>CM042869.1:14395459-14980459 GCA_023658055.1 Thaleichthys pacificus | reverse complement strand
AGGGCGGAAAGATGGAGAAACAGTCAGGCGTTTCCTTCCCCCTCTTCGGTGGAGGAAACAAGCACGTCAAGGAGACTAACCTGTCGGTTGCTGCTAGCTGCTCTTAACTCGACGCCCAAACGCCTGTGTCTGCCTCGGAGCTTATCAGCGCCTCCCAGACAGTGATTTGAGTGCGTGGAGAGTGCAGAGGAGCGCTGAAAAGAGAAGCAAGAGCAGGGAGGTGAGGAGGTGAGTTTACCAAGATGAAACAGACTCGACACTCGGGGTCAAACCAAGAGGTGATTTTTTTTTTATTTTTAGCATTGCTGAGGTGTAGCGATGCTAGCTGCAGCTCCAACTGTCTGTAGGCTACTGTCCTTTTATTTTCTTCGAGGTGGCAATTGACATAACCACCTTAGAAACATCATCATCGTCAAAACAAAATCACCGAAAACATACAATTATACTTTCAGTAGAGGTCCTTCTTTGATATAAACCTGACATTTCCTTCCTCCTTCCCTGGGTGTGTGAGCTGCTATCTTTGGTGGGTTAGTTGGGAGGCGATAAAGGCACAGCTTTAATTTCCCCTTCCTCTCAACCGACAATCCTCATCCATCTGCTGCTTTCCTGTTGCAACCTACTGGGGTTTAAATCTACTTGACTTGTGAGTACATCAGCACAAACCTAGAAGTTGAAATACTTATGTGTCCTGGATAAAGAGAATCTGCTGAATCCACAACTATCATTTAAAAGGGACCTGGAAAAACGATGTTTGTTGAATAAGCTTGACTGAACATTTATCTACTATATTAGAAAAGTGTAGATATGAGTGCTGGAAAGGTCATGGTATAGGCATGAGTGAGTGTGTCTATTTAGAGTTCCTTGGAGGACTTTTCTTTCCACAGGAGCATCAAGGTAAATGTAGAACATGTTACGTAATGCACGTATACGTAACGCATGTAGGTGTGTGTGTGAGTGCGTTTACGTGTGTACGTGTTTGTGTTTGTGCGTCTCTGTACGTGTGTGTGTGCGTCTGTACATGTGTGTGTGTGTGTTTGACCCTCCTCAAGTACCTCTACAGGTCTGCAGTCAGTGTTCCACGGTTCCTGCAAGCATGCAAGCCAACATGCAAGGCCCCATCACATGTTCTCAAGGGGCTGCAGGTCTGGAGGTGACCTTCCTCTGAAAGTTTCTTTCATCTTTCATCCCCTCTCCTAGCCATGTAGTTTATTAATCATCCTCGCAGAAAAACCTCAGTAGGGGTTCACAGGGCGTGGGTTGACAAAACTGAATCAATGGAGGTCCCGGTGTAAGGCAAACAGCAGGCCTTGTCAATAGAGAAAGGTTAGAGTGAGAGAAACAGGGCAGAATATCAGGGCAGAGTGCTCCCGGTCGCATACAGTCTCCCGTAGAGACTCCCATCATCAGAGAAGGCTTCCATATTTCCACATCAGCTGCCATCAAAGACTTACTCTTGTTCTTGCTCCGTGTCTGCGATTGAGGGGTGAGAGGGAGCGAGAAGATCAATGAAAAAAGGCAGCTGGAAATGTTAGACTGTGCCGACTTCCTGTTAAAAGTCAAATGAAATCAAGTCAAATCTGTATAGCTCTCTTTTCAAGTAGTATCACAAAGGGCTTAAGAAATGCCCATAGGTGTCAATACCCAAGATCTAACTTCAAAAAGAAAAAATCTTCCTAAGACTAACTCTTCAAGGAAGAGAAACAATCCTTTACTATCATGTGAACATACTGTGAGTAGGACTAGTGTGTAGGAGGAGGAGGAGGAGGAGGAAGAGGAGGGGGAGGAGGAAGAGGAGGAGGGGGAGAGGGGGAGGGGGAAGTGAGCCCTTAATCTAATCAAATCAAATTTAATTCATGAAGCCCCTTTTTACACGTAATGTCACAATGGCACAAATGAGCATTCAGAAGGCCACAAGTCAGGGACTATTTTAATAATACTTTATAAATAGACCACCCTGTTACATAAGTGTTGGTGAGTGTGATTGGATGAACAGTGGACAGATGGTTTAATTTCAGCTAACTGTCAGGTGATGAGTTCAAAATCAATATGCGTCATTCAAATCTACAGCTTGAAACTAGTTTCTCAGATTTATTTTCAATGTGGATGCACCATATTGTAAAAACGGTATGATTTACCACAGTGAAAAGCAAAGAAAGTCACCAGAATGAAAGTATATGCTGATGCATAATAGGCATCAAACCATGGCACATTTATGTTCATGGAACATTCTGCCATCAGTTGAATGAATTCACAGTTTGGGGTGTATTGGGTTTCTAAAACGTCTTTCCAAGCCAGACAAAACATATTGATACATTTTTATTTGGTCCGCTTAGGCACCGACTGGATAATATTATTTTTGTTGATCTTCCATCTTCAATATCGCCAAGAATCTAAAAACCGCACAGTGCTTTAACTCTTTTCATTTATTCTAACCCAATCACATCAATGGAAGACACACAAAAAAACATAATGGCCCATACCAAATGTGCGACAGCTTGTCATAAATCCACAACGCCATAAACCGCCGACATCATCCACATCCTGCCTCAAACTCAACCTAACTCAGCCGGCTCCAAAGCATTATATTTATAGTTTTGGTTTTAGTGCCATTCTTATGTGCCACAGTGGGGCCTAGTCACGCCCTGCGATCTGCCAGTCTGTTGCTTGGTCTGCGTTAGCCAGCTCTGCCCTTCCAGGAATACCAAGTACGTGTGCCACCACTCGGGCGCAGGCAGACAGATGCCTCTGTGTTGTACTCAGAGGATGGGTCCCAGAGACAGACCCCCCCCCACCACATTAGCAACAACAATGCATCATCGTCTGCCTGTGTTGGCCATCAGAGAAAACATGCCCCTGTTCCCTTCCTTGCATATGCTACACACACACATAAACGCACACATATTTCCGTATGAATACCGATAGGGAGTCAGGTGGCTGAGCGGTTAGGGAGTCGGGCTCGTAATCTGAAGGTTACCGGTTCGATTCCCGGCTGTGCAAAATGACGTGTCCTTGGGCAAGGCACTTCACCCTACCCCCCTCGGGGGGAATGTCCCTGTACTTACTGTAAGTCGCTCTGGATAAGAGTGTCTGCTAAATGACTAAATGTAATGTAAATGATACACGTGGTATACGCACGCACGCACACACACACCTACACTGTGTGACATGAACACACACACCCTCCACCCATACACCAGTCATTATCACCTCCTGGGGGTGTGGTGGAGAAAGACTACCCCCGCAGTGTGCCTCAACCTATGAGGGCTGGCCATGGTCAAACACAGGCTCACACTGAGGCGTCCGAAGCCATGGCAACTGGCAAAGATTGAAGACTCAAATGAGTTTTCATTGTCAGTATGTCAGAGGGTATCACATAACAAACAATAGGCCCTTTCACACAGCCTGTTCCAGGCAGGAGAGCCGCGCCTTCATGTCACCTCGTAGTTCTGCTTGAAAAGTAGGAACATGGAAAGGGGAGGCCGTTGTCATGCCAGCGTTATGTAACCAGTAGTGGAGGTGGTCAAAGATCCGAATCGACGTCTGGGTTAAAGGAAGAGGTGGGATGGCAACACAACACACACTAGACACACCAACTCTGACGCCTCCGATTCGGGAACGCCGGCATGCTGTCTAAAATCACACACAGGGTGGCATTGTGCGTCGGATCAGTGTAAAACAAGCAAAGCCAGCGTAATGCCGAGTCTTCTGTACGCCAACATTTTGGGATCTCAGTAAGAAAGGGACTGATATAAGACACATCCACAATATTGTCTCCAAACCAGACAGTCTCCAACTGTGAGGTCTATTTTCTCTCTGTCTATTTTCCATGTCCTCTGTTCCTCCGCCCTTAGCTCTTGTTCTTGATTGCCCATGTATAGTTGCAGTCTGTGTGTAGCTGAAATTGCTTTCCAAGCTCAGTCCTACTGAGAGCTTACATAGATGTCATATGGTTTCAGGTAACGCATGAGTAAACAAATAATCTTGACCGTGCATTCAAAGGATTACTTTCGACACGATCGAAACATTCGTTTTTTTATTTGGTTTAGGTAAGTATGAAGGTCGTAAAACTAGAATGGTCTCACATAGTTTTATTTGTGTGTGTGTGAGAGTGTTTGTGCTTGTGTGTGTGTGTGCTTGTGTGTGTGCTTGTGTGTGCTTGTGTGTGTGTGTGTGCTTGTGTGTGCTTGTGTGTGTGTGTGTGTGTGTGTGCTTGTGTGTGTGTGTGTGCTTGTGTGCGCTTGTGTGTGTACATCTCCCTTATTGTGGCTGTGTTTGCTTTTCTTTGTGCTTTTGAGAGAACACTTTTATTCTTATATATTCTTAAGAAAATATTTCTACAAGGTGAGACTGAGAGGGAAAAAATGTAGGACTGTGTGTGTGTGCATTTGTGAGAAGAGAGAGAGAGACAGAGGAAGAGAGCTAGAGAGAAAGTATCTGTGAGTGTGCTCAGCTGTTAAGCGCTGCACCCAGGTAGCCGTTTGTCCATCTTGTGTTCCAGAGAGACAAGCTCAACACTGAACAGCTCCCGGCAGCAGATGGCTGAGTTATGCTCTGCAGAGGTGAGAAAGATCCCATTAGCCTCCCAAAATTAATGTCTTTTTCTCTTTAGCGTTCAGCCTTGAATAAACCTGACCAGACTGCGGCTCTGCTCCCCATGACCACCTCTCTATAATCAGCTGTCTCTCTGCATGTTATCCCTCTCATCCATTCCAGAAAACTCCAAGACTCTGGAGTCTCCATAATGATCCTTCATAACTTTTCATGGTCACGACGCGTCACCGCCGGTAACGTACCATGACTGTTTTCAAGCACCCGGGCCACTTTGAGCCCTCTCACTCAAGGCTTGTTGTGAATCTATTTCGATAAAACTCCACGAGCGCCCACTTGGGCCTATGTGATGGCCCACCCCAACCTCTCACCCCACTGCTCCTCTGAAACCCCTCCGTGACCTCACCCCAACTCTCTCTGGTACATTTGTTCTTCTGTTTCAGTGTAGACGTCTGGCAGACTGTTTCCAGTTAAATGCCATACGAAACCCCTTACCGAACCAGAGAAAATTCCATTCTTTGTGCTCTGTAACACCCAATAATACACATTAAGCCTTTCATTACATTTTAATAAACAGTGTGCCAAGCTGAGTGAATTATGACCCCAGAATGTCATGATTACATGTGTACTTCTCCCTGGTTTTGTCACTACTTCTCAGGAAACAGAAACTCTGGTGCCTAAACCTTCTAACCAGTCGTAAAGAGACTACTGTGAACCCAAATGAACAAGTGATCACGATTCACATTTCCCTTTTTGAAAAAAATTGGCGCAAAGTGTGATTGTCCGCACCCATACTTAAATAACATTTCTATTTGTGGGTAATTTCCATTAGAGAGAGGCGTAAAGGGATGAGGTACTTTGGTGGAATTGGAATACCTACCCCATTCACTGGATACGTTGAGAGTTCAATTAATGCTGCTGCTTTCCAAGCAAAAGACTCAGCATTCCAAAGTGGGAGCATGACAAGCATGTGAGGATTAGCCGGCGTTACACTGCAAGCGGACAAAAACGAGGAGGCTGTTTCAGATGGAATTAAGCCACAATAGATGTGATGCGGCTCGTCAGTGCCGGTGGGGGGGGGGGGGGGGGGGTGCGTGAGGAAGCCGCTCGGCTGTCTGACCCAATGGAAATAACTGCTGAACCATCGCCAACTTCAGCATGTTGTCATAAACACAGCGTGACATTCACCATAACTATGGTGTACTGGTGAAGACAAATTGTATGTTCTTTTGTACCCATAGGAGCACTGATATGGTGGGCATGTCATCAAATTATGTCAGTGTCGTTATATTTAGGTATGTATTATATGGCATGACTCACATCTATTTTTACAGATTTTACCCGAGGTAGACATAGCCTTTTAAACATATTTTAACGTGCTTAAAAGAAGATGTTTAATCTATTCATAAGTACATTGACTCTTCATATTCCTGACATCACTGTAATTATTTGGCCATACTCACAATAGTGAGTACAATAGTACTACAAGTACTATTGAAGTCCAAGTACTTTTCAAGTACTAGTACAATTGAAAAATGCTGCCTGACCAGGTGGCCTTTCTATTGGCTGGAGCCCAGGTGGACTAGAGTGGCCAGGTGAGTGAGAGAGGTACAAAGCTGGTCTGGCAGAAGCCGCTGTGAAGAGCCTCCCCAATCATGTCCCAGAGAGTGAACCTCATAGACTCTCTGTTCCTTCATGCATACACACATGCGTGTGTGTGTGTGTGTGTGTGTTTGTGTGTGTGTGCGTGTGTGTTTGTGTGTGTGTGCGGGGAACCGAGCAAGAGACAGAGAACACTCGCTTGTTTGTAATATTCTGTTGAGCTGAAAGCAGAATGTAGTTACCATACAGTATTCATACTTGGCCTAGTTACTGTCACATTTCATTGAGGGACTTTCTATTACAACGATCCAAATAAATCTAATCAAATTGTTGGTTTGCATTAAAATGTCCCAAAGTACATGCACATTATGGAGGGAACTTTCCAAGTTCTGTCCACAAAACAAAAACATCTCATTGGTTGAACGTCATGCAAAAAATGTGAAAGAATAAAGTGTTACCACGACGATGCCGGAAACTATGCAAGATGTTTTTGCGTTCACCGGTCTCTGAGTTTTCTGACTCTGACTCAATCTCAGTATTGGGCAAGTGAAACCAAAGTGGGTCCATTAGTTAGCTCATAGCTGGCCAGAACTCTAAACGGATTAGTAATTCCTTGGTCGACCCATTGAGCACTCCCTATTTAAAAAAAGGATTCTGATTAGATGTCTTGTAAACAGAAAATCCAATGAGAGGACTCTTCTGATGAATGACTATTCTGTCTCCGGGCAGGAAATAGAACTTTGTGGGTGGTGACCAGAACAAGACAGGGTGGGGTGGAACACAGGCCTTCTCTGAGGACAAGGCTGCAAGGAGCTGAGGGTGGGGGCGCTAAGTCTGGGTGAGGTTCACCTAAAGAGAAAACTGCTCTACAGTATGTCTGTGCTCACACAAACACTTCAAGGTTATCCATCTGTTATCCAACAGTCAGACCAAAGGTATGAGAGTGGATAAACAGCCTTGTTTGTGTCTAGACATGAGCTTCGTCTGACGATGCGTTTGAGACAAAATACTCTAATACTTTAACTGCCACCACAGTTAAAGGAACCCTCCAGACATAGATGGGACGACATAATAACAACTGAACATCTGCCAGGACCAATTTAACTCCCTGCTCCACCTTTCAGGCCAATGATTTGCTTATGGGTCGATGAACTTCATCTAATATGTGTTGTAAATTATCAATGCCACGATCAATTTGTTCGGTGTGAATGGGGCTATTTAACTCCGAAATGAGTGTCTGCCTCATTCATTTGGTCTCATACTCCAGGTATTGATTACCAATCCATCCAGCCTCTCCCTGTTAACTCTCCATCTCATGTTAATGCACTATAAACACACATGCTTGGATTGTATTGGCGTGTGTCAGTCGACCTAATGTAAATAGCGTTCTCACTGATGTTCTGTGATTGGAATCAACTGTAGGGTTCATCCTCGGAATCATGGCTTAATTCTCTAGTTATTGCACGATCAAGGAAGGGATTTGAAATACACGGAGGGTATGTCCTCATCATGTATGCTGCTGTACTCTCATTGGCATTTGTACGAAGGAACAGTATAATGGCATGTAACAATGGAATTTGGCAAAAAAAATTATTTCACTTTTATGAATAGTCTTTTCTTTCTTTCTTACTGACTTGAAGGACACTTGTTCAGTACAGTATGCTTCAAGACTGATCATCAACGAAACTGTGGAGCTGCTCTAGCTCTGTCTCTTCATCTCTCTCTCTCTTTCTCTTTTTCTCATTTTCCTTTTTTCTCTTTTTCTCTGTCTCTCTCTTTGTCTTTTTCTCTCTCTCTTTCACATTTCTCTCTATCTGTCTCCATCTCTCTCTTTCTTTATCTCTCCCTCTCTCTCTATCTTTCTCTCTCTCTTTCTCTTTTTCTCTCTCTTTTTCACACTTCTCTATCTGTCTCCATCTCTCTCTTTCTTTATCTCTCCCTCTCTCTCTATCTTTCTCTCTCTCTTTCTCTTTTTCTCTCTCTTTTTCACACTTCTCTCTATCTCTCTCCATCTCTCTCTCCACCTCTCTCCTTCTTTATCTCTTTGTCTCTCTTTCGCTCTCTCCCTCCCCCCTCTCTCCATCTCTCTCTCTTTCTCTCTCTTTCCATCTCTCTCTCCCTCTCTCATGACTCCACACTGCCCTCCTCAGGCCTGCTGACCAGTTTCAGCCTCATGCAAGTGACCTCCAGTACACAACCTCTCTCATTCCATCACAGGCTGGTCTTCACACTTTCAGCCAAAGATAAGGTTGGGGCAGAGAGTGTGCCATGGTTTGTAGTGGATTAACCTTCTAACCTTGCCTTCAGATACAAACCCACAAAGGCAGATGGGCCCACACAAACACTCACACAAACACGCACACAAACACACGCACACAAACACGCACAACGCAGTCATACTTTGAGTGGAGTTTAGGGTTTTCAGAGATTTCAGTTATTTCCGTTATCTCTCTCCTCCTCTTGTGTAGAATACTTTCTCTCTCTTCCTCCATGTTCTTCTCTCCTGTTCCCCTGGACACAGTGTAGCTGTCCCCAGCGCTCCTGACAGCTAAACAGCCATGTCCTGTACTGTGCCAGGGCCTGGCTGGCATACCGGGACCCCCGCTTGGAAAACACATCAAGTGTCGTCTCATCTCTGCCTCCCAAGGTCGTGTGGAGGACAACAGAGTGTGACGTTGGGAATGAGCTTAGAAGTCAGGTGGCTGAGCGGTTAGGGAGTCGGACTCGTAATCTGAAGGTTACCGGTTCGATTCCCGGCCGTGTCAAATGACGTTGTGTCCTTGGGCAAGGCACTTCACCCTACTTGCCTCGGGGGGAATGTCCCTGTACTTACTGTAAGTCGCTCTGGATAAGAGCGTCTGCTAAATGACTAAATGTAAATCAGCAGTAAATCTAGTGACAAGTGATATCTGTGTGTGTGTGTGTGTCTGACTGTCTCTGTGTGTCTTCTTCAGTCCTCTCAGGACCCGTAACCATCTAGACCCACCCACTTGGACCACGACACAAATCATTCCTCTGCTGTGATGGATCACAGAAAAAGTGTGTGTGTATGGATGGGCGTGTGCGTGTGTGTGTGTGTGTGTGTGTGTGCGTGTGTGTGTGTGTGTGTGTGTGTGTGTGTGTGTGTGTGTGTGTGTGTATGGATGGGCGTGTGTGTGTGTGTGTGTGTGTGTGTGTGTGTGTGTGTATGGATGGGCGTGTGTGTGTGTGTGTGTGTGTGTGTGTGTGTATGGATGGGCGTGTGCGTGTGTGTGTGTATGTGTGTGTATGGATGGGCGTGTGCGTGTGTGTGTGTGTGTGTGTGTGTGTGTGTGTGTATGGATGGGCGTGTGCGTGAAGGTTATGAATGTTTATTGTCCCAGAAATCATTCTGAAATTGCGTTGCGATGATAAAGATTCTCACTGGCTTGCGGCCTGAATATTGGATTTTCCAAAAAGTCAATAGAGGGCTTGATCATTAAAGTGAATAAATATTCTACCTCCTCAAAGCTATTTCAAGTCTTGCATTTTTTTCTATTGCCTGGCTGTGGCTTTTTTATTATTTAGAATATTGTGCTGACACACACTCTTCTTCTGTGCGGTGTCTTATGAAACTGAAGAGGAGAGGATGGGAAAGTTGCCAAGAAGACAGTTCTATTAAAATGGATTACATTCCTGCTCTTACTCACCCTCATCTACCATCACAGAAATGGAGATGATTTCTGTCAAGGCTTCTCCAAAAGATTTACATCCCACATTCGATTCCTTTTTCTCTTTCACAAAAAACCCTCAATTAGACCCGTGTGTTCCTTGCACATCAGTCATTGACCTGGCGGCGCTTCCTCTACTTATTAACATTTCTGTGATCGTTTGTGAATAACTTTTACACGTGCATCTCCTTTTTTTAGGCCAGAGCCAAGTTAACCAGCTGTTCCTACATTCTCCTCTCATGTCGCAGAGACACCTGGGACTGGAGTCATCTGCAGACCTGGAGGTGTGTTTCAGGAAGGAAGATGAAATTGAACATTTTAGTGTCAAACTACAATCATTTTACAAACGTACATTAAAATGTAATTTGTATGTAACAGGATGCACAAACATTAAATACAAAAATACAAATGTGATTTGGCGTTATTTACAGTAAATGCCTTAACCTCCTTCACCATGTCTTTTACTGTAAATATGCCTGCAATCTGTTAGTACACAGTTCCTAACCCTGTTTTGAAGGTCTCATTGTTTTCCATTATTTACTTAGCAGCCCACCTAAACCCAGACAAACAGAAGAGACACCTGTTTGTGTGTGTGTGTGTGTGTGTGTGTGTGTGTGTGTGTGTGTGTGTGTGTGTGTGTGTGTGTGTGTGTGGACAGGAGGCCAGGGCTTTGTGTGAGGAAGCAGTAAAGACAGTTTACTTCTCTTCTCCACACCAACCCTGCCAGAACCAAGTTAATTAGTTTATTTATGAGGGAAGTTGCAAGCGGAGTGTGTGTGTGTGTGTGTGAGAGAGAGAAAGAGAGAGAGAGAGAGAGAGAGAGCGATAGAGAGAGAGAGAGAGAGAGAGAGAGAGAGAGAGAGAGAGAGAGAGAGAGAGAGAAACAGAGAGAGAAAGAGAGAGAAGACAAATAGGGACTTAGTATTATTATTACTGCAGTCAGAGGTGTATCCTTGGCAGATTAACTGAGGGATGCAGGGCTTGTATCTCCTGAATGGTTTACCAAGAGACAGCACTGGTCCACACCAGAGAGACACTCATCCATTCACCATGACCAGCTATAAAACAAAACTCACCATGATCAGCTCTGGTATGTCACTCATCCATTCACAACTATGACCATCTCCTCATCATGGATGCCACAACACATTTATTGCTATGTACATTTACACAAACACGGAATTGACTGTGGCAGGAAGGTGCATACAATAATATACAAATCTCAACCAATATAATCTGTGAATAAATCTAGCCCGCCGCGACAACAACAAAAGAAACATTTCCTTTTACTAAACTGAATGTAAATGTTGAACGTTTGTTATCTGTTACACTGTTTGTTTGGAGTCAGAGGGCAGCGTGAGTGACAGGTGAGTGGCACTTCTGGAGTGTTCAGTCGTATGCTCTCTGGCGGCTCCACGGTGAGGCTGCCTGCTCTGTTTACTGTGGCGGAGAGGAAACAGAAGGTGCTGTGATTTAATGCTCCCTCCCTTTAATGGACGGTCCTTATTCAGGAGATGAGGCACTGACAGTCAAACACACACACACACCGCAAACACACAAACTTGAAAATATTGTTTGTCACAAACGCCATCACATTCAACCGACACACTGGCACTCAGGTGAAAAATGGTCCACTGCGAGATGCGACTGTGTGTGTGTGTACCCGTGTGTGCGTGTGTATGCGTGTGTGTACGTGTGTGTGTGTGTAGTGCTTCAGAACAGCTCAAACTCCTCAAGAATTCAAGGCCGGTGGCATCGTGGGACTCGGAAATGAGTTTTTGAAACCATGCCTCTAACCACGTAATGGACGGGGATGTTACATACAGGCTGGGTAATGACATGCAAAATGTGCACTCCACACAGAAGGTAATGGGGAAAACCTGCCCTCACGTGGAACACGTGTCAGTTTGGAGAATGGCAAAGGAGCTTGTTTGGTGAGAACTACCCACTCGTGGGGTGTAAGCAGCAAGCACAGCGACATTAGACCTGGTCTCTGCATTTCACCTGGACCGCTTGTTTGCTGTTGAGGATGCTGGGTCCATTTCAGAGGTCAGGGGCCTATTGATGTTCTCAACATGGCTGCCTCTGAATCCTCCCACACTGGGAGGATTCACTCGGGTTGTTGCTTGTCTTCAGAGGGAAATTCTGAGCTGAAAAGTCAGCAACACAGACGGATGTGAATCTAATGTCAGTGTAAATGTTCAGTTGACGGTTTGCACAGGATTTCTTGTTTTGTCACACAACTTTTAGCCACGTGTACACCACGACTACAAATGCGTGCGCTCAGTTGGTGCGTTGACACCAGTCAGCACACAGGATTTTCCTGTGCGCGCTTCGAATTGAACACATGCTGGAAAGATAAGGTTGTTTCCCTCAGTCCCACAGAACATTTACATTACATTTACAATTAGTCATTTAGCAGACGCTCTTATCCAGAGCGACTTACAGTAAGTACAGGGACATTCCCCCCGAGGCAAGTAGGGTGAAGAGCCTTGGCCAAGGACACAACATAATGTTTCACGGCCAGAAATAGAACCGGCAACCTTCTGATTAATAGCCCGATTCCCTAACCGCTCAGCCATCTGACTCCCCTACAACTTTGAACAACAACAACAACTTTGAGTCAATTCTTCTGGTGTGTGTGTTTGTACAATTCTGAGCAACGCTTACCAATTCTCTCTTTTTTCTCTCTCTTTTTCTTTCTCTCTGCTGAGCTACACACACACACACACACATACACACACACGCACAGAGTCTATAATCATCATACAAAAAAAGGGAGAGATTGACATCCTCATTCCAGCCTGGGGGCCTGAGCAGCCATGGAAATAAAGACCTGGTGATAATGAAAAGCCTGGTTCAACAGGGTGTGTGTGTGTGTGTGTTTGTCTCTGTGTGTGTGTCGATGTGTGTGTGTCTGCGTGTGTGTGTGTGTATTCCCCCTTCTCATGTGGACCCGCTGTGAATGCTGCAGAGTGAAATTAATATCTAACAAGAGAAGCCCCCTGGGAGTTGTGCTCGGGTCGATTTCACAGTGAGGGGCAGATGCAATCATGCCCACTGTAAGATTCACAAGTGACATTTTACTTAAACCCTCCACAATGTAGCTGGGAAATACCACCGCAAACATGGCTTGGCACCTGCGAGGGAAGGTGGTTTCCCTGAATATGACAACAGATAAATGGATCCTTTTTAGATTGGACTTCCCAGCTAGCCTGCCCACTGACAAATTGCTCACCCAGCTGGGAGTCATTAAGGCTGGCCTGCTACAGCTAAAACAGCTTTTTTTAAATAGCTTAGCAAGAAGTTCTGAGCGTGTTTACCATATAGACAACCAATAGTCTGCAGAAATTCAACTTCCACTTAACTTCCATGAGTCTCTTTAGACAGAGGTGACATTTAGTTTATTACCAAGTGCAAATTTGATTGAATTCTGGTATCATTTGCCGGTCTCTTGTCAACAACCAGCTGACATGAGGCACCCTTTATCAGCTCAGCTCTCTAATATGCAAATGTTAAACTTATCTCCTCCAAGTTGTCCCCGCTTTAATAATGACACCAATTAGGTATGCAGGTCCGGTAGGTGATTGAGCTGTTGTTATCTCCATTGAGTAAACAAGGTTTCTGTCTCCCAGTCTCCTGCTTTGTTAGCAATCACAACACACACCCACAGCTTGCTGGCACACACTCACACACACACTCACGGCCTGGCTGGCACACACACACATTCACACACTCACACACACTCTCGGCCTGGTTGGCACACACACACACACACACACACTTACACACACACACACACACACACACACACACAGAGACATGCATTTACCTAAGCGGAGAGAAGACACAGACACAATCTGAAACACACGTTGTTAAAGAATATGTAGGGACACAAACATAGATGCTCAACTGGAACCTCAGGGATTAGATTAGCAATCTGCAGCCACACAACGTTACATACATCTACTCCTGGACATTACAGGTTGAGATTAAGCGAGGGTACGGTGAATGGAAAACGAAAGGATAGTTTTAATGATTATTAAAAACATTTTCACATATCCCCTTGTTGTAGGTGACCAATCTTCATTTTCTATGTGCTAGTCAGATTCCTCAGAGTAGAAAGCCATTCAACAAAAACATTATCCAATCATCCTCCATCCATATGAATTCAACCAAGCACAGACTCCACCTGTCCCTGATCTTGTCTTCAACCTACACTGACCTTCTTGTGAAAGGAGGAAAAATGGAACCCCTTTTTTTTCTCCTTTGCAGTGCAAATAAAGCTTGTGGAGATGGTGTCTCTTACTTCTGGTCCACCTCTTTCTTTTTTTCTCCCTCTCTCTCTCCTTCTGTCTCTCTCTTTATTTCTCTCCTTTTCTCTCTCTCCTCTTTCTCTCTCTCCTCTCTCTCTCTCTCTCTCTCTCCTGTCTATACTTCTCGCTCGCTCTCTCCTTCACGCTCTCTTCTCTCTCTCTCTCTTTCTCAGAATGGTTTTCATGCTACATTAGCCATAGCACAGTGGGTTTCCATTTAATTCCATTACAGTAGAAAGCTCAGTGATACACAGTGGTGATGATGTTCTCATAGACCCATTTAAGAACTCATTGCAGTTAAAATTAGCAATCATCAAATTCCTAAGTAATAATGATGTGAGGCCCACTGGGGTGCCAGTCGTACCTGCCTTTACTTGAACACGGCTATTCAAACATGTAGCTACTGATGGGGAAAAAATACCCTAAATTACTGTTCCAGCCCTGTAAAAGGTGCGGCCTAATTTCCCTCATCACAGCGTGGGAGATTGTGTCATCATCTCAGCCCTGATCCCTGGATCGGAGCAGATGCAGGACGGGAGCGGATGTGGAACACGAGGCCCCCTCTCCTCGCTGCAGTTAGGGCTTTTATTAACGTTGATAAAGCTCCTACCTGAACGTGCTCTCTCTCGGTCTCCTCCTGCACAGCTCTGCTCAACTCCATTAGGGTACAATCAGCTCCTCCAGCCCTTTTCTTATCTTTCTCGGCTAAATGATGCCTTGTACATCATCATTTACTTGCTCCCTCACATATGTTCTAAATAGAGGAAGGTTGGAGGGGAGTCTCAAATTAATCTCAATAATTGGTCTTAGCTTGTTGGAGAGCTCTGCCTCCTGCATTTAAACCGGTTAGATGACAGTGACCTGCTCTGAGATGAGGTTGGCTTGTCCAGTCCCCTAACATATTCACTGCACATGTTGCTTTTAAAGCGCAGGAATGAGACTACAATGTACTTATGACCCAGAACTCATAAATCATCAAGTGTGTGTTGGTGTCCAAATTGTGATTATTAATAATATCCTCAGCTCCAAGCATGGTGAATAATTCATGTTTCAGTAATGGAGGTAAAATGAAATTCTATGTTTCCATACATGTATAATGTGAACAATTAACCTCGATAAATCATTTACAAAGGGCTCATGGGAAATGTATGTTTTAACCAGGGGCTTAGTCAGGCAATACCTTGTTGTTTGTGCTGATAAGACTCCACATCCCTATAGACAGCAAGGACAAGCCAGTAGTCAAGGGCAACAGTTCGAGCATGTTAACCAGAGTGTCCAGATCCTCTACACATCCTGCTTGCTCACTACAGTTCCCTAGAAGCGTGTCTGTCCAGCCAATTCAGATCATTCTGACCGATTTGTTTCTCTAACATATACCTACTGAAGCATACTGGAGTCCTTGTGGCAGGCAATAGCAGATGACTGACAACAGATGACGCGGTATTTACCTTCAACTCAACATAACAAAATGACATGACATTGGATTACCTTCTTGGTAAAGTTGTTCATCTTTAAGGAGACAGACATCCTTCTTGCCTGACCTTGGTCTCTGTGTGGGTTGTAGACGTAAATCAGTCAGATGCAGATGAAAACAAAACCACAGGATTTAATTTGATTGTTCTGGGGTGCAGTCTGAACAGCTCTGTGGACAGTTTCTGTTTTGCTTTGATGAACTATGTATTATAAAACAGTGATGGATGTGGAAGAACAACAGGAGAGAACAGACAGGAGGAGGGAGGGGAGCAGTCCTGATGGATGACTGGAGGAACGAGAGAGGAGATGAGAGAGGAGGAGTTTGGAGAGGGCTGCACAGTGGTTGGTGACTTTTAAATTGCTCGGGTAACCATGACTTTTAAATTCCCAAACCGGTCGTCATTTTGCACCACACTGATCCTCTCTGACATTTATGAATTAATAAAAAGACGGCAGAATGTCAGGATATCTATTTGTAGGTTTGTGCCCGGAGAGCAGCCGGGGAGCAGACGGGGAGCAGACGGACACGCTTATGCAGGCGTGTACTCCTCTCCCTCTCCCTGTTTGCTCTCTTGCTCCCTCTATCTCTTTTCAACACACACACACACACGCACAGGTGCACACGCACAGGTGCACACATACATTCAGCTCAAGTCTAAGATGGATTCGAGAGACTGCAGATAGATTGCGGCTAGTCTGGTTTGTTATATGTTTTATTTTATATATATATATATATATATATATATATACAGTATATATATATATATATAGTATATATATATCGGGAAATCACAAAGATTGTGTCTCGAGATATTTTGATTTTATTTTTTTGTATTACTTTTACCACTTGTATTATTGTTTTTATTTATTTTATGTAAAGAACATTGAGCTGCAATTCTTGTATGAAATATGCTATATAAATAAAGTCTTATTATTATTATGCCGTAAACACACAAACAGACAATTTCAACAGACAGTATCAAACGCTTTATGTAAAACTGTGTGAACGCAAAATGTTATTTTACTTCCTGTGAGCATGCAGCCTTGGTTATTCTAGAGTCTAGAGCTGTGTGTGTGTGTGGGGGGGGGGGGGATAACCTGGATTTTTGACCTCACACGCATGTTCCGAGCCATGTAAACATGCAGGAGACGATGTTTACTATGACAGCCCTGTACTGGTCTGGAAGTCATCAATAACTAGAGGGCTGCTCTTCTGTGTGATGTGATTCAATCACCCACACAATTTAATGAATCCACTCTATTCACGTTCAGTAGGGATTTGGAGGAAGTGCCTATTTTAATAAAGATCACATTTCAGTCAACTGTTGTCTTTGTTGATGGAATTATTTTCCATCTCATTCATTTTTTGAGAGACCAGCACATTCAGAGTGGCTCATTCAGAGAGAGACAAATCACTTTAGCATTGAATGTTTCTTTCATATTTCATGAGTTTTGAAGAGGACCAGACAGACTGATGCAGCTGATGTTCTCCAGAGTGAGAAGAATGGTCCTGTCATTCCAACGACAGTTTAGATCCAGTCTATCTATAACCACACATCGTCAGAGCTGACAGGGAAGAGTTCACTTGCCTCCATTTTGTCTCTTCAATTGAACCTGATGCGTTTTACATCTAGTTACATGTAATGCACATGCTGCCCTGAGACAACAGTTTTAAAGTAAGAGTGCTCTTCTGACAGACCTACACACATCCAGAGGACTAATGTCTGCAGTGATTTGATTAAGGGATCATGGCATCAGATATATGCAGTGGATTCCCCAGAAACACCCTCCCCAGTGGTGTCCTTAGAGCAAACAAAACACCTCTGAATAAAAGCATGTTTCTGTCACCTTTAAAGGGGTCTTCACAATATGACCAAAGGGAAGGAGAGTGAGTCACATCACAATCGCAAACAGGGATTTCTCATGCAGAACCTGCTGTCAAACATGCTCTGTCAGAGATGGGCAGTGCTGTCTGTGCACCTGCACACACACACACACACACACACACTCTCCTACAGAGGAGGAGCAGGCACCTGTCTGACCCCTCAGAATTGATGAAGTCATTATAACAGACAGCCAGAGTAAGCGTCTGAGGATCAACAGCAGTCAAACAGTCTAACAGCAAATGTTCCTGGTAAAGGTCAGGGGTCGGGTTCCTACCAGTCCCTGTCCCAGTTCTAATCCCTTCTCTTCCACTCTGGATGTCTGTGACTGTGACACTGCTGAATCCCCGAGACATGGAGGCCTGAGATACTAATTACGGTTTCAACCTCCTGTTCCTTTCAGTTTGACACTGCTCCACACTCCTGACATTTCCACCTCCGACATTTTGTAGTTTATCCTCTCTCTCCGCCACACCTCTCTCTTTTTTCCCCTCTCCCTCTCCCTCTCTCTCTTACACCCTGTCTTCCCCACTCTCTCTCACTCTCTTTCTCTGACACCTCTTTTTTTCTCTCTCTCTCTTTCACAATTCTTCTTCTTCTTTTTCTCTCTTTGCAAACATACTACATAATCGGGTCATCGTTGCTTTGTATTTAGTAACGGTTAGGAATACAATATCCAAGAGAACCATGTACAGTATCATGTAAGTCGTTTTGCCTTGAAACAAGTAAACAAACTGCATATCCACTGTTTACGTATCTCAAACTGTAAGAAATTGTATACTGATAGCTTTCAGCCATTTTGTTCCAGGGACACACTCTGATACACAGTGTGCAATTGTCTTTCCATTGGTTCATCCTGTAAAGACCTGATGCACTCCACATCCTCACTTACCCAGGTGGAGAGAGGGAGGAAGGTGCAAAACAGAGGCGATAAGAGAAGCGAGAGAGAGTACGAGAGAGAGGGAGAGAGAGAGAGAGAGAGAGAGAGAGAGAGAGAGAGAGAGAGAGAGAGATACAGAGAGAGTGCAGGAGAAAGTGGGGGATGAGAGGGAAAGATACAAAGAGAGAGAGTGAGTAGAGAGAGAGTGAGAGAGGGAGGGAGGCAGAGGAAAAAGGGTGGAGGTGATAAAATACTTGGAGCTGTGGAACAGCAACCTGAGGCCCAGAATAAATAGAAGTGCTGTATAGTAAGAGGAGTTTGGGGTGTTTGGGGTGGAGGGTGGGGAGTGTTGCGTGCGTGTTTGTTTGCGTCTTCAGGTTAGCTCTGGGCTGAATGATATGAAGGAGGCTGTCTGGCAGAGTCGGGCAGGCCGGCGGACCTGAAGAGTAAACATGACAGATGCTGATAGACCCTGACAGACCCAGATAAGCACCTCTCTGGAAGCCTGACTGTTGTCCACACTGGTGCGGAAATGTTATCGCACATTGCACTAACGCACCAAGTCCTCTGTCTCCCCCCGCCCCCCCCCCCCCTTCCCCTCATCCTCATCCTCCCCCCTCAAGTCTCCACTCTCATGTCATCCTATCTCACCAAGGCTTCACCTGTCTCTCCGTAACCTTTCCCCCTTGGTAATCTGACTGGCTGCCAAGCAATATGATTCCTTCTACTCAATCTACTATTGTTGTTTCTTGGTGACCAAAAAAAGATACCTGACTTGAATGGCATTGTCACCTAACCTGCTCATTAGTGCTCTTCAAAATGGCTATAATTTCCATTGACCTATTTTTATTGATCTCACTATCTGTTTATACCCCGGCCTGATCAATAGGAACCTGGCTCTAACTGATCCCTATCATTCTCAATTACTCTCATCACAGCCCTGTCCACAGATGCCCTGCGGCCCTTATATATATGGACGCTGCATCATGTTAACTGGTATTGGATCCTCTAGCGACTGGACAAGTGAGATCGATAGCCCCAGAGTCTTTTCACCTTTCTCTCTCTTTCTTTATTTTTTCTCTCTTACTCACTCTCTCCTTTACTCTCCTTACTCTCCTTCACTCTCTTTCTCACTCTCTTCCTCTCTGTTTCTCCATCTCTTTTTGCTCCATCTCTCTCTCTCTCTCTCTCTCTCTCTCTCTCTCTCTGTCTCTATCTCATATCAGATAGAGAGTAGGAGGAACAACGTTTAGCCAGAGGCACAGCTAACCACCTGGGAGCTCCACCATCACCTAACACATCTCCAACAACCAACAATGGACTATCTCCACCTCCAGCCTTTTTTTTAATCCTGCAACTTTTAGATACCGCAGGCCCATATATCCGTTCTCTTAACTCAGTCATTTAACCTTCTGTAATGCCTGAAGGAAGTACACATAACCAGTGGCAAACTGAATGAGGCTTGAAGTGATTCCAGTGTAAATGAATGCATAACATTTACCACACACTGCTAGAATAACACATTTACATTTACAGAACTAGGCATTCAGTGGCCCTTTGCTTCATGTGAGCGGCTGCTGTTCCCACATGAAGAGCAGCTCAGGGAAGGTAGTTTGGAGTCTCTTCAGCCAGGCCGACTATTTGAAAGGTGCTCTGGAAGCTCTTGATCCTTGTGTCCTTGAGTTAGGGCACTCGCTGTGGAAAACCTCGTCTGCGGCAAGCGACGACAGGTCAAAACGGAAGGCCGTTGCGAGTGTGTGCGAGGGTCGACATCGTCATGGCGAATGGCAGCCAATCTGCATTTCAAATCCACTTCTGGTGAGTAACCCTGCAAGTCATCGAATTATTCAGACGGGGGGTCAAAAATAAACCGTCTCATAACTATTCATCTGTACATTTCCCACCAGGCTCCCACTTCCTGAGTTGAGATTCACGATTTTGATAAAGAAGGGAGAGATTCTCAAAGTTACGTGATTCAATTCTAGCTTCTGTTTGTCAAACAAACACCTGCCTGGAAACAACATTGTCTTCCATTTCTTTGAAATGGAGATGAAGACCATGTCTTGTGAAAAGCCTCCAGACGTTACAGCAATGGTGAATACGGTTGGTGGTTCTGTAAGTTGTTTGGATTCAGTTGTTGCTATGGTAAAGGTCATTTTGGTAAGGGGACTACACATTGTACAAACTGATCATGTGAGTCAATGTTTTAATACTTGCTGCACACAGTTCTGGCGGTAATTCATCACAGATTCTACAAATTGCATCTAATCTTATAAGAACATCACTATGTTCTCAGAACTTTTTCCCCAAAACATTCTTTCTTGTAGGTTACTTGACCTGTTTTCATAGAAACTGGCATCCACTTTTAACCATAAAAATCCATATATTTGTCCCATATTACAAGTGGAGGGGGCTGGTATCTGATGGACACATTAAAGGCCACACACTAACAAACCTTGACAATTTTCTGACAAAGTTAGTCATTTCCCAAGTGTGGAGACAAAAGGATTGATGGAATTAACAACTGCTAACAAGGATAGTGGGTGGCAGACCCTGACCTCAGACCAGGAGGTCATGCCTGCTCCGGATGCCCTACGAGAAAGCAATGTGTAAAATCCTTATTAAATCAGAAACACAGTACTAAAGTGCAAACAGGATGAATGGAAGCACAGGAGCCAGGTTTGAGAGCATAATGTTAATTGTAAAGGTGCTGGAAACATAGACTTTCATGAGAACTCTCAAAGTAAACACTTTCAAGGCCTTGAGAATGTTTGAAAATGATTTGATTTCCAAACAGGTGGTGACATCTCCAGTCCGTAGTTTAACCGTGGGTTAGTGATGGCTGAGCAGTACCTGGCCTTAGCACATAACAACGCTGTTTCCTGTAAACGATGTCAAATATTTGTCAACATTCCAAGGTTATCTTAGAGTTCTATTTAAGTAGGTGGATGTTAAAGGTTACTTTCAGTTTGCGGTACATGAATTGACATCCAAGCTCATGGTCAAGGGGGATTCACTCATGGACATTAATTTATGGATTCCCACTGTGATTTTGAATAGGGTTCATGGTTATAACTGTTCCCATGAAACCCACCAATAACCCTGACATATTCTGAACACACATGCTGTATTGCATGCTACCTACCACCCAGTCAGGAACATGGTGCAATTATCAATCCATGGCTGGTTGCATAAATAAAAGACAGTGTGAGAGGAATATTAGACACTTGTGGCCCAAAGGGAATCAATCACGTTTGCAATGACACAATGTCACTTCCATATTGTTAAATGTCACTATTTGATCTTTACCACTTATGAGTAATTTTAAAGACCAGGAAAATGTGTCATGTTATACAGAGCGTTAAAAGAGCAAGTCATCTCTGGCAGTATGCCATGTTGTCTCTCTCTCTTGCTGTTTCTGTAACAAGCACATTGACTTTTTTCTTTCTTTCTTTCTTTCTTGCCTGCGTGTGTGTGTGTGTGTGTGTGTGTGTGTGTGTGTGTGTGTGTGTGTGTGTGTGTGTGTGTGTGTGTGTGTGTGTGTGTGTGTGTGTGTGGGAGGGAGGGAGGGAGGAGAAAACAGATGGAGTACATAGATGAAGATCCCTCTCTCTTTCTGCCTGTTTCTCCATTTCTCCTTGTCAGTCCTTGTCACTCATCCATTCCCCATTCCTTTTCCTTATATCTCTCTCTCTCTTACACACACACACACACACACACATCCATCCAGAGAGCAACATCAGACACAGATCAGTGAAGAATCTATTTGATTATGGATGTCTACCCTTTGACTCAGCCCTCCCTTGTTGTTGGGTGAAGGCGGCAGCCCCACTGCCCCCTCTCCACACGGTCTCGCCCTCCACCACGGCCGGCCCTGGCACTTCAAATGGATGTGGAGTATTCAATTAGGTATGCCCCAGCTCAAAGCCTTGTCAAGACTGTTACCATTGTCAATTTGCATCTCTTTCTTAACAGTGGGTGGAGAGTCACTCCCCAGGGTGCTGCACAAGCACCCCGCTGATTTTGCCTTTGAACGCTCGCTCTTGTCGCCACGTCCCATTGCGGTGCACTGCTGCCCCCTTGGGCAGGATTGGGTATTGCAGGCTTTCAGAGCAGTCACGTAAATGTTTGAGATAATGCGGATACACAACACATTGCTTAAAACTGGAGTCTCCTGTGAGGATGTTTTACTAAGTCCAACTGGGCTGAGCATGAGCTCTCAGCAAGTACCTCTTTTTGTGATGGCAGCAGAGAGCAGGTGACCCAGTGGGATGTTTCCATGCCAACAGGTAAGTAAAGCATTCTGAACGTCAGTGTCATAGTAATAGAGTTGGTTTGCGTGGCTTCGACAGCCCATTTCATTAATCGTCCCCCCAAAAGTCACAGCATAAACAACACACACTCAGAAACATTTGCATCAGTGTATTTAGCACACACAGACACAGCATACACAGTGATCGGTTAATGCCGAATGTATTTAGTTTCGAAAATACTTTTCAACCTTTTGAAATGTGATTTATATTTTGACAACAGCTTTCAGTTCCAGATGTAGGCTAAAACATTTTAGTTTCTTACGAAAACATTTTTTCAAACTTTTTTGGAAAACAGTTGTCAATATATGTTACCTCTTGTAGGCTAAGCGGGTAGATCGGATGTTTTGGATCTACTGTTTTGGATCTACTCTGTGACATAAGCAACCAAAGGATCTGTTGTTTTATTTATCAACACAATGGAGAAGAATTAAAAGGTTGGGTTCCGAAGTATTGCCTAGGCTGAGCTGCAGCGTCTATTCACAGGCGCAAACCCACTACTGGACGGTACGGGGGCTTTGACCTGCTCCGTTTCCGACCTGGGCCGGTACACCCCTCCTTAGACGACCTGGTAGTCCCGGGCTCCCCCAGGAGCACCATATCGATACCGAACTTAGTCTGGACACCCGTTCGACATAGAGGACTGCATCCCACAAACCCCAGGCTCATTCGATCCGACAACCTCAGCCTCCCAGTAACTTGGATTACAGGCACGCGCCACCGTGTCCGGCGAGATCTGAAGCTGCAGGTGTGGGTCATGAGTTGATTTCATGTGACGTCATCGAGAATGGGCTACATGTGCACAGCCTATTCATTTGTTTTGAGTCGAATTCTCTTGTGTGTATTCATTGGATTCTAAATCAATGAATAAAAATGTGTTAGGCAGAATATTTTGGAATATGAGGTGCTATGAAACCCCCCAAATTAATCATGTTGTTTTGGATCTACTCTGTGACATAAGCAACCAAAGGAACTTTTGTTTTTTTTATCAACACAATGAAGAAGAATTAAAAGGTTGGGTTCCGAAGTATTGCCTAGGCTGAGCTGCAGCGTCTATTCACAGGCGCAAACCCACTACTGGACGGTACGGGGGCTTTGACCTGCTCCGTTTCCGACCTGGGCCGGTACACCCCTCGTTAGACGACCTGGTAGTCCCAGGCTCCCCCAGGAGCACCATATCGATACCGAACTTAGTCTGGACACCCGTTCGACATAGAGGACTGCATCCCACAAACCCCAGGCTCATTCGATCCGACAACCTCAGCCTCCCAGTAACTTGGATTACAGGCACGCGCCACCGTGACCGGCGAGATCTGAAGCTGCAGGTGTGGGTCATGAGTTGATTTCATGTGACGTCATCGAGAATGGGCTACATGTGCACAGCCTATTCATTTGTTTTGAGTCGAATGCTCTTGTGTGTATTCATTGGATTCTAAATTAATGAATAAAAATGTGTTAGGCAAAATATTTTGGAATATGAGGTGCTATGAAACCCCCCAAATTAATCATGTTGTTTTGGATCTACTCTGTGACATAAGCAACCAAAGGAACTTTTGTTTTTTTTATCAACACAATGAAGAAGAATTAAAAGGTTGGGTTCCGAAGTATTGCCTAGGCTGAGCTGCAGCGTCTATTCACAGGCGCAAACCCACTACTGGACGGTACGGGGGCTTTGACCTGCTCCGTTTCTGACCTGGGCCGGTACACCCCTCGTTAGACGACCTGGTAGTCCCAGGCTCCCCCAGGAGCACCATATCGATACCGAACTTAGTCTGGACACCCGTTCGACATAGAGGACTGCATCCCACAAACCCCAGGCTCATTCGATCCGACAACCTCAGCCTCCCAGTAACTTGGATTACAGGCACGCGCCACCGTGACCGGCGAGATCTGAAGCTGCAGGTGTGGGTCATGAGTTGATTTCATGTGACGTCATCGAGAATGGGCTACATGTGCACAGCCTATTCATTTGTTTTGAGTCGAATGCTCTTGTGTGTATTCATTGGATTCTAAATTAATGAATAAAAATGTGTTAGGCAAAATATTTTGGAATATGAGGTGCTATGAAACCCCCCAAATTAATCATGTTGTTTTGGATCTACTCTGTGACATAAGCAACCAAAGGAACTTTTGTTTTTTTTATCAACACAATGAAGAAGAATTAAAAGGTTGGGTTCCGAAGTATTGCCTAGGCTGAGCTGCAGCGTCTATTCACAGGCGCAAACCCACTACTGGACGGTACGGGGGCTTTGACCTGCTCCGTTTCCGACCTGGGCCGGTACACCCCTCGTTAGACGACCTGGTAGTCCCAGGCTCCCCCAGGAGCACCATATCGATACCGAACTTAGTCTGGACACCCGTTCGACATAGAGGACTGCATCCCACAAACCCCAGGCTCATTCGATCCGACAACCTCAGCCTCCCAGTAACTTGGATTACAGGCACGCGCCACCGTGACCGGCGAGATCTGAAGCTGCAGGTGTGGGTCATGAGTTGATTTCATGTGACGTCATCGAGAATGGGCTACATGTGCACAGCCTATTCATTTGTTTTGAGTCGAATGCTCTTGTGTGTATTCATTGGATTCTAAATTAATGAATAAAAATGTGTTAGGCAAAATATTTTGGAATATGAGGTGCTATGAAACCCCCCAAATTAATCATGTTGTTTTGGATCTACTCTGTGACATAAGCAACCAAAGGAACTTTTGTTTTTTTTATCAACACAATGAAGAAGAATTAAAAGGTTGGGTTCCGAAGTATTGCCTAGGCTGAGCTGCAGCGTCTATTCACAGGCGCAAACCCACTACTGGACGGTACGGGGGCTTTGACCTGCTCCGTTTCCGACCTGGGCCGGTACACCCCTCGTTAGACGACCTGGTAGTCCCAGGCTCCCCCAGGAGCACCATATCGATACCGAACTTAGTCTGGACACCCGTTCGACATAGAGGACTGCATCCCACAAACCCCAGGCTCATTCGATCCGACAACCTCAGCCTCCCAGTAACTTGGATTACAGGCACGCGCCACCGTGACCGGCGAGATCTGAAGCTGCAGGTGTGGGTCATGAGTTGATTTCATGTGACGTCATCGAGAATGGGCTACATGTGCACAGCCTATTCATTTGTTTTGAGTCGAATGCTCTTGTGTGTATTCATTGGATTCTAAATTAATGAATAAAAATGTGTTAGGCAAAATATTTTGGAATATGAGGTGCTATGAAACCCCCCAAATTAATCATGTTGTTTTGGATCTACTCTGTGACATAAGCAACCAAAGGAACTTTTGTTTTTTTTATCAACACAATGAAGAAGAATTAAAAGGTTGGGTTCCGAAGTATTGCCTAGGCTGAGCTGCAGCGTCTATTCACAGGCGCAAACCCACTACTGGACGGTACGGGGGCTTTGACCTGCTCCGTTTCCGACCTGGGCCGGTACACCCCTCGTTAGACGACCTGGTAGTCCCAGGCTCCCCCAGGAGCACCATATCGATACCGAACTTAGTCTGGACACCCGTTCGACATAGAGGACTGCATCCCACAAACCCCAGGCTCATTCGATCCGACAACCTCAGCCTCCCAGTAACTTGGATTACAGGCACGCGCCACCGTGACCGGCGAGATCTGAAGCTGCAGGTGTGGGTCATGAGTTGATTTCATGTGACGTCATCGAGAATGGGCTACATGTGCACAGCCTATTCATTTGTTTTGAGTCGAATGCTCTTGTGTGTATTCATTGGATTCTAAATTAATGAATAAAAATGTGTTAGGCAAAATATTTTGGAATATGAGGTGCTATGAAACCCCCCAAATTAATCATGTTGTTTTGGATCTACTCTGTGACATAAGCAACCAAAGGAACTTTTGTTTTTATTTATCAACACAATGAAGAAGAATTAAAAGGTTGGGTTCCGAAGTATTGCCTAGGCTGAGCTGCAGCGTCTATTCACAGGCGCAAACCCACTACTGGACGGTACGGGGGCTTTGACCTGCTCCGTTTCCGACCTGGGCCGGTACACCCCTCGTTAGACGACCTGGTAGTCCCAGGCTCCCCCAGGAGCACCATATCGATACCGAACTTAGTCTGGACACCCGTTCGACATAGAGGACTGCATCCCACAAACCCCAGGCTCATTCGATCCGACAACCTCAGCCTCCCAGTAACTTGGATTACAGGCACGCGCCACCGTGACCGGCGAGATCTGAAGCTGCAGGTGTGGGTCATGAGTTGATTTCATGTGACGTCATCGAGAATGGGCTACATGTGCACAGCCTATTCATTTGTTTTGAGTCGAATGCTCTTGTGTGTATTCATTGGATTCTAAATTAATGAATAAAAATGTGTTAGGCAAAATATTTTGGAATATGAGGTGCTATGAAACCCCCCAAATTAATCATGTTGTTTTGGATCTACTCTGTGACATAAGCAACCAAAGGAACTTTTGTTTTATTTATCAACACAATGAAGAAGAATTAAAAGGTTGGGTTCCGAAGTATTGCCTAGGCTGAGCTGCAGCGTCTATTCACAGGCGCAAACCCACTACTGGACGGTACGGGGGCTTTGACCTGCTCCGTTTCCGACCTGGGCCGGTACACCCCTCCTTAGACGACCTGGTAGTCCCAGGCTCCCCCAGGAGCACCATATCGATACCGAACTTAGTCTGGACACCCGTTCGACATAGTGGACTGCATCCCACAAACCCCAGGCTCATTCGATCCGACAACCTCAGCCTCCCAGTAACTTGGATTACAGGCACGCGCCACCGTGTCCGGCGAGATCTGAAGCTGCAGGTGTGGGTCATGAGTTGATTTCAATGTGACGTCATCGAGAATGGGCTACATGTGCACAGCCTATTCATATGTTTTGAGTCGAATTCTCTTGTCTGTATTCATTGCATTCTAAATTAATGAATAAAGATGTGTTAGGCAAACTATTTTGGAATATGAGGCTGCTATGAAACCCCCCAAATTAATCATGTTGTTTTGGATCTACTCTGTGACATAAGCAACCAAAGGAACTGTTGTTTTATTTATCAACACAATGGAGAAGAATTAAAAGGTTGGGTTCCGAAGTATTGCCTAGGCTGAGCTGCAGCGTCTATTCACAGGCGCAAACCCACTACTGGACGGTACGGGGGCTTTGACCTGCTCCGTTTCCGACCTGGGCCGGTACACCCCTCCTTAGACGACCTGGTAGTCCCGGGCTCCCCCAGGAGCACCATATCGATACCGAACTTAGTCTGGACACCCGTTCGACATAGTGGACTGCATCCCACAAACCCCAGGCTCATTCGATCCGACAACCTCAGCCTCCCGGTAACTTGGATTACAGGCACGCGCCACCGTGTCCGGCGAGATCTGAAGCTGCAGGTGTGGGTTATGAGTTGATTTCATGTGACGTCATCGAGAATGGGCTACATGTGCACAGCCTATTCATTTGTTTTGAGTCGAATGCTCTTGTGTGTATTCATTGGATTCTAAATTAATGAATAAAACTGTGTTAGGCAAAATATTTTGGAATATGAGGTGCTATGAAACCCCCCAAATTAATCATGTTGTTTTGGATCTACTCTGTGACATAAGCAACCAAAGGAACTTTTGTTTTATTTATCAACACAATGAAGAAGAATTAAAAGGTTGGGTTCCTGAAGTATTGCCTAGGCTGAGCTGCAGCGTCTATTCACAGGCACAAACCCACTACTGGACGGTACGGGGGCTTTGACCTGCTCCGTTTCCGACCTGGGCCGGTACACCCCTCCTTAGACGACCTGGTAGTCCCGGGCTCCCCCAGGAGCACCATATCGATACCGAACTTAGTCTGGACACCCGTTCGACATAGTGGACTGCATCCCACAAACCCCAGGCTCATTCGATCCGACAACCTCAGCCTCCCAGTAACTTGGATTACAGGCACGCGCCACCGTGTCCGGCGAGATCTGAAGCTGCAGGTGTGGGTCATGAGTTGATTTCAATGTGACGTCATCGAGAATGGGCTACATGTGCACAGCCTATTCATATGTTTTGAGTCGAATTCTCTTGTCTGTATTCATTGCATTCCAAATTAATGAATAAAATGTGTTAGGCAAACTATTTTGGAATATGAGGTGCTATGAAACCCCCCAAATTAATCATGTTGTTTTGGATCTACTCTGTGACATAAGCAACCAAAGGAACTGTTGTTTTATTTATCAACACAATGAAGAAGAATTAAAAGGTTGGGTTCCGAAGTATTGCCTAGGCTGAGCTGCAGCGTCTATTCACAGGCACAAACCCACTACTGGACGGTACGGGGGCTTTGACCTGCTCCGTTTCCGACCTGGGCCGGTACACCCCTCCTTAGACGACCTGGTAGTCCCGGGCTCCCCCAGGAGCACCATATCGATACCGAACTTAGTCTGGACACCCGTTCGACATAGTGGACTGCATCCCACAAACCCCAGGCTCATTCGATCCGACAACCTCAGCCTCCCGGTAACTTGGATTACAGGCACGCGCCACCGTGTCCGGCGAGATCTGAAGCTGCAGGTGTGGGTTATGAGTTGATTTCATGTGACGTCATCGAGAATGGGCTACATGTGCACAGCCTATTCATTTGTTTTGAGTCGAATGCTCTTGTGTGTATTCATTGGATTCTAAATTAATGAATAAAACTGTGTTAGGCAAAATATTTTGGAATATGAGGTGCTATGAAACCCCCCAAATTAATCATGTTGTTTTGGATCTACTCTGTGACATAAGCAACCAAAGGAACTTTTGTTTTATTTATCAACACAATGAAGAAGAATTAAAAGGTTGGGTTCTGAAGTATTGCCTAGGCTGAGCTGCAGCGTCTATTCACAGGCACAAACCCACTACTGGACGGTACGGGGGCTTTGACCTGCTCCGTTTCCGACCTGGGCCGGTACACCCCTCCTTAGACAACCTGGTAGTCCCGGGCTCCCCCAGGAGCACCATATCGATACCGAACTTAGTCTGGACACCCGTTCGACATAGTGGACTGCATCCCACAAACCCCAGGCTCATTCGATCCGACAACCTCAGCCTCCCAGTAACTTGGATTACAGGCACGCGCCACCGTGTCCGGCGAGATCTGAAGCTGCAGGTGTGGGTCATGAGTTGATTTCAAGTGACGTCATCGAGAATGGGCTACATGTGCACAGCCTATTCATATGTTTTGAGTCGAATTCTCTTGTCTGTATTCATTGCATTCCAAATAATGAATAAAGATGTGTTAGGCAAACTTTTTTGGAATATGAGGTGCTATGAAACCCCCCAAATTAATCATGTTGTTTTGGATCTACTCTGTGACATAAGCAACCAAAGGAACTGTTGTTTTATTTATCAACACAATGAAGAAGAATTAAAAGGTTGGGTTCCGAAGTATTGCCTAGGCTGAGCTGCAGCGTCTATTCACAGGTGCAAACCCACTACTGGACGGTACGGGGGCTTTGACCTGCTCCGTTTCCGACCTGGGCCGGTACACCCCTCCTTAGACGACCTGGTAGTCCCAGGCTCCCCCAGGAGCACCATATCGATACCGAACTTAGTCTGGACACCCGTTCGACATAGAGGACTGCATCCCACAAACCCCAGGCTCATTCGATCCGACAACCTCAGCCTCCCGGTAACTTGGATTACAGGCACGCGCCACCAGTGTCCGGCGAGATCTGAAGCTGCAGGTGTGGGTCATGAGTTGATTTCAAGTGACGTCATCGAGAATGGGCTACATGTGCACAGCCTATTCATATGTTTTGAGTCGAATTCTCTTGTCCGTATTCATTGCATTCCAAATAAATGAATAAAAATGTGTTAGGCAAACTTTTTTGGAATATGAGCTGCTATGAAACCCCCCAAATTAATCATGTTGTTTTGGATCTACTCTGTGACATAAGCAACCAAAGGAACTGTTGTTTTATTTATCAACACAATGAAGAAGAATTAAAAGGTTGGGTTCCGAAGTATTGCCTAGGCTGAGCTGCAGCGTCTATTCACAGGCGCAAACCCACTACTGGACGGTACGGGGGCTTTGACCTGCTCCGTTTCCGACCTGGGCCGGTACACCCCTCCTTAGACGACCTGGTAGTCCCAGGCTCCCCCAGGAGCACCATATCGATACCGAACTTAGTCTGGACACCCGTTCGACATAGTGGACTGCATCCCACAAACCCCAGGCTCATTCGATCCGACAACCTCAGCCTCCCGGTAACTTGGATTACAGGCACGCGCCACCGTGTCCGGCGAGATCTGAAGCTGCAGGTGTGGGTCATGAGTTGATTTCATGTGACGTCACTGACATTTCTTGCTCTTAGCACTGTTCTCTTGGCATGTGTAGATCTGTAGTTATAAATGGACAATGTGGTTTCAGATTGTTTTCCCAATAGGAAAATAAAACGATCATGAGTTTTTTAGGGAAATCACTGGAGTTAATACCATTGCTCTCAATATCAATTTAAAACACGTGTCATTATAATCGATGCCCATGAAATCCTTTGATGGAGGTCTGGACTGTCCTAAGATTTTTACAGGCCAAACACTTCCAAGAGCTCAACTCAGATGGAACGCTGCTCCCATCTAGTGTCCAACAATGTAAAAAAACATTTCAGTTTGACAGTGGAGCCATTCGAACTCACGTTACATTTTTACAAAACGTTCTCTTTAAAAGTAAACGTCCTCCGTGAAAAGATAGCAAATTGATTAAATAACAGTTGGCTCAAGGGATGCCCGCGCCAGTTCGAATTTATCAATGATCTTGGTGTCATGTCAGCCTACCCTAAAATATTAGTCAGATGGCTGAGCGGTTAGGGAAGTGCGCTATTAATCAAAAGGTTGCCGGTTCGTTTGCCGGCCGTGCAATGACGTTGTGTCCTTGGGCAAGGCACTTCACCCTACTTGTCTCGGGGGGTGAATGTCCATGTACTAACTGCAAGACGCTCTGGATAAGAGTGTCTGCTAAATGTATATGTAGTTAACACTACTATTCCACCGCAGGACTAATTTAATGTTTGTGTAACATGATACCTTTAATTCAAGCAATACCAGTGCCTGGGACCCAGTGCCTTCAATCTATATTCTTTAGTTTAAACTATTGTCAATTTATCCAAATTGGTGTGTACCATGAACACAGCCACGTAATTTGCCAGGAATTAAGCATATTTAATGAGACTGGCATTCAATAAGACAGGGCCTAATACAAAGCAGAAGACATTATGTTGGCTAATCGTGTCCAAGTCAATTTTATCTATACATTAAACTCAAAATGGAAGAGTTGCAAAAAATAAAGACAATACAAGATTTGGACAAAAGAAAACGTTTATTTCAATGCCTCATCATCCCATATCCATTGAAGTTTGCGGGAAACTGCTCGAGTCGAATAGCCCACGGAAGCCTCGACATCTCAATGCATTTAATCCAGCTGTGGGAGGGAAATCAAGTTTAGGATATCAACGTTATCAACAAGCAGTGACAATTAATACCATGAAGGACAGTAATGTAATTTGTGACTGTATATAATACTTTCTAAACGTTGTGATGTCTACAGACTAGTCGATTTATTAAGTCAAGTTGGAATCCCAGCGGAAGCCTTACCTTCACAAAGCCGATGTCTTTGGCGTACTGCCTGAAGCACTGACGGCACATGTTCAGACCATATTTACGGATCAAACCGTGTCTGTTCGAGCAAACCCGGCTAGAAATAAAGAAATAGTTTGATTAATACATTTTGAAATGTAATTAGAATGAACGTAGTAGGATGTTAATTCAAAGTTAGCAAGCTAACAAGCTAGCTTGCCGAGTTCCCTCCGCACCACTAGTAAAATATAGTTACCCATTTACTTCAGCTTTCAATGTACATATACTGACATGAAATGTATCATCTATCGACAACTGTTTAAGAGTGCACGTTGACGGCATAGGCAACCGACCTACAATTAATATAGAAGTCTAGCATTCTAAATAATAACAGCAATGGACACCGGTGCACTTTAATGTGGAGCAGCCGCCATATTAGTTTGAGCTCGGCCATCCATGTGGTGCACGTTTAAGATAAGTTAATTCGGTCAAAGAACGCCAAACGAACTATGAACCCATATCTAAAGTATGTAATGTTCGCTTATGAATAATAAGTTGAAGAAAACTGACCAGGATCGGGAACCCTGGCCGAATTTTCTGGGGTGACTCCAATAGAGCTGTTGATGGCCCATCTTGTCTCTTTCGGTCGAATGTCGAAAAGGAAGGAAGAATGTTGCGCGTGCGCAAGTAAAACTCTTCAGCACTTCCTTCTTCCGTTCAAGGCAAAATATGGTGCCTCCTAGCGGTAAACGAAACTGTATCACAATAATAATAAAAACAAAAAACCCTGGAAACGAAGACTGAAAGTTGTTTTTTAATGATGCTAAACTGTATTATTTCACGTCATCTAGATACCTAGCAGAGGCTCAGTTGGGTAGAGGTTTGTGCTAATACAGCAATGCATTGTATTTGCTTGCGTTGTGAGTTCAGTTCTTACGTGGGCTACTATATTCAAGTGTGACCCGAGAGCAAAATAGGATGTTGTTTGTTACTGTCTTTCACTTTAAGAGCACAAAGGAACAGTTAATAGGATATGCTTTTATAAGCTTAGCACTGCAGGTCTTTGTATTCTGTGTGTAATCTATATGGGCCGACTATAGGCCTACTGGACAGACTAAGCCAAAATTCCGTCAATAACTGTAGCTTTCACGTTTGGATTGAAGATGATGAGGTGCAATGCTTTGTGTAGTAAATTCATGTCAAATACATTAATTAGGTATGTCTGACTGAATTAGGTGTAGTACAGTTAGACTATTATCATACGTACTGTCTGATAATGGTAGAAATGAGCAGCCCTTTATTTCATTATTTCAGTCTTGTTCTTTACATGTAGTAACGTTTGACATTATAGTTCTTAAAAGTAGTTTGTTAATGCATACTAAAGAACTACAGAAAGACCATAGTTGATGCCACACATAAATACGTTATGAATTTCACAGTAGAGTCATACGTTATTCATTTCACAATCGAGATTTTAAAGCGTTGGTGGTGTACAACTTAAGATCACGCGTTATGGTTATTTCAGACGTTATCACTTTATTTCTGACGTTGTGGTCCTCCCTCACTTAGCCAGTGCATTGTGGGAGACTTGCAGGCAGCCAGGCAGCAAGCAGTCGTTCCGTAGTTGGTATTTTGAGCCAGCCCTAGCTTACTGTTGGATAGCGTTTTTTATCCAGACATCTGGAGCTGGATAAAAGGAATGGAGGAGAATGAATCTTTGACGTCTATTCTTGGTTGAATTTTGGTGACGAAGCTGCACTGTACGTTACAGTACCGTTTTTTGGTAATTATGAAAATCTTTATTTACACTTGAGCTTGCGACACTGCTGGCAACGATTTATTATTTTGGGGGTGGGGGGGCGCAACCGAAGAGGCTCTTGTTGTAAATAGCTAACACTAGCTACGTCGTCACTCATCTCAATAGTTTGGCGTACTGTGTGTCTCATCTTGCTAAGTAACATTACAGTAGCTAATAACGCTTGTTCAGTTGCTTGGTTTTAACGTTTGAATACAGTACAGTTGTCTTCCGTAGCTATTCTGTAGCTCGAATACGCTGCCATATCATTTGCTCGGAAGCGCCGTGAGTGGGCTGCTTGTAGTGACTTGCCAAACGATTTTGCGTTGAAGGAAGGAACGCTTCAGTGTAGAATAATTTACATATGGTTAGTCTAGCTAGAGCGTTAACGTCAACTAGATGGCTGACAACCTTGATTTCCTCATCGCATGGTAGGTTATGTTATGTACATTGCTAGCTATTTAGCTAGATATCCTATCGGTAAGTAACGGCAAAGATTTCAATTGAATCCATGTTGCACAGGTCTGTTGCACTGCACCCTTAATTTAGGCTATTAGTTACTTTATTCCTGTATTGTTCTGTGCTTGTATACCATTTGTCGTCTCGGTATGCAATTCATGTCGACTAAGTAGTACAGTTCTCTCCATTTAATGAATCTACATGGATTGTTAAAGGCGCCTATAAAGATGGAAGTAAATATAGCGGAAACAAAGTGGATTTTTGGTATTATCAACAACTTGAGAAAAGCATATATTTTCAACTGTGGGGTATGGAATCTCGTAAAATTTCTATAGGGAACCCGCATTTCTTGATTTATTTATGTTTGGTATTATTATGCGTACCAAACTTAAGCTACACAATTGAAACATAAACAACATCTACCCTTTTTCCTTTTTCTTTCAGTGATTACATGCACACCACTACCCTGCTGCCTACCAGCAACCAACATGCCTTATGGGATATTCATCTGGCATCATTGACATTCCAGAACGATCCATGTTTACATTCCAAAAGTTGGCTTAAGTGTCAATCTAATTTCCGAAGAGTATCAAAACCAGCTGTCCGGCCCAGCACAACCCATTAGCAATCATAAAACCGACCTTTCCGTTTCTCTACAATCAACTCCTCTCCCTTCCCAAGGGGGTGACTGCCTATCATGAGATTCCGAATCTACAAGAGGAAGGTGGTGATTCTGACACTGGTGGTAGTCATCTGTGGGCTGGCGTTCTGGAGCAGTGGAAAGCAGAAGAAGAGCAACAGCACGTCGGTCCCTAAAGAAGTAGAGTCTGTGAAAAGAAGCAGTAGCAGTAGTAGTAGTAGTAGTAGCAGTAGTAGTAGTAGTATTAGTAGTAACCAGGTACAGGCCACACCAGTGGTCAGTAAGCAACCCCCACCTGTCATCCGTGCTGCGATTGCCAATGAGACTCACCAGGAGAAGGTAAAGGAGAAGGAGAAAGTGTTGAAGCCAGATGTAGACAACACCACCTTGGTATACCGTGGCATTGTGTTCCAGCTCAACTTTGACCAGACCGTGAGAAACGAGGAGAAGTTCAAGACAGTCAGACATAAAGATGATCTGGTTGTTGTGGTCCAAGTGCACAACAGGCCTGACTACTTGAAACTGCTTGTGGAGAGCCTGAGGAAGGCAGAGGGCATTGAGAGGGTGCTGTTGGTATTCAGCCACGATTTCTGGTCCCCGGAGGTCAACCAGGTGGTGGCCTCAGTTGACTTCTGTCAGGTCCTTCAGATCTTCTTTCCATTCAGCATACAACTCTACCCCCAGGAGTTCCCTGGTAATGACCCCAAAGACTGCCCCAGAGACATTTCCAAGACAGAAGCCTTAAAGCTGGGTTGCATTAATGCGGAGTACCCTGACTCGTTCGGACACTACCGCGAAGCCAAGTTCTCCCAGACCAAACACCACTGGTGGTGGAAGCTGCATTTTGTTTGGGACAGAGTCAGGGCTATGAAGGACCACAACGGTCTGGTCCTGCTGATTGAAGAGGACCACTTCCTGTCACCTGACTTCATCCACACCCTGAAGCTGATGACGGTCCTGAAGACAGAGCAGTGCCCTGACTGTGACATCCTGTCTATGGGGAGTTACACCCACGTTGGCTACTCCAGCAAAGCCAACAAGGTGGAGGTGAAAGCCTGGAAGTCTACTGAGCACAACATGGGGATGGCTCTGGGCAGGGCCACCTACCAGAAGCTCATCCACTGTACTGATGCTTTTTGCACTTATGACGACTACAACTGGGACTGGTCGCTGCAGCACCTGACTGTTACCTGCCTGCCCTCCTACTGGAAGGCGATGGTGTGCGAGGCTCCCAGGATCTTCCACGCTGGGGACTGTGGCATGCACCACAAGAAGGCAGTGTGCATGCCGGCCAGCCAGAAAATCAAGATAGAGAACATTCTCCAGAGCAGTGGAAACCAGCTGTTTCCAAAGAACCTCTTGATTACTAAGAGACTTCCCGCCCCTGGTGTTGGAGGTGTGGCTCCCCATGTGAAGAACGGAGGTTGGGGGGATATTAGGGACCATGAACTCTGCAAGAGCTACCTTCGATTACAGTGACCTTATTAAAACTCTTATTATTATCATGTCTTTTGCATCCTCTTTAAAGAAAAGAAAGCCTTTTAAAAATAAATCTTTATGGACTATTCTTCATATTGCCTGTTTTACTGGACTGTTCCAAATAAAAAAAGTATGTTTGGTTTGGGCTTTTTTGTTGCTAGTTTCTTTGTTACTTATAATGCAGAGGTAAGATGTTCAGGGTTATCTATGGCAATGTAAACCACGTATCACATTAGTAATTAGTATAGGTTTCTATAATAAGTGAAATTCATCTTGAAGGTTCTAAATTGGAGGCAGAACTGTGGGTTGGGGCAGTCGTAAATCTAATGTGAATTAGTGCACTTCGCAGTCCCTCTGTGCATGCATAATTAATTTTGAGGTATTTTTAACTCATAAAATTGTCAAGATCAAAGTGGATCCACAGAGATACCGTGTCCCCATTTTAAATCTCATTTGGCTTATTCTCCACAGGTTTACATGTCTGATCCGGATGTCGTTTCTGTGATCAGTGAGATCCTATCAAGTACTGATGCTGTGTGTATTACATCATTAACAAGCTGTAACTCCACAGCATCAAAGCTATTTATATCAAGTTTCTTCATGAGGCTGCACTTTATGTTTCCTCTGCCCAACCATGCCATCACAGTGAAGTGGTCATCCTTGAAACAGAAAACTCAATGGCTGCAAAAAGACCTTTTGGTTTTAGTCAATATAAATTCACAAGTAACGCACGGAAGTCCATAGCTGGATTTATAAGATACAGACACAAGTTTCTCATTATTCTTTGTGTTAGCAGTGGTAAGGCAGTGCATTTACATTATAACAACTCAAGAGTCCAGAGCTCAGTATTGACTGTTTCCTCAGAGGGCCGAGCTCAGTGGCTTTACTGAGGCAGCATTGATTTTCCCCTTCCCCAGAGGCCATGTTGTAAAGCCAGACCAGGCTTTCTGTTCGAAGACCTGGAATAACTGCTAACCCTTCACTAGTCTCCCCAACTCTATCCATATTATTAAGTATTCACAATATCAAGTGTTGATGTTGCACCCTTTGCACGTCCTAAACAATAGAAGAAGCCGACATTTGGCTGTGTTTATTATGATGCGTACTAGTATAAGTAAAATTATCCACGGATAAATAGATGCATAAAAAATATGGCTAATTTTCCATGGTCTATTTGACGGAGAAGTTGCATTTCATCAAAACATAAGATACACACAGGTTAGGAAGCAGTTCCCTTTTCTGTTATGACCTTTTGTAACAGCATATGACAGTGCTCTGGGATGCTGTGTGACCATGTGACTTGTGAATTTTACTCACATCATGACTCAGCCTGATAATCAGTCTTGCATTATGGGTTGGCTTTTGCCCAGAACAGGTATCTATAGTGATTCAGTGTTGGTGTTAGGTTCGAGGCAAAACCCACATTGGTTGAGTATTCTTTTACCATCCATTAATATCCATTACAGACTATGAGAAATGCGGTGTCCAGGAAGCAAATCAATAAGTCATTTGCATTCCAATCTTATGAGTTTTGTCCGTTTTGAGTTGTATTAATGTTGTATAACATTGTTGTGTTACAGCATCTCAATCGAGAACAACCATGCTTTCAACAGCCCAAAGCTTTTACGTTTCTGAGTGGCTATACTTATAAATCATTGATCACCACTGCACACTTTGCTGTATAAATAGGTCAATACAGAAGCATATACACATGAGAGAATTTCACTGGATGGGTAATACAGTTTATGTAGAGAAATAGTTCATTCTGTTCTCAGTCAAGAAAGACCCATATCTTCTCATGCATTCTCTTTCAAGTTTTTGCTTTGGACCAACTGACAGTTTTTTTTTTTTTTCAACCAACTGTTTTTGGTGCACAGTATGATCTAATGTTTGTAACTATCTTACCCAACACTCGCAAATACATTTAACACTGACCATCACCCATCAAGATCTACCTAACAGCAACGTGAAAATATGAAAAGTAAGTGGTTAATATAACCTCACTCCAGAAATTATTTAGACACATACAGGCTTCTTTTAATTTAGGTAGTGCATTAGGTTCGTATGAGACGTTTACGTGACTCCAATCTGGATTTATACACACTCAGTGTAATAGAACATTGATTTGTGCTTCAAGGAGGAGAGTTAGCAGTCAGTACTGGAGAGACTCTTAGCTCTGATGAGAGATTTTCCATGAGAGGGACGCAGTGTGTCCTCAAGTCTGGCGGGCTTGCCTCACCTCAGGAACAAAAAAAGATCTGCAAAGAGAACGGCCGAATCCAAGTTTCTCTTTCACAGACACAATTTGTACGGTAAGTAAAGATATTGGAAGCCTGGAAATCAACTTTACACAACTCACCCAACTCTTTTTCAAGTGTCGATGATAGAAACTGATGCTGACGACTTTACGCTGCCTGCTTGCAGCAAGAATGTCCTGGATTCGATTCCTGCTTGGGGCCTGTCATCGCTCAGGAGGGCAATATCCCGGGCCTTTCTGTGTGGAGTTTGCATGGTCTCCGCAGGCTCGCGTGGGTTACTACCAGGTCGTCTCGTACAAATGAATAGGCTGTGCAGATGTAGCCCATTCTCGATGACGTCACATGAAATCAACTCATGACCCATACCTGCAGCTTCAGATCTCGCCGGACACGGTGGCGCGTGCCTGTAATCCAAGTTACTGGGAGGCTGAGGTTGTCGGATCGAATGAGCCTGGGGTTTGTGGGATGCAGTCCACTATGTCGAACGGGTGTCCAGACTAAGTTCGGTATCGATATGGTGCTCCTGGGGGAGCCCGGGACTACCAGGTCGTCTAAGGAGGGGTGTACCGGCCCAGGTCGGAAACGGAGCAGGTCAAAGCCCCCGTGCCGTCCAGTAGTGGGTTTGCGCCTGTGAATAGACGCTGCAGCTCAGCCTAGGCAATACTTCGGAACCCAACCTTTTAATTCTTCTCCATTGTGTTGATAAATAAAACAACAGTTCCTTTGGTTGCTTATGTCACAGAGTAGATCCAAAACAACAGGCTAATAATTTGGGGGGTTTCATAGCACCTCATCTTCCAAAAAAGTTTGCCTCACACATTTGTATTCATTTATTTGGAATGCAATGAATAGGACAAGAGAATTCGACTCAAAACATATGAATAGGCTGTGCACATGTAGCCCATTCTCGATGACGTCACTTGAAATCAACTCATGACCCACACCTGCAGCTTCAGATCTCGCCGGACACGGTGGCGCGTGCCTGTAATCCAAGTTACTGGGAGGCTGAGGTTGTCGGATCGAATGAGCCTGGGGTTTGTGGGATGCAGTCCTCTATGTCGAACGGGTGTCCAGACTAAGTTCGGTATCGATATGGTGCTCCTGGGGGAGCCCGGGACTACCAGGTCGTCTAAGGAGGGGTGTACCGGCCCAGGTCGGAAACGGAGCAGGTCAAAGCCCCCGTACCGTCCAGTAGTGGGTTTGCGCCTGTGAATAGACGCTGCAGCTCAGCCTAGGCAATACTTCGGAACCTAACCTTTTAATTGTGTTGATAAATAAAACAACAGTTCCTTTGGTTGCTTATGTCACAGAGTAGATCCAAAACAACAGGCTAATAATTTGGGGGTTTTCATAGCACCTCATATTCCAAAAAAGTTTGCCTAACACATTTGTATTCATTAATGTAGAATGCAATGAATACACACAAGAGAATTCGACTCAAAACATATGAATAGGCTGTGCAGATGTAGCCCATTCTCGATGACGTCACATGAAATCAACTCATGACCCATACCTGCAGCTTCAGATCTCGCCGGACACGGTGGCGCGTGCCTGTAATCCAAGTTACTGGGAGGCTGAGGTTGTCGGATCGAATGAGCCTGGGGTTTGTGGGATGCAGTCCACTATGTCGAACGGGTGTCCAGACTAAGTTCGGTATCGATATGGTGCTCCTGGGGGAGCCCGGGACTACCAGGTCGTCAAAGGAGGGTTGTACCGGCCCAGGTCGGAAACGGAGCAGGTCAAAGCCCCCGTGCCGTCCAGTAGTGGGTTTGCGCCTGTGAATAGACGCTGCAGCTCAGCCTAGGCAATACTTCGGAACCCAACCTTTTAATTGTGTTGATAAATAAAACAACAGTTCCTTTGGTTGCTTATGTCACAGAGTAGATCCAAAACAACAGGCTAATAATTTGGGGGTTTTCATAGCACCTCATATTCCAAAAAAGTTTGCCTAACACATTTGTATTCATTAATGTAGAATGCAATGAATACACACAAGAGAATTCGACTCAAAACATATGAATAGGCTGTGCACATGTAGCCCATTCTCGATGACGTCACATGAAATCAACTCATGATCCACACCTGCAGCGTCAGATCTCGCCGGACACGGTGGCGCGTGCCTGTAATCCAAGTCACCGGGAGGCTGAGGTTGTCGGATCGAATGAGCCTGGGGTTTGCGGGATGCAGTCCACTATGTCGAACGGGTGTCCAGACTAAGTTCGGTATCGATATGGTGCTCCTGGGGGAGCCCGGGACTACCAGGTCGTCTAAGGAGGGGTGTACCGGCCCAGGTCGGAAACGGAGCAGGTCAAATCCCCCGTACCGTCCAGTAGTGGGTTTGCGCCTGTGAATAGACGCTGCAGCTCAGCCTAGGCAATACTTCGGAACCCAACCTTTTAATATCTCTATCGTTGTTAAGACGTCGCTCTGGATAAGAGTGTCTGCTAAATGACTAAATGTAAGACGTTGTACGTTCAATAGGCAATAGGCTAAATTTTTTGTAATATTATTTATACCGCCTCCTACTGAAATTACATTTAAATTGCACATCTTTCTTTCAGGCCTTACTTGGCAGAGGTCTCTTATGACCCTCAGAATGATGTCATAATTTCCCATTAATGTGTCATTAGGATATGTTGTGATGTCTGTGTCAGTATTACACATCAGTCTACATTTTAATAGTGGCCATGAGAAGAGCAATATGTCATTCAGAGCTCTACCTACAAACTGAAGAATGAATAGTAAGAATTTTAGTGCAAATTTATATTATTTTAACTTAATTAATTTGTGCTTTAATTTATGGGTTGACTTAGACATGTCATAAGGACTATGGGCCATTATTGGATTGAATATATTTCCAAATTCTTCCTGGCAGTACCCAAGCCTTCAGTATGTAATGTTTTTTTTGTTCTGTCATAGAATATAGAACAATCAAGAAGATTGGAGAGGGGACATATGCTGTTGTGGTTAAGGCCAAAAGTCTGGAGGATGGAAAATACTATGCCTGTAAGACATTGAAGCATACTTTAAGAAGGTAACTCACAACACTTGTAAATTGATACTATACATATCTCTTTTTATACTTACACTGACACCAATTGAACACGAAAAGTACTACACATCATGGCACAGATTTAGATATTCATTCCTGTAAATCTTCTGTGTGGTTTGTCAGTTGGAACCATGTTTACAACCTGAGAGAGGTCCAAGCTCTGAGGAGGCTGGGCTCACACCCCAACCTCCTGCAGCTCCATGATATCCTTTTGTGAGTATTGGGAGTCAGGTGGCTGAGCGGTTAGAGAATCGGGCTAGTAATCAGAAGGTTGCCGGTTCGATTCCAGGCCGTGTCAAATGACGTTGTGTCCTTGGGCAAGGCACTTCACCCTACTTGCCTCGGGGGGAATGTCCCTGTACTTACTGTAAGTCGCTCTGGATAAGAGCGTCTGCTAAATGTAAAATGTAAATGTAGTATTGAGCAAAAGTAGCTACTAGATCAAGTTAATGTGTGGTGGTTGATTCAGGCAAGTTGGTTGATTGGTGTAAGATGTGTTGTAATGGTGACATTACCGGCTTCCTAACAGTATCTTATTTTGCTGTTTGTTTGATGAATAGGTCTTTTGAAACATTCAAGCCAATTCATTAACTCATTGCTCCAACTATCCAGGACATCCTGCCAATAGATCAACTGCACTAGATCACGCAAAATCAAAATGACTCATTCTCTTTTGTCTTGTGGGCTGTTTAGTGATGTGGAAACTGGCTCAGTGTCCCTGGTATTTGATCTGATGGAGATGAATATATTTGAGTTGATCAAAGGTCAGTGACATGAGGCAACATGTCCATCCAAAAGTTCTGTTCTATCAATCAATGTCTGTCTGTCCGTCCATCCGTCCATCCATCCATCCATCCGCCCATCCATCCGTCCATCCATCCGTCCATCCATCCATCCATCCATCCATCCGCCCATCCATCCATCCGTCCATCCATCCATCCATCCATCCATCCATCCATCCATGTCTTCTCCTTCCGTCATCCCACTCACCTATACACCCATGTAACTGAGGAACAGTACAAGTTATGCAAAATACAAACAATACAGGCTACCTGATGTTGGACAGTTCACCATACTGTTCACAGGATATGACGTTGACCAGAAAGGAATCTGAACTATCTGACATGCTAAAAAGTATGTTTTATTTTAAGCTCGCCAGTATCCCATGCCAGAGAGCAAGATCCAGAACTACATGTACCAGCTTTGCAAGTCTCTCCACCACCTGCACAGGTATGCTCTGGAGTTATTCTGCAAGCACAGTCTAGTAGTCCTAGTAAATTATTGTTTATAACACTTAGAAAGATGAGAAAATAGCCATGGTGGACAAAACACAACCTTTCTTCACTTTGTCAGCAACGGGATCTTTCACAGAGATGTCAAACCTGAAAACATTTTGATCAAGGTGAGACAGCCAGTCCACTCCACAACACTTCACATCTCAACATAATTTAATACAGATGCAGTATTAGAACCAAATACCCCAACAGCATAACACTCTGAAGCTGGGAGACTTTGGCTCCTGTAATGGTCTGTACGCAGGACCTCCCTACACCGAGTACATCTCCACCCGGTGGTACCGCGCACCGGAGTGTCTGCTTACTGACGGACACTACTCACACAAGATGGACTTGTGGAGCGCTGGCTGCGTCTTCTATGAGATCCTCACGTAGGAATACATTACACAGGGCATCAGAACAAGCGGTCACCCTATAGGAAACATGTGAACTATTGAAATGTTATGGTGAAACAAAATGTCTCGTTAGAATATGCTGTTATTTCTAGTTTCATTTTTTTCTCTCCAGGTTTTCACCCCTTGTCATGACTTCCTGTCCGCTCCAGGTTTAGACCTCTCTTTCCTGGATCCAGTGAGCTTGACCAGGTGTCAAAGATCCATGATGTCCTGGGAACACCCAAACCCGCTGTTCTTAGGAAGTTCAAGCCGTGAGTAAAGGGCTTCTACCACTTTGACATCAATAGTTGATCAGCCAGTTCCTCTTCCAAAACCAGTAATAGTAAAAGAAAAATGACAATCAAGCTGATTGCAGCAATCTCTAAATCAAGCTGATTGCTGTCATTGGGCAATTCTAATGCTACTTTCTACCCTATATCCATTCATTTGAAACCACTGTTTGAAAGTAGACTCATTCCCGTCAGATATCGTAAGGTGGCCTTCAACTTTACTAAGAGGAAAGGCAGAGGTCTGTCTGCTCTGATCCCTCAGTGCTCTGAGACGAGCATGTCCTTGCTGCGCCGCATGCTGCAGTACGACCCAGACGAGCGCATCAGCTCCAGAGCTGCACTGCAGCACCTCTGGTTCCGAGAACAGCGGTGAGTCTCTGGGACACCAACCCACTCTGCCAGTCTAGCCTGACTGAACACAATGATTGTATTGGTGACTGTCCCAACCGTTTGCAGACAAAACCGTGACTGTGCGTGTGTGGGCATGTTGATTTTTCTGGCAGGCTGGAGGAGAGGATAGCCACTAGCCTGACCCGACAAACCAGCATGGATCTAGAGAGAGGACAGAGAGGCACCCACACTCCCAGCGCTGGAGACAACCAGAAACACAGGACGCGACAGGTCCTTACACACACATACACAGAATTTTGGAACACCGATCAACTAGAGTGCCAAGCCAATATGGCCGGCCAACATTCCAACTGCAAAAGTAATCAACTTCACCTATCACAGCCTGTTTGATCGTGGCTCCTTTCCAGGCCTGTCAGGCAGTGAAGCTGCCCAAGCTGAACCAAGCCATCCAGCCTTCCCCCAGGGCCTGCCCCGACTCCCTGCCCTTCTGTCCAGCCAGGGGCAACCAAGAACGCCTTCCACCCATCACCAACAGGATCAATCACTCCACTTGCCAGAAGGTAAGGATTCGGAAACTTTCAAATACATAGAAAGGGGGATTGAGAAGTTCTAAGAGTTATGTAAGTTGTATAAATACTGTAAGAGCAACCTTGGGGCTTAGCATGGACAGTCAGGTTATTCATGTCCATACTACTGTATGTATCAGTGACCTGTCAATCTGAACTGAGTGGTGATGTCCTACTGTTCTGGTGTTCCCACAGCACAGAGAAGAGGTTCCACTGCAGGCTAAGGAGAGAACCATCTTTCCCCCTCTGGGCAACACCAACAGGAAGGAGTCACGAAGCCCTCACACATAATATGTTAATCTTAGCTTCTCTCATACCACGTGCCAAGTTATTAAAACTAGATTCAACATTACACAAAGAGTGAATCATTTCACGGCATGCTTGTGGACAATTCTGTGCGTAATCCTCATAACTTTAACCCAAGCTTTTTGAAGAAAAAAAGCCCTAATGTTACTTGTTCCCTATGCGCAAGAAAGAGGCCAGAGACAGGTGGTCTGTCAAAGCTGTTTAATAGATATAACATGGAGGAAAAAAGCTCCCACTGTTAGAATCCTCACACCCCTCCTCTGTGGGTGCTCTGAGTACTTGCTGGATCCAAGCACCCTTACCATCAAGTACTGACGTTTTATCAACACAGTGTCAGTCAGTTCACACAATGACGACATCAGTCCCCATCATCGTTCCTCATAGCACCCATGACCCCCACACCCATGACGCAACATCGGACCAGTCTGGTTGGTTATGTAGGTGAGTGAGTTATTCACACTATGTCAATGCACTGGTGCTAATGGGTGAAGGGACTATGTCAGTCTTAGTCTTCTTCTGTGGTTTACCTGAGCTCTGAGTGATGGCTGAGTTAGACGGCTGCTCTTCGGCCTTCCTGCCTACCTGGAGGACCCTGCAGCCACAGGCTAGCTAGCGCTCAGCACTACCTATTAGTTAAGAGGATTTCATAGACATCTCCTATACCAAATGTTTCATTAAGAAAAATACACCTGAATTTTCTTTATGTACAACAGAAAAGAAACATTAACCTGCATATTCAAGATTCATTTTAATATTATTATGTATATATTTTCTGCATTAGAAATATCACTATTTTCTGAAATGAGGAACTTCCAACTAGAAATAATGATCATTTCACCCATAAATCATTGAAGTACAATATTTACATATATAATACAGAGCCCATTTTAATCTGAAACAATATTAAAATAAATGTTCAATAGATACAAAGGTTTTTATTCTATTTATATTCCAACCTTGTCAGGGAGTCCTTGCACACTCCAAAATTGTAAAGCCATTCTCTTCTAATAAACTATTAAGTGCAAACAATTTTATCTTATTTTTCTTTCTTTAAAAAAACCTATGATTGCAGCATCCAGAGTTCAGACAGAGGGGGATGACGTCATAATCCCATAATCCCAAGTGCATCCAAGGCCTTCTTCCAAAAAAATAAAGAAAACGTTATGTCCCGTCATACTTAAATGAATTAAAAAAGAAAAAGAAAATTACAGAACAAGAAAAATCAGTGCAAAATACTCAAGCTATGATATTCTGATTGAGATTTTCAAAAGCCTTTTTTTTGTCTTGGTAAAGGAAGCAAATGACTCCCTTATCTGTGAGCGTGAGATCGAGCTGTATCAGAGCCAGTCAGGAAGGTGAGACCAGAGGAGAGACCAGAGGAGAGACCAGAGGTGAGACCAGAGGTGAGACCAGAGGTGAGACCAGAGGAGAGACCAGAGGAGAGACCAGAGGTGAGACCAGAGGAGAGACCAGAGGAGAGACCAGAGGAGAGACCAGAGGTGAGACCAGAGGAGAGACCAGAGGTGAGACCAGAGGAGAGACCAGAGGTGAGACCAGAGGAGAGACCAGAGGAGAGACCAGAGGTGAGACCAGAGGAGAGACCAGAGGTGAGACCAGAGGAGAGACTAGAGCCTAGTCTGACAACAACCTGCCTGTCCTTACGTCCTGTGCGGTTTGTTTGGAAGAAGCCAGGTACAAGAGATGTGTATAAAATATGGCAGAAGTTCCCACATAGGACCCTGTTGTCGACCTGGATAAAGCCTTCCCCACACTGCGCTTACCCCTGTCCAATCTCCTTCAGGTTAGTCCCCACGTGGAAAGGAAGCCACAGGTTGTTTTCAGACTAAGCTGGACACAAGCTGATGACAACCAAGGTGGAAGCAAACTGAAAGCAGCCTGCTCAGATCCCTGATCAAACGAAACAGTAAAAGTCTCCAAGACCTGTTCAAGCTTGCATCTCTCACATCCTTTCCCCACTTGTCAGACAGCATGTTGGTACTACCATACACAGTCACAGCTATCTGGACATGAAAAGGAACCCAATCAGAGCATGGGAGGTGGGAATCACACTGATGATGATGGTGATGATGATGGGGGTGATGATGATGATGTGAGAGTGAAGAGCAGTGCTGCAGGGCCTGGGTCTGGGTGATCCCATCTCTGTGCAATGGAGCTAGGTTAAGCAGCAGCAGCAGCAGCAGGAGCCAGGGCTATACTACTGTCCCACTGGGGGAGTTGGCTGGGTTCTGGGATGATAGTAAACCCTGTGTCCGAGAGAGAGAGAGAGAGAGAGAGAGAGAGAGAGAGAGAGAGAGAGAGAGAGAGAGAGATAGAGGGGAAGAGAGAGAGATAGTTGGGTTAGACCGAGAGGAACACATAATGAACACATGAGAATTGTGAAAGTATCGTGGAGTCCTATTGGTAAGTTAGGGTAGTTGGCACCTCTGTTTATAAACAAGGTGTCTTTGACCCTAACATACCAACATGTATGAAACTATTATACAGCCTACTATTAATCAATGTAACTATTAAACAAGTTATTACATTGATATATAGTTTTGTCCCATCTCTAGGGACTGATTTTGCAGTATAGGCCAGCGGATTAATCACATCCCAGTAACCAGGGGGAGGGGGGAGGGATCAACAACTCACCACTTTCCCCGGCCTGGCCCATGTGCAAATGAAGCCCTCCTGACAGGCTGTGACCAGACAGTCCTCCAGGAAGATTAACACAGTGAGTCTCTCGTGAGCGATCTTCTTACACACCAGGGGCTCCAGCAGAGGAACGTCCTCCATGCGCGGGCACAGCAGGGTGCCCAGAGTCTTAGCCGCGTCTGCCTTGGCCGTCCGTGCCGAGCTCAGCTGGTTGAGCTTGTCGCTGCTCTTGCTGCTAATGTGGCCCATGCTGTGGTTGCGTTTGTGGTCCTTCTCGTGGCGCTCCTTGCGCGTGTCGTGCAGCGACAGCGTGGCGAACTTGCTGACGCCCGTGGCGATGAAGGCGCTGTCGATGATGCTGCCGCCCTTCGTACTGCTGCCGCTGCTCCCGGTGTGGCTGTTGGGGGTGCTGCCCCCTGCTGGGTTGGAGGAGTGTGGCAGGCTGTTGGAGCGAGGCAGGGGGGCGGGGAGGGAGTTAGCGGGGTTGCCACTGTTACTACTACTGCTTACACTGTTGTTGCCGTTTGTGCCGGAGGGATTTGAGATGGTGGAGTTGGTGGTGGTGGTGGTCGTAGTGGTGGTGGTAGCAACAGTCACCCCAGTGGCAGGAGGGGGGCTGGTGGCACTCATGACGTTAGTGTGAGTTCTGGTACGGGACAGGGGGAGATGGGGAAAGAGAATGTCCTCTGTTAGGTCCCACAGGCACAGCTGTGTGTCCTGCCCCACCGAGCCAAACCGGTAGGTCACGCTGACCGGCCTCCCATCTGTGGAGTTCCTCTTGGAGAGGCGTGACTGGCTGCTGTTGGCCCGGTCTCTACCCGCTCCGAAATGGATCTGCTCGTGGAATTCCTCGTCGCTGCCGCTGAACTCAGCCGGCGGGTCGCTGTCCTCCACGCTGGTCGTGCAGTGATCGAACGCCACCACGCTCACCCACGACTTGTGACCGTGACCCCTCGCGATCACCCTGCAGTCTGAGAACGACCACACGGTCACCAGGTCGTCCTCGCCGCCCGCTACGATGTACCGTCCGTCCGGACTCCAGCACACACACAGCAGCCCGCCAAAATAGCTCTTCATGGTTCCGTGGAGCTCCGCGGCATCGAAGCCAAACACCCGCAAGAAGCCGTCCTGGCTGGCACAGGCCAGGAACTTACCGTCCGGGGAGAAGGCAAACTCGTTGAGCGCCCCCTCACCCACCGTCCAGCGGAGTAAGGGATTGCGGGCGGACTTGCTCTTGCAGGTGTGCACGGCATAGCTGTCGCCCTGCTTTAGGAGCTGGTAGTGGGGCGCCGTGGTGCCGCAGGTGTGCTCCACGTTGTACAGGTACAAACTGCCGCTGGAGTGGGCCACCAGGAACAGGCTCTCAGAACCAGGGACCCACCGCACGCACGTCACCCGAGACTTGTCTATTAGTCTCTGGGGGAGGAGAGACAAAGAAGCTTGTGAGGGCATGTGAGAACACCTGCTTTTCAGAAAAGTACGGAATTTGACACTCGATCATTGACAATCCTACATGGAAATGATCTGTCTACGCCTTGCAGAAAGTACAGGAAGTAGACATTCATTGACTACCTGTATTTTTTTTTGTTCCATTCATGTACTGACTTGTGTGGGACAAGCAAAGAAGAGAGGCTATGGTGGACATGCAATCTGCTTTCAAGATGGTAATTAAAAGACACAAACTCTGATCCAGAAGGGAGTGGGGTACCCACCTCCTCATTGAAGAGCTTGCTGGTCTCCTTCTTGATGGGGTCGATGAGCTGTACCTGTCCGGCAGAGAAGCCCACCAGCAGGGACACGCTCTCCGCCGTGGCAGTGAGGGGGTTGAAGTCATGACACGTGGGCTGGGTTCCTTTGTATATCCTCTTGTCTATAGGCTTGCTAAGATCTGCCGCCTGGAAGGTTCGAGGACACGTTATTACACACCACATACGCCTTTAGTTCATTATCACAAAAAGATCTGCTGTAACTAAATCCGACATATCCAAGCACGAATCACCTGCGATGACTTTGAACAGCCCAACAACAATCTGACTCTTGTACTCAGGGATTGTCTTGTAGAAGATTTTGACACAGAAAATGCACCAACAGCACGAACGCAAACAAAAATAAACCTCCAGTCCAAGGCTACAGCAGATCCAATCAATTGACTTCATCAAACAAGTAGCAACTGGTAATACTTGTTATCATCTACACTGGACCCAAGACACTGTTTCTGCACCTATCTGGGGGTAATGATGTCTGAAACACTAGCAATCATTACCCTAGAGACTGAGGCCCAGAAGGGAATGTAGGTTACCATGCAGTGCCTGTGTCTACCAACAGGTGGCTGAGCTATGCAAAGTTAAAACTAGATCAAGCTGAACTAGGGCCAAACTGGTGAAAATGTTAAGTTGCTGTTATGTGAACTCCAGAAACATCACCTACAATTAACTTGCTTGTTCAGAGTTTATAGGATTGATGTTATCAATATAATAAATGATCCACTCACAAATTGGATAGGATTGAGATTATCAATATGGCCAATGATCCACCAGCAACTAATCAACTGGGGTTGCAATGGGAAGGCAGCACTTAGTCAATGGGATGATTAGATGGAAATAGACACAATATGTCAACCTTTGTTGGACTATAACTTCACAATCAGTTCTAAAGACATATTCAATATCAGGGTTGAATGTAAGGTGCGTTAGGCTACTATGGAAGAAACCACAGCTGTGTGTGATGATCATCACCACAACCACCTCTGTCAACAACCACTTCTCGCTAAAATGACAACACCCCCATGTACAAACATGAGGTCACAACCACCGAAACCCGCAAGGCTCACTTGAGAATGACATCAACAAAAATAGCCCAGCATTGTTCCACACAAACACACTGTCATTAAATGACAGACACACAAACACTGTCCCTTCAGACTAACATCGAGGCCTGTCTAACTAACGACCATTCTGTGTAATGTTAGCACACAATACATTATTATAACCCCTAGCTAACTGAATAGGTCAGTACTGCAATGAATCTGTCAATATACTTTCTACTTTACAGTGCCTATTGTCAATGACGGGACGTGTCACACTGGATGTCAACATCGTGTCGCACTCATCTCATGACGAGCCATTCCTTCACTCCAAGGTTAAGCGTGAACATTTCGAGTGCAATTCAGCCTCGAAAGAATGTAATGTCACACACGCTGCACCGGCAAGTTGAAAAGTTCGCCAGCACTAGAATGCGGGCGTTAACTTCGTTACAACTAGTTAGCTAGTGAGCTACACTTAGCACATCCCGGACAAGGTGCGGGCAAAACAAACTGTGGCGATGCTAGCTAAATTAGCTAGGTAGCTAACGTTAGCTAGCTGGCCAGATATATGGCCTAGCTTGACTGGCTATCTGCGCACGTCAATGAAACAACCAAATTGACAGGCATAATGCAACATATTTGAAGACAGACATTATCTCCATGGCTTTAAATGCGTTATAATAAAACAATGTTATTTACCTTTCTCACGCCTTTGTAAATATAAAAGTACAGTTCCCGGCCCACATTGAAACAGATTCTGTCGCCGTTACCGGACTGATCGTTCACATTAACGAATGATACCTTAACTGGATTCGAGCCCTGTGAGTTAAAAGGCACCCTGTTTGGGCGGCTGTATTCGGAGTGAGTGAGGAGTTTATAGACACCTTCCCGAGTGGTGAATTGAGTTTTAATTTCGTTCATCTCCTTCCCTCCTCCCTCCGCCGCCATCTTGGAAATTGGCGTTCATCCTGTCCAAACCCCGGATCTTACCCACAGTGCATGCGTTCAGCCGTTGATTCCAGAACTTAGGAGTAACTTTTGTTAAGTGTACTTGGGCTACCCTGCGGTATACTGTGTTGCGATTTATCAGTGTTTTTGCAGGGCTACTTTACGGAAATTGTAGGATTTAAACAAAACTATGGTCATGTGCTTTCAGGGGGATGAGTAGTCTTCGTGATTGTTGAGTAAACTTCTTAGCTTAAGAAAGATGTCAGAATTAGACAAATAGCATTGTATATAGTTAACTGCTAAATTATGTAAAAAATAAAACAAAATAAAAAATTATATTCATACCCGAGTGTGCTCACGTCTGCGCTAAAGTATTCCACACTGAAACGTTTAACGTCAAAGGTTTGCTAATTTGTAACTAATTTCTCTCTAATTCTCTCCCATGTCTGATCAAGTTATAAAAAAGAGAAGAGTACATTTGAAACGCCAGTTGAAATTAAATGAAAACATGACTAGCAAAAACCCACGACTCAGACTAGAAGATCACAATCATATTGTGTCAACTTGCACTGAGAAGTTGGAAACCAAGAAGCGAGGATTCATCATGCTCAATTGAGGTCAGGGTAGCTATTTAAAATGTTCTGCTGTTTCATCTGGATGTTTCTAAGGAGACAGCGTCCATTAACAACTTTTAACGTTCAGATTACTGGTGTGGTAGAAATGAATAGCAGTGCCATCCTCTGTATAGCTGAAGTCATAGCACCCTAGTCATCACTACACGAATATTCTAGTCTTTACTAGTATAATCAATGATCTTCTACCGTCTAGGCCTATGTGTTTTACGTTTGAACTGGTTTCATGTACTCTGCATTAAGTAGGATAAAACATGTTTATACAATCCTTTTGTTGATTTTGATGTATGATTTTCAAAAGCAATACATTAAACACCTAGGCAACATGTATGCTTGTGTCATTTTGGTTTATTTTCCATGTGTGCCAACATTTATAACAAAACGTTCTTGAATATAAAAGAAAAATGCATTTGATTGATTTTGAATGTGTTCAACTATATGAGATCTAATGAACAACTATTTAAGTGTAAAAACTCAGAATCTTAGGTGTACACTTATTTTCTTCTTAAACAGAAAAGGACCAAAATAACCACCAGCCCACAGCCTGTCTGAATTTATAGTGGAACTGTGGCTTAAGCACATTCTCCTCAATCTCATGGTCCCAAAAAAGATTTGAGGGCTGTTTTCTCTCAGAGGCCTTCTGGCCTGCGTTTATCCAGTTCTGGAAGCAGGTGGTGTCGGTGTCAGGGCGCACAGCTGTGACGTTGACAAGGCGCCCGGAGGTGGGCCAGGCCTGCCACACTCTATCAGAAGATGGCTTTCGCTGACTGACAGATACCCCTTGTGACTCCACAGCCCTATAAGGACACAAGCGGTTTACGGCTACAAACCACTCACACACCCGACCCCGCCCTGGCGTTTATTCTAGAACCTTCTGAATGGGAGCTTCCAGAAAGGCACCCCTTGAGTATATAAAGACCAGGACAGACCTGGGGGTCTGAAGACAGTGAGAAGGCATTGACCTGAAAGGTTAGAGGACTACAGGACACACAGGACGAGCAGTGATACACTGAGATTTATACTACTCAGCTATTCTACTCAACTCAGCTCATTCATTCTACTAATACATTCAGGAAGACGCAAAGCTCAGAAGTTCATTAAAAAAAATCAAGGTAAGACATTCTACTCATCTGATGACATAATTATTATATAATTTGATGATGATAATTTGATGTTACAATCGAGGGGATGCAAGGGAGCATACTTGCAAACACGGGAAAGTACAGAGATGCATTACCATCATACAGAATAGCTCTGCCATGATAAAAGCTCAGTGGGTTGAAGGCAACAAATGATTTCTGGATGCTGTAGATGTCTTTGTGAAAGGACGGGAGCACATGGCCAAAAGCATGACCCTGAAGGAAAGACATGCTGCATACCTGTTACACGAAGTCTCACAGGCAATGGTATTTGAAATGAACAGAAATAGTGAATTGTGGATCATTTTGAGGATGGTAATTTCTATAAAGAAACATTTGCTTGAGTGGTTAACGACTCATTTCAATGCAGAAGTTTAAAGCCTTAGAGCTTGCAACGGCTGTCAGGCGGCCTAACTTCAGGACAATTGACCTCAAACTTTTGAATAAAGATGCAGCCAAGAACTTGGAAATATATTCTACTGCTAAAAGATCAAATTAAACCGTATTTGAGACAAAAGTTTACATTTCTAGTGCTCCATTTCAGAGAACCGGAGTCACATGGTGCTATTGCAGCTGTTGCCATGTGGGTGTGAAAGACCGTCTTTTGAAACGGCAAGGGTTTGATTGACAGATGGGGCTTGTGCAATGTGATCCTGAGCTGCAGCTGCCTCTGCGTCTCTTCATTAGTCTACTAGCTTTCGAGATGACCACTTGCTCCATGAACAAAATGAATGTCAAAACCTGGGTTTCTCCAAAGCAACAACAAAAATGTGCAAAATAACGAGACATTAAATAAAAACTATAATTTGATTAGAAGCAGGTCACGCTAAATTAATTATTATTATTTCCCATTTTACTGACACTCACTTTTAATAGTCGATAACAGGGGTCCAAACTGGGTTGTTTTTGGTTTTCTATCTCCTATACATTATTTGAAATGTATTCTTAACATATACAGACAGAGGCAGGGATTTGACAGAATATTCCTGCATAAAAAATGTAACCTCTGCCATTTTCTTCACAGATGCCAGAGAAAGCCGGCCCCGCAATGGAGGAGGAGGTGGAGACCTTCGCCTTCCAGGCTGAGATTGCTCAGCTGATGTCTCTGATCATCAACACCTTCTACTCCAACAAAGAGATCTTCCTCAGAGAGCTCATCTCCAACTCCTCTGATGTAAGTAAATAAAATATACATCTGAAGTTAACCCGTCTATATTTGACACCATCACCGTCATATAAAGAAATTGTTCTCAACTTCCCTGTCTGGTTTGATAAAGCCTAAATACAAAACAAACTACTTGATAAAAGGTTGTGCACACTCAGTATTCTATACATGATTTACATCACTGAACATTCCTGAACCCCATCACTGAACCCCTAATATGATCTCCTTTCATTATTATGGCAGGCTTTGGACAAAATCAGATATGAGAGCCTGACAGACCCCAGCAAACTTGAGTCCTGCAAGGACCTGAAGATTGAGATCACACCTGACTTGCGTACTCACACCCTGACCTTGGTCGACACTGGCATCGGCATGACCAAGGCTGACCTGATCAACAATCTGGGCACCATTGCCAAGTCTGGTACCAAGGCCTTCATGGAGGCCCTGCAGGCTGGAGCTGACATCTCCATGATTGGCCAGTTCGGTGTGGGTTTCTACTCTGCTTATCTGGTAGCTGAGAGGGTGACCGTCATCACCAAGCACAATGATGACGAGCAGTACATCTGGGAGTCAGCAGCTGGCGGCTCCTTCACAGTTAAAGTTGACACTGGTAAGCTACTCAATCGCAACAATTCAAACACAGATTGTACCTATTAAAATGCTTGTTCCACATAATTGAATTCCACATCCAATGAAAAATTATGTGGTTTGTTTTTTTACACATCAACAGGCGAGCCTATTGGCCGGGGAACCAGAGTGATCCTGCACTTAAAGGAGGACCAATCTGAATATTGTGAGGAGAAGCGCGTTAAGGAAGTTGTGAAGAAGCACTCACAGTTCATTGGCTACCCAATCACACTCTATGTAAGTTCAATTTGAATCCTTACTACATCTTTATTATACCTCTTGGATCAACATAATAGTAACACAATCCTCCATTAAGCTACCATAAAACCAGTTTAAAATACAAATATCTTTATTTGAAGGTGGAGAAGTCTAGAGAGAAGGAGGTTGACCTTGAGGATGGAGAGAAGGACGAGGAGGCTGAGAAGGATGCTGCCACCGGCGAGGACAAAGACAAGCCTAAGATTGAGGACGTAGGCTCTGATGAAGACGAGGACACCAAGGACGGGAAGAACAAGAGGAAGAAGAAGGTCAAGGAGAAGTACATTGATGCCCAGGAGCTGAACAAGACCAAGCCAATCTGGACCCGTAACCCAGACGACATCACCAACGATGAGTACGGAGAGTTCTACAAGAGCCTCACCAACGACTGGGAGGACCACCTGGCAGTCAAGGTAAATATTTGAATGTTTGACAAAACACACCAAATCTATTTTTTTCCCCCCAGAAAGGATTGTCATACAATCATTATGAGACAGAATGGGTAAATGCTCATCTCATGAATACATGGTTTTTGCAGCATTTCTCAGTGGAGGGACAGCTGGAATTCCGTGCCCTGCTCTTTGTGCCCAGAAGGGCTTCCTTTGACCTCTTTGAGAACAAGAAGAGAAGGAACAACATCAAGCTGTACGTGCGCAGGGTGTTCATCATGGACAACTGTGATGAGCTGATGCCAGAATACCTCAGTGAGTGCTTCATCTGCAATAGTAACTTTACCATCAGTGTCTCTACCACAATACCTAGGTCCTTGGTTGAGAGTTGACCAATTGCTTTTGTGATCCTTGTCAGACTTCATCAAGGGTGTGGTGGACTCTGAGGATCTCCCCCTGAACATCTCCAGAGAGATGCTGCAGCAGAGCAAGATCCTCAAGGTGATCCGCAAGAACCTGGTCAAGAAGTGCCTGGAGCTTTTCACAGAGCTGTCAGAAGACAAGGAAAACTACAAGAAGTGTTATGAACAATTCTCTAAGAATATCAAGGTAAGCCCATCCAAAAATGGATACTCGCGACTTTCCGAGCCATCTTCTTAAGACTACTTTACCTGTCTAAGTGTATAATAACAGATTCAAAACTCATTGCTTTTTTTCTCTATCTAGTTGGGTATCCATGAGGACTCTCAGAACAGGAAGAAGTTGTCAGAGCTGCTGCGTTACTACACTTCATCCTCTGGAGATGAGATGCTGTCCCTCCAGGACTATGTTGCACGCATGAAGGACACCCAGAAACATATCTATTACATCACTGGTGAGTTATTTAAATCCACGTTTCCTTCTTTTGGAGCACATTTAATTGAACATACATTTTTGCAAAAAACAAAACCTCAAACAACGTGTGACTCATCATCCACTCTCTCTTTCAGGCGAGACTAAAGAGCAAGTGGCAAACTCTGCCTTTGTGGAGCGCCTTCGCAAAGCTGGTCTGGAGGTCATCTACATGATTGAGCCTATTGATGAGTACTGCGTCCAACAGCTGAAGGAGTATGATGGCAAGAACCTGGTTTCAGTGACCAAGGAGGGTCTGGAGCTGCCTGAGGATGAGGATGAGAAGAAGAAGCAGGAAGAGCTGAAGACCAAGTTTGAGAACCTCTGCAAGATCATGAAGGACATTCTTGACAAGAAGATTGAGAAGGTATGCTTGCAGTTTCAACTTTGCTCAAACACAGCAGCAACGTAATAAACACAATCGCAAAGAATATGATAACCCATATATTGTTTTCAATAATAACAGGTCTCAGTCTCCAACCGCCTAGTCTCCTCTCCTTGCTGCATCGTCACCAGCACCTACGGCTGGACGGCCAACATGGAGAGGATCATGAAGTCTCAGGCTCTCAGAGACAACTCCACCATGGGCTACATGACAGCCAAAAAGCACCTTGAGATTAACCCCAGTCATCCCATTGTGGAGACCCTGAGAGAGAAGGCAGAGGCGGACAAAAATGACAAAGCAGTGAAGGATCTTGTCATCCTGTTGTTCGAGACAGCTCTGTTGTCATCAGGCTTCACTCTGGAGGACCCCCAGACCCATGCAAACCGTATTTACCGGATGATTAAGCTTGGCCTTGGTGAGTTCAGTTGACTTTCCTTGATGACATAAAGATACAAGGATTTGATCATTATTTTGGGGGCGGTCTAATACGCACTAGATAGGAGGACTGTTCTTTACTCATTTTGTCCTTATCTTCTCTGCGTTTCAGGCATTGATGATGATGATTCAGCAGTTGATGATATCCTTCAGCCCAGTGAGGATGATATGCCTGTCTTGGAAGGTGATGATGACACATCAAGAATGGAGGAAGTTGACTAATAATTATGAAAGTACATATTTTCCTTTTGCCCTTTTAATCTGTTAAATTATATCGATTTTTATCATTTTAAGTTAACTTCACTGTGAGGTCCATCACTTGATTGTAATATATCAGCTATTCGTTATCAATTCATCAACTATAATTTCACATTTTCTGTCTGTTCAATTGCACTTGAAGTGTCAACAACACTTCAATAAGAATTCACCCGAGTTTTACCAATTTTCATTTTTGTAAGAGTGAAATATTTTGTATGAAAAAAATAAGGCTTTGTAATAAAACATATATTCAAATATATAACCAGTTGAATCGTATCATTTGTATAACTCATTATGCAACTATGTCGACAAAAAAACAGCAGCAAATGCATGTACATGAAATCCACGTTCTTGTCTTCAGTACTGAATCTGAACCACTCCTCTATGCCCGCCTTCCACAACAGAATTGAATGAACGATGGGCGTGGACTGAGTAACTATACTGTATGATTGACATTGCTTTGCCCCACTCACACAGCACACACACGAGCTATAGCCTGGAATATTCCAGACTGTTCTCGAAGCTGAAGATTTCTCGAACACTCCGGGACGGTATAAAACCCATCCTGCTCTCCCTTCCCCATCGTTAGGCAAGACAGTGTTGTTGTCAACTGAGGACCAACCTCACACGAAGACTGTAGGCATTTTTCACACCTAATAGAAAGGTAAGACATACACTAGTCACACTAAAGAAAACAACTTATATACATCAATTAGAAAAGTAGGATTTAAGGTAGCTAGCTAGCTATTACTACACGTACTGTACCAAACGATTCTGTGGAGAATTAGGAAAATATGAAAATGACATGGTTGTGTTTTAAAACGTTAAATCATAGTTGGTTTTCATCATTTAACTGCTGTAGTCGGTGCCTGATAAGTATTTTGTCTAACGTTATCCAATGTAGGCTATTTATTGTACTTCACACATTTATTGTACCTTGCTGCCGTACAATATTGCATTTTAAATAACGACAGTAATCAAATCTATTCCTAGCTATATGTGGTTTAACCTGCTGCCACGTGCTTAGATCCTCTCAAAAACGGATTAATTTGTAATGTCAGTAAATTTAGCGTTAATGTACTGTTAATTTAAGTTGACTGTGCGCATTTTATTGGGGGGATTTTCCGTTCGTACACTAACTGTCGTGACATACTGATAATTAGCTTCCCCAGGTTTCCCTTAATCATGAAAGCAGAGTTTCGGTTTGAGATGAATTAATCGTGTTATCTAGTAGTTTCTAGAAACATCATGTCGTTTGCTGCGCGAACCGACAGGTGGAGTATTCTTTTTAGGCTGTGGCATCTCAAGCCATGTGCTACTCGGCTTCAAGTGCATAAAGAAATATAATTCCATCAGCCTGATCACCCCTTTACAGGCATCTACTACCACACAGTATGTCTTGAATGTGCTTAGTGAGATTCAACATTGAAATAATTTGATCAAACTGTAGAATGTTCCGATTTCAGAGGAACATGCAGAGAAGACATAGGACTTTTAGCCAATACACTTAATCTTGATCGTGTAATAGCCTTTATTTTATCATGATAGGGACAAGTAGATCTCTTTTTGTTTGTTCTCTAAGGATGGATTACCCTAATGCAGCAGTAAGCAGAACAGAGAGAGCAGTCTGTCACACCACCTGTCTCTCCTAAGCCATTAGTCTCTCAGGAAGTTTTTAGAGGTTCAGGAGCAATTGATTATTGTAAGCACCTTAGCCAAAGATCCATATTTATTCGCATAACTAGATTACATAACTGTCCATACAGTGTAACCCTTTTTTTTTTTTTTGCTGTGCCAATTACGTCACAGCTAGTGACTCACCTTCTGTGCCCTGATAAAAACCTTGGCAGCACAATATATGTATGTTGTCTTGGAAGTGCCATGAAAACACTGGGTGAAGATGACACACATTCTCGCTGTGTACCCTTTGAAGTGTGTTTGCTCCTTCCATGCCTGTTTGCTCATCCGTGTGCTGTCATCAGATGCCCGAGGCACATGACCAGGCCATGGAGGAGGAGGTGGAGACCTTCGCCTTCCAGGCTGAGATTGCTCAGCTGATGTCTCTGATCATCAACACCTTCTACTCCAACAAAGAGATCTTCCTCAGAGAGCTCATCTCCAACTCCTCTGATGTAAGTTTTTCTATTTTTTCAACGAAGCCTGAACTTCTGAAGCAGGAAAAGCCCCCACGTTAAATACAGTATCTGTTTGATATTGTGATTACATTTTATCGTTCATTAGGCTAATCTATTATTATTGATTTTATGTATTTGTCGATGACGTTAAATGAACTTTTCTGGGACTAACAGTTGACTTGTCAAACCCTTCATTGATTTTTTTATAGGCTTTGGACAAAATCAGATATGAGAGTCTGACTGACCCCAGTAAGATGGATTCGGGCAAAGACCTAAAAATCGAGATCATTCCCAACCCCCAAGAGCGCACCCTGACCCTGATCGATACAGGCATCGGCATGACCAAGGCTGACCTGATCAACAACCTGGGCACCATTGCCAAGTCTGGTACCAAGGCCTTCATGGAGGCCCTGCAGGCTGGAGCTGACATCTCCATGATTGGCCAGTTCGGTGTGGGTTTCTACTCTGCTTATCTGGTAGCTGAGAGGGTGACCGTCATCACCAAGCACAATGATGACGAGCAGTACATCTGGGAATCGTCTGCTGGCGGCTCCTTCACAGTCAAAGTTGATAACCGTAAGCACAGCTAATGCAGACAAATAACGTTTTTTTTCTTTATTCAGTACACTTCCTTTTCATTCATTGGCTATGTCTGACTTGACTTCAGTTTGGCGGGTCTGTGTTGGAGTAGTATGCATGTCAGTAAAAAAAAAAAAGAAGACAATTCTAACCGTGACGTCATCCTGTAGATGAGCCTATTGGGCGTGGCACTAAGGTGATCCTGCACCTGAAGGATGACCAGACCGAGTACCACGAGGAGAAAAGGGTCAAAGAGATTGTGAAGAAGCATTCACAGTTCATTGGCTACCCCATCACACTTTTTGTAAGTATTCCCAGCGAAAATATATTTCTTAGATTGTTAAAATAATGTATGTGCCTTGGTCCATACCAAATAAAGGCCATTTAAGGGCTTGAAATTAACTTTTATTTGGTAGCACTGGTGCTGCCAACTTTGAAAAATTAGGAGTACCAGCAAAAATGTAGGAGCACCCACCGAAGGTTTTTATAGTCTTTTCAGCTCTTTAAATATTGGGTGAGAGTTGGGGGAGTCAGGTGGCTGAGCGGTTAGGGAATCGGGCTAGTAATCAGAAGGTTGCTGGTCGATTCCCGGCTGTGCCAACCAAATGACGTTGTGTCCTTGGGCAAGGCACTTCAACCTACTTGCCTCGGGGGAATGTCCCTGTACTTACTGTAAGTCGCTCGGGATAAGAGCGTCTGCTAAATGACTAAATGTAAATGTAGCTCCGTGTGACGTGAAGACAGAGCTCACAGCAGGCACATACTGTGCAGTAGGCTAATTAGCCTGCGTTTTAAATATATTTTGAGATTGCACAGGTAAAATATCAAGAGCATTTGCTACCAAAATGGTCGCAATTTCAAACCCTGCATTTTATATGAATGTTTCTATGTACGATACAGTATATATCTAGTTTCAGTGATGTATAAATAATGTATATTTCTTTGTCAGGTGGAAAAAGAGCGAGACAAGGAGGTGAGTGACGATGAGGCGGAGGAGGAGGAGGAGGAGAAGAAGGAGAAAGATGAGGAAGACGAGGACGACAAGGACGAGGACAAGCCTGAGATCGAGGATGTGGGTTCAGATGACGAGCACGACCATGACCATGACCATGACAAATGCTCAGACAAGAAGAAGAAGAAGAAGAAGATCAAGGAGAAGTACATCGACCATGAAGAGCTGAACAAGACCAAGCCTCTGTGGACCCGTAACCCAGACGACATCACCAACGAGGAGTACGGAGAGTTCTACAAGAGCCTCACCAACGACTGGGAGGAACACCTGGCAGTCAAGGTGAGGCATGCCAATTCCATCATGGAACGCAAAGAACTTCAATAGCTAATAACTAATTTGTAGTCCTCATATCTCTCTAAATCCCAACCTCACAAAACAAATACAGGATATAGTGTATGGTATTAGACCAGGAAATGGCAGTTGTCCTTTTGCATCCAAGTTGCAGCACTATTTATTCTGAATCATAAGTAAGGTTAATTGACAAATCAGTTGAATCGTTGACCTCCTGTTTGTTTTCCCCTGCAGCATTTCTCAGTGGAGGGCCAGTTGGAGTTCCGGGCCTTGCTCTTTGTGCCTCGCCGCGCGCCCTTTGACCTCTTTGAGAACAAGAAGAAGAAGAACAACATCAAGCTGTACGTGCGCAGGGTGTTCATCATGGACAACTGTGATGAGCTCATCCCAGAGTACCTCAGTAAGACCAGATATATATTTACAGTGACTGTATAGTGTGTGTGTATATAGACATTGTAGATATTCATTTTATGTGTCGGATTGTTCTTGTAAACAGATTATAATGAGAATTTATTATCTCTGCAAATCTTTTTAGCTTTATTGTCTGCTTGTCATCGCTGTAATTGGCATAGATTTTCTTTAGCACGAAGCGAAATGTAGAGCAGTAACCGTTTGTGTTTGTTGATCAGACTTCGTCAGGGGTGTGGTGGACTCCGAGGATCTCCCCCTGAACATCTCCAGAGAGATGCTGCAGCAGAGCAAGATCCTCAAGGTGATCCGCAAGAACCTGGTCAAGAAGTGCCTGGAGCTCTTCACAGAGCTGTCAGAAGACAGGGAAAACTACACAAAGTATTACGAGCAGTTCTCTAAGAACATCAAGGTTGGTTTATCACACTCTTACTATCCTTTCCTGTTCCTAACACCAGTGCTCTCACACTTTGACATGACCTTGCAGGTTAAACTGAGAAGGACCTCAAACACAAGCCTAAAGGGTAGATGCTGTCACCATTGACTGTTTCACCACCTTTCTTCTTTACATGTCTGGTCTTGTGGAGCGTTATTTAGTGCCCCACTAACCAGTAGTAGTTCTCCACCTGTCTGGTCCACCCGCCATCTTGTCCTCTTAAACCTGAGCTAAGCATCTTACGGCCATTCCCAGATCCTCTTACCTCCATCTTGTACCACTCCTATGGATAGCAGGGAATAGTTGGCAGCCCATAATGAATTGATGTGTAATTTCTGCACTGCATTTGCAGTTCCTATCCCAACCGAAAATCATGTAAAATGTGCATAATATCTAAGTTTACTGTATTGGCTTTAGGATGATTGTGTTTTAATAATACAAATTCTCCGGTTTTTTGTTTGTTAAAGCTGGGTATCCATGAGGACTCTCAGAACAGGAAGAAGTTGTCAGATATGCTGCGCTACTACACTTCCTCCTCTGGAGATGAGATGGTGTCTCTCAAGGACTATGTCACACGCATGAAGGACACCCAGAAACATATCTATTACATCACTGGTGAGAACACACACTTCAACCAATCAAAAGCCAGTCATCATATCATCCTTCCCGTTTTCATACTTCCGCCCATCCATCACATCAAAGTGAAAGATATTTGCGTACGTAAAAATCTAAATTATAACTACTTTCTTTTGATTCTTCACCTGTGTTCTTAAGGTGAGACCAAAGACCAGGTAGCCAACTCTGCGTTTGTGGAGCGCCTTCGCAAAGCTGGTCTGGAGGTCATCTACATGATTGAGCCTATTGATGAGTACTGCGTCCAACAGCTGAAGGAGTATGATGGCAAGAACCTGGTTTCAGTGACCAAGGAGGGTCTGGAGCTGCCTGAGGATGAGGATCAGAAGAAGAAGCAGGAAGAGCTGAAGACCAAGTTTGAGAACCTCTGCAAGATCATGAAGGACATCCTGGAGAAGAAAGTGGAGAAGGTGAGATGAAATATCCCTGATTTCACTCAGTGCTACAGTATTGACTGAAGCCAACACATTAGCACAAAATCAATCTCTGGCTCTGAAACTGAGCCTCGTCCAGTCCAATGGAAAGGAATGGAGGGGAGTGATCGATATACTACTCTAATGCAGGACTGCCAAGCTATTTCTTACAGTTTTATCGTGATCAAAACCTGTTCCACTTAACACTCCTTACTCCTTAATTTTACAGTACTTGACTACAGTTTTCATGTGTGTACTTTGATCTTGAGTGTCTGTTGTTTATATTATTTTGTTACTGCTTCACAACATTGCCCCTTTGAGGACAAATGGAAGTTCTCCCTTTCTCTTCTTTACTGCTACTCTAACCTTAAACACCTTCCCTGCAAAGGTCTCAGTCTCCAACCGCCTGGTGTCCTCTCCCTGCTGCATCGTCACCAGCACCTACGGCTGGACGGCCAACATGGAGAGGATCATGAAGGCCCAGGCCCTCAGGGACAACTCCACCATGGGCTACATGGCTGCCAAGAAGCACCTGGAGATCAACCCAGACCACGCCATCGTGGAGACCCTCAGGCAGAAGGCCGAGGCAGACAAGAACGACAAGTCAGTCAAGGATCTGGTCATCCTGCTGTTTGAGACGGCTCTGCTGTCTTCTGGGTTCACCCTGGACGACCCCCAGACCCACTCCAACCGCATCTACAGGATGATCAAGCTTGGTCTGGGTGAGTTGGGGGCCTTTGACAGTCTTATCTATAATCATCCCCCTAATCCGCACCTACATTGCATCACTCTAAGCAGTTCTTACTGTAGAGAATGCCAGCCAAAATAGTGTTAAAGGGTTCAATGATTGGATGAGAGGGACAGGCAGTTAGTTTCAAGGGTCTTGATTCAACTGACGGTGTCTCTTCTACCCCCCAGGTATTGATGAGGATGACCTGACCACAGACGAGCCTTCCTCTGCCCCACTTGAGGACATGCCCCCTCTGGAAGGAGAAGATGACACATCCAGGATGGAGGAGGTTGATTAGACCAGACGCCGTTGTATCATACCAGAAACCGTTCGGCAGTAGCGTTGTGTATGCCTGGATTTGATGTTTTGTTCATGTGGAATGTTTCCCTGCTTCCCACTCAACCAGGATCTCCTTTGCCCTCCACATTGACCACAAACAGCTCAGATTCATTCCTTGAAAAATTGTGTTTTGTTTTCTTTAAGAAATAAGAGCCATTTGACACTTTTTTTTGTATCGTATCAAGTTTTTTATTTATACACATACCGGCATTCCTTTTGTGTCATTTTATTGTAAATATCTATCAAAATTGATACTGTATCCTGAAACGGTGGAACCCAAAATAAACGTATACAATGTACTATTTGCCTTGTCTTGCTTTGCGAATACTGATAAAAAAATAAAAAAAAATCAATATACAAAAATACATTTTCATATTTTACATGAAAATGACGGTAGATGGCGCTTGCCTCCGTATATCGACGTCAATCAGTGGGGGAAGGGAGATGAGCACGCTTTCCCGAACTTTCATTAGCTCGTCATATCGTTCTGGAATAATGGTTAATAAAAGTTGTCATGTAGCCTACCAAATGGGTAAAGATACGAATGATAATGGCTAATGGAAATGCCTACATGTCGGATCTTGTTGTTCGGTACTTGTATAATACAGGGAAAACTGGATTATAATGTAGTGTTATATTAGAGGTAACTAATCACAATGTGTCAAAAAGCTGCCGCTGTCACAAGGTGTCGCCTACAGGCAGCTCCCGCTCTCTTCCACCAGCACAATCTGTCAGAGAGACGTTGAGTCACCTGATAGATAGCAGCCTATCACACCAGCGACGCCAGCCACTACAGCGTAGAAGACGGGAGTTGGCAGATTTGGTGCTGCTGGACTGTCAGAAGGGGAGCAAGGGTGGCTACGTTAATGCAATGCCGAATAAAACGAAAAAAGATAAGGTGAGTTTACAACACGGGGCTGGACTATCTGCAGATAACATTTGTATCGTTTTGATGTCTTCGAAGATTAATCTAGGCCCACATACTTGACAGTTAGCTAACGTTACAGTATGTCCCATCTGGATCTAGGTGCGACTCCAAACAGACTCTTGGCTGGTGTGTGTGTGGTATGTGGTAACGACGTTAGCAAGTACTTTGTAAATTCACGCTTGGAAATTTAAGCCGGTTGTGAACTATGCATGAAAATAATATGCTTGTTATGGCTACTATTATAACGTATATTTGGCTGAAAACCTGAACTTTGAGCTAGCCACTATGATTTGCCGGTGTCTGTAGAGGCGAGCAAGACACAGTAACATTAGTCTGAGACTGAATCCTCACCAAAGCGTCAGTCACCAAAAATGCTCAGCTATGTTAGCTAGCTAGTTGTTAGTATCATTGAATAACTTTGTTCTACTCACACTATAATTCGGAAATTAAGCGGACATGTGCACCACATCACGTTATTTAGCACTAGCTAGATGGCTAGATAGATGGGTGATGTCAGCTAGCGTTAACATTGCTTAAACTTTAGCTAGGGTAATGCTAGCCACGTCCGCCTGACAGCTAACGCTACATAGCTAGCTCGAGGTAAGTACTATGTGACTAGGCCAAATAGAGTAGCCACTTTATAGTTGTGCTAAATTTGGCTTCGAAGTGTGGCTACTAGTCACCGTTATGCAACCCTCACGAGTTTTGAGCCTAGTGTTGTGAATTAAGACGATATAAACTAAGGTATTTTCACATTTTCTTTTAGGAGACCCCCAAGTCTGGTAAAGTCGGGAAAACTGGAGCACAAGAGAATTCAGAACATGAGGTAACGTAGTACTCAGACATGACTACACGTACTGTACAGTATCAACTCTGTCAAATAAGGAACACCAGCCATTGATGGTGACCTTAACTTTTGTGGGTCACTATGACACGATAAGAGATCATCTTGAACAAAAAGGGACACCCTTGAACGAGTGTAAGAATTGAACCTCGTTTGTCATCATATTGTAGAAAATAGTGTTCTGTGAGATCCCATTTTGCTATGTGTGTGGGGAGACGGATACAATATCTCCACCACCAACAGTGACATGTTAAGCTTACAGAAATGTGGATGGACCCTAGTTAACTGATGTTTTTAAATATTTTAAGACCTAAGAATCTCCTCCTTTCTGCCTATCCCTGAGTTGTAATCCTGGGTTATCTGTACTCAGTTGTGTGTCAGCTGCATATCTGCTAATGCGCAAACCTTGTGTCAAATTGAAATTACTGGGCAACAAGCTGTCACTGTTACACCCCCCCCCTCTCCTCTACACACACACACACGCACGCACACACACACACACACACACAATACCACCAAAGCCCCTCCCATCCAGGCGTCCTCTTAGATGCCTTTGACGACTAGAGCCCTTTAAGCTTCAGAGGGATAGTGACAAAAACAAAAACATGGTGGTCATAGCTATCATAGAGCCGATTTAGGCACTGTAATGCCCTTTGTTTACGTGTACGTATTGAGCTTACTGCTTTGGAAGCAAGCTGCTAACTGGTTTCTTTGCTAGTTATTCTTGTTATTCATTGCCTCCGTAGCTAAGGGCCCCTCCGGAATACCGCATCAGGTTTTACTTTGAACTGTATCCTCTTCCAAATCAACGCTTGGCAATGCCTTGCAGTGGTTCTCAACCCTGGTCCTCAGGGAACCCCTTTCCTGCCTGTTTTAGATGTTTTTTGGCTCCAACACACCTGATTCAAATGCATGTTCGTTACCAGGCTTCTACAGAGCTTGATAACGAGCCATTTATTTGAATCAGGTGTGTTGGAGCAGGGAAACATCTAAAACATGCAGGACAGGGGTTCCCTGAGGACCAGGGTTGAGGACCAGGGTTGAGGACCACTGCCTTACAGGACCTGCCACTTGAAGCGCTGCTCTCCTGTGTACTGTATGAACCCATGAAGCTGCCTGAGGATGAATCAAGAGCACAGACAACATTGGGTTAATGAATCAGTGGGAGAGAAGACCTTCTGTTGGGTCACATGAGTCAGTAATCCAGCCCATCATGGGGTCCAGCCGCAGATTTAGTTCTCCCATTACTAGACAGTGGCGACCACGCTAAGCTTTTCTAACTCCTAAACACTTGTGATCTTGTAGTGTGAGAGAGGGACAGCAAGCAAAGCCAGCGGGGCAACATTAGTTGGGTTTTTAAGTGACTTGGACAATTGCCCCCAGGGCTACTGTTGATAAAACCAGACTGATGTGAACCCGTGGTTGCAGAGAGAGTGAGAATGATGTTGTCAGGTGTGGGGGGATTAAAGGATCCTAGCCAGCAGGTGGGACCAGCCATGAGACACGCACACATTAACATCCAGACTTGTCCCATGTTATCTACGTTTATGACTCTGGGAACAGTTGCTCTAAAGCTGTGAAATTCACAAAGCAAACAAACATGACCCGAACCCTAACTGCCCTGTCTTCAGAGTTCTACGTTGTAAGGGAAGTTGAAGCTTGTTGTTTACACTGTATTCATGTCGCCGTCAGATCTGTAAACACAACAGAGGTTGCCAGGGCAAGGAGTGAAGCTTTGGCATCACTCATGCCACTGCTTTCACATTCATTGTATTGCGAAATTTCTTCCGTCTCACCTTGTCCCTCCTGTTTCCCCAGGGCTCCAACAGGAAGGGCAGTAACAGTGTTCCTCCCACCACTCAGCTGCTGAAGGGGAAGCAGCCCGGGGCCCAGACCCCGGTGAAAAAGGACAAGAGGCAGAGCTCGTCCCGGTTCAGCCTCAGCAACAACAGAGAGCTGCAGAAGCTGCCTGCATTCAAAGGTATCACAACCCCCGTGTTTATCTACAGACACTTCTGCCACAGTCGTTTAGTTTTCGTATTTTTGTTTTCCTTCCCATTGCTTTGTAGTGTAGGTGGATGAAGTATATTGGCTTGGTGGGTTAGGTTTAGCTCAGTGGTAGATAGGGGTGGAACGGTACACTGAAGTCACGGTCCGGTTCATACCGCGGTTCAGACATCACGGTTCAGTACGAGTTCGGTACAATGGAGGGAAAAGCAAAACAAACCAGGTTCCTCTGAGTGAATACGGACGCATTGAAGATGACATGTGAATTCCGATTGCTTCAGTGATTTTTTTTTGGGCCCTATTTGTATGTGTATCTAAAGGCTGATTAAGCACTGTAGGGAGGAGAAGTTGGACAGTTTTTTTGGTCTTGTTCCAGTGATTGGCACACCTGGGTGATGGCGTCGGATATTTTTAGTCATTTAACACACGCTCTTATCCAGATGTGTTATATGCGTTAGCATGTTAGATGTATTTCCGCTCACATACCCCACAACTGCTGAACAACGGCGACACACAGTGCTTGTCTTATCCACCACTCTCTCGCCTGTGCTACTGTAACTGAATGTGGAAACCAAACTTGCAATCTTAAAGAGGCCGGCCGGTCCTCTATCTCTTGTGGGTCGCCATACTCGTCCTTAGTGCTGCTATCTATCTCTGACTCACGGCGGCGCCAATCAGAGCTTCAGAGCTAAGGCGGGGCTACAGATTAGGTGTCCCTAAAGAACACGAGTATCTAACAGTAGTTCCGCATTACATTAATACATTTGCACGCAACTTTTATTTATTTTTATACCGTGTATTCTCCGTGTAATTTCATGCACCGACCCGTGACGCCCGTACCGTTTCGGGTCATTACGAATACATGTACCGTTCCATCACAAGGTTGCAAGTTCAAATCCCCCCATGTGCGTCGCTTTGGGTCAATACGTCTGCTAAATGAAATAATTTACATGTCATTATTATGACATGCAGAAGATCAGACACTGTCCCTCTGCCTCCTCCTTCTCAGTCTCCCTTTCTCAGGCTCTCTGATGTATTCATCTCTTATGGCACCTGTCCAGAACCAGTTCCTAACACCAGTGGTGAAGCTCACCTCATCTGGGAGGATGGTCTGAGCTTGGCTGCTAAGCTGGGTTTGGTGTGCCTGTGGTCCCATCAGTTCTCATGTTGCACTCTAAGCAGTCTACAGCCCAGTGCTCCAGCCCAGTGCTACAGCTCAGTGCTCCAGCCCAGTGCTCCAGCCCAGTGCTCCAGCCCAGTGCTCCAGCCCAGTGCTCCAGCCCAGGCCCCTGGGGCTTTAGCCCTGAGTAAGCTGCGTGTCCACCACCCGCTACAAAAAAAACATTCTTATGGAAATCACATGGATGACACACTCTCTTGTCTCTCCTCCTTCTACGCCCCTCTGAAACTCCCCTGCCTTCGCACCGCTACTGTGCGCAGTCCTCGTAAAACGAGGAGCCGCAGACAGACTTACGCAAGACATGGAAACAAACAGGAGACGTAGATGGCATGGACTTTGCGCTGGATTTAACCCAAGTGTCTATATTTAGGGGTAATCCAGAGATAAGGCTCTAATGCCACTGGCCCTTGTGTTTCAGAATACTCTTGGTGCCCAGATAAGCAGAGGCCAACAGGACCCTTCTCTCTGTCCCACTGTCTGTTATAGCACAGAGAAGACCTCTGCTATGCCAAACTTGGCGTATAATAAAATAAAATTGTTAATGTGTGTGTCACAGACTGGTGTGGATTTGGACGTCTAGGACCAGAACAACGTTAGTTTTTTGTTGTTATCCAATCAGTCAGGATGAGGTAGTTTGGGTGGTCCTGCCGTGTTCATGTTACTGCTGTGGGCTGGTTCTCTGCTTTTTCAGGACTTAATAACCCCTGCTCTCAGAAGGATTAGGTCAGAGGTTGAATTGCTGATCCATCTATGGCTCCTGCCCAACCTGAAGTAGACCTTTGGAAAAGGGCCTCCCACACACACACACACACACACACACACACACACACACACCTCTGTTGATCTGTAACAGTAACCAGGTAATCCAACTGCCTCAGCAGCAGTTACACCGTGTCCTGTCGTTAGTTGCTCTGTATGTTCCGTCAGACACAATGGAGGGCGATCTGCACTGGACTTGACTTGATACTCGGTTAACTTGGGCACAGACTTGGGTTACAGTTTGCGTTACATAAACTGTATACAGATGTCAGATAAGCTTCCCATTTCTTCGGTTTATCCTGCATCTTAAGCTCCTCCATATGTTGTCCTGTGGCTGGTTGGATGTAATCAGTGATCCTGTCCACCTAGCAAGGCCTATTTTCATCCCAGACAATCTGCCTCTGGACGGAGGCTGTGTGTGTTAGCTGCAAGCCTGCCGGCCTGGTAGAACGCTGCCCAGTGCAGAGCCTGTCCAGAAACAGGGAGTCAGATGGCTGAGCGGTTAGGGGATCGGGCTATTAATCAGAAGGTTGCCGGTTCGATTCCTTGCCGGGGTAGATGACCTTGTTCCATTCTCCCTGAGTCAAGTAGGGTGACCCTACGTCCCTGTACTTACTGTAAGTAGCTCCGCATAAGAGCGTCTGCTAAATTACTGAATGTAAAACTACACAGTCGGGCATAACATAACCCAAACCCTTCCATGTGGAGAGAGGAGCCGTCCTGATCTGAGGAACATTTTACTGAGGTTTGTCTCCACCTGTTGGTTGAGCGGAAACACAGCGCGTCGCTGATGAATTGTCTTCCGATTATTATCAGCCCAAGTGTCTTTCTTAATTTGATGCCATGTTCTAGAATACACTTTAGAACCCTCAGCTGTGTTCTACTCTCAGTCCTCCTCTCTGCGAATGACATGAAATCTATCGTGAATCTGATCAACGGTATAGTGCTTCAAAATGGACTAGGTCCCTAAACGCTGGTGATAATACGGTACCGGCTGCCTGTGATTATTAATAAGATCAGCAGACCGAATCAAGCCTTTAGCTGTCAGCAGCTTTAGTATATTTTTGTACTTTCTCTCGCTATCCCAGAATTCTCTCTAAGGTCTACAAACAAACCTTATATGTAGAACAGCCTGATGCCTCACAAGCTAAAACTCTTCAACACCGTGACTCTTGAGAATGGGACAAGAATGGGACAAGTGTTTATTAATAACCTGAACTGGGTTGTGTGTGTGTGTGTGTGTGTGTGTGTGTATGTGTATGTCAAAGGAGGGTAAAATAACCACAGAGGGAGAGAGTGTGTGTGTGTTGGTATGTTTTGGAACAACAGGTCCTCTGATGGTAGAATACCTCATGACTAGAGAACAGCCCAGAAAGGGCTGCATTCACTGAGACAAACCAGAGCCCCTCTTCACAGAGGAAGACTTGGCCTCTACGTAAGCCAAGCCCAAGGAAGATCTGGACTCCCGGCTGGAGATTTAGTCCAGCACTAAACCCACGATGGACAGAAGAATCCTCAACGTCAGTAGGCCTGAGGGTGATGATCTCTGAGTGATCCTTTTAGATGATGAGTCTGACTTTCCATCCATAACAACAAACCGTCAAATGGAACGAGACGATGTCTGAAGTGTGGTTTTCATCTTAAAATATGCAGATTTGCTTTCCGACCGTCGTCCAGTAAGTGTCAAAGCCAAACGCTGATCCTGCACATTCTTCACCCCTACCCCCCCCTCGTAAGCTCACTGAAGGCTTGCTTAGACGCTCCATGTTGTGCCTTCTGTGTCTTGTGTTTCTGTTGGAGCTTCACTCTGGGGTTGAAGGGTGAGGGTGTGGCCTGGTTGCTTTTGCCAGTTCATTTATAACCACGTTCAGCCCCCTCCCAAACTCCACACATTTTACAACTGTTGGAGCTGTTTGGCATAGCGACAGTTCCTCTTCCCACACACGCTCCCAGTCCCTCCCCTGACCCTGGCCCGGACCCTGGCCCGGACCCTGGCCCGGACCCTGGCCCGGACCCTGCCCTGGACCTAGGAAACACAGTGGCCAACTTGTTTGGGAAAGTCGACCAGCTAGTTGTGACCTTTCAGATAACAACATGATTGATTTTGATAATACACTTCAAACAAAAAGTAGGAAAAAGATAATCATGCTTGTGTCAGCATAGAAAAGCAGGCGTCTCAATGTGAACATGTGCTCGATAGTCCAGTGAAATGAAGCATGACTTAGTCTTATTTAGTAAGTTGGAAGGTGTTTCTGAGATGAAGTGGAACTATGGGGATATTAGACCTGATGACCCTGGTCTCACCTCACCATGTTGGCTTGGTCCAGGGATCTGAGTCACAGTCTGGAGATTTCAATAGATATTTGAATAAGGTGCCTCGCAGAGTTTAATGTCTATTAATATTATGGTCTATCATAAGAATACATCAACTTTCCCATACATGTTCCCCCAGTCATCTGTGTGTGTGTGTGTGTGTATGGTGTTGGGGTGTGTCGTGTGGTGTTGGCGTTAGCTCATTAGCAGTGCAAGTTTCTGCCCTAAATGAGCAGTTGAGCTAGCTGTAGAATGTGGTGCCTTGCATAAGCACTTCCTGAGTTGCTTGCATATTGACTTCCTGTCGTTTTGGTTCTCTCATGCACCTGGATCTGGGTCACATAAACACAGCCAACACACACACGATGTATGACAGTAACCATTTTGTTTCCAGTAACTGTCATTTAGACGTCAGATCCCTTCTCTGTTTTCATACTGTTCTTTTATGGATCTCTAGGCCCATCTCCCTTGTAGACTAACATGATTTATACTTTGTAGTTGGAGAACAATGCTGGTTTATCTGAGACATATGGAGAGGGAGGGAAAGAAAATGTTTTGTTTAGCCCCTAGAGTTATAGTTTCTTCTTGAAGAGTTTTTCTTCCTTTTAAATGGTGTTTGGTTTGGATTCTAGAGCTGTCTGAAGTTCACTGCACTCTGAACCTAGCTGGAAGACCTGCTCCAATCACAGGAAAGGTCCCTCCCTTCCCCCAGCCCACCAGGCCAATCTCCTCCCTCATGTTTATGCATTCTGACAGCTCGCCCATGTGACCAGAGGGCAGCCAATCAGGCTCCCCCTGTAAGGAATGACATCACTAACTAGCTGGTTCCCTCCAGCAGCAGGGGAGCTTCATTTTCTGCTCTGAGTGTTTGTGCTAAAATGGAGGCTGGCTCCTCGCAGTAGCCTGGCCTGCCCTCTGCTCTCCTCGTGCCTGCCTCAGCCGCTAGATGTTGACATGTACTAGAACTGCTGCAGGGATGGTCCTGGACGCTCCAGGCTCCAACGGGCCTTTTCATCCTGTGGCCCTTATGCATTTTAGAGGTGAGGAGGACTGCTATGTTTTTTTTCTTTATTTAAAAAAAAAAAAAAAAAAGAAATTCTATGCGTCTTCTCCTGCGTGTTTGATTCTCGGGGTGGTTGACGAGAATGTCACCGTTTGCCATCTGTAGCCTCGTGCTAAACAGTGCTGGTGGAGGAAGAGCAGGGAACAGGAGTGGTTTGTGTGGAGGTTGTCAGTTTGCTGTGTGTTCTGTGTGATATCCTCTCCGTGTACTCTCTGGGTTATTACGTGAGTATTTTTGGGGGGGGAGGCAAAAAGTGTTGTGATTGTGTCAACGAGGAAGGCTGGTGCGCCGCACAGCTCGGCTGAAGAGAGCGGGAGGACGGGAGCGAGTCAGGGGAGGGGGGCTAGTTTAACTGCCTTCTGCTGCGCCTCCCATCCCCCACTAAGACTGCTGATGTCTAAGGATGTGAGGGCACAGGCTGGAGAGATGTATGTTGTCTCCCTGAAGCTGTGTACCCAGGTCTCTGCATTAGTCTGCTTTATGACTTCTCAAACTGCTGCCCAGCTAAATTAATGTGGTGTGTGTGTGTGTGTGGGGGGGTTTGTCTTGAAGTTGATCCACTTTGCTGCAGGGTTAAATCTGTGAGATGACTGTGAGGTTGGCATTTTAATGATGTTGCGTTGTAACGTGTACTGAAATACAGGGATTGCTGGCAGTTGTATGTATGAATAATCATAGTTTTTCCTGTGATTTCAGTGGTCATCTTTTTTCAGATGACCACTGAAAAAAATCATTTAAAAGGTTAGTTTAAAATCCATACAGTAAATGTTACTCCATTGTCAACATGCATAGATTTACACTAGGCTTTTAACTTCCTTTACACCAGAGTTACGAGTTCCTTCAGATCTACAGGACTGCTTGTTTAGCCTTTCCCCCCCTGTTGGACAATCTGGCTATAGATGTCAAAGGGCAGATGGGTAGGTGGCCATGCAGGCAGGCTGAAAGGCAGGTCGACAGGCAGGCTGGAATGCAGGTAGGCAGGCAGGTAGACAGGCATGTTGAAAGGCGGGCAGGTGGGCAGGCAGGTAGATAGGCAGCCTGAAAGGTAGATAGGCAGGCTGAAAGGCTGAAAGGTAGAGGCAGGCTGAAAGGCTGAAAGGTAGAGGCAGGCTGAAAGGCTGAAAGGTAGATAGGCAGGCTGAAAGGCTGAAAGGTAGAGGCAGGCTGAAAGGCTGAAAGGTAGAGGCAGGCTGAAAGGCTGAAAGGTAGAGGCAGGCTGAAAGGTAGAGGCAGGCAGGCAGGCAGGCAGCACGGTGCCTGGGGAGGGTGGCTGGATTCCTGTGAGAGAGGAAAGGTCAGGAGCCCAGGCATGCAGCGACCCACACAGCCAGACTCGGATCCTCTCTTAATATTTCAGGGCCTGTTCAGAAACACTAGTGCTGTTGTGTAACTGGAGCAGACCTGTGCTTGCCTTGGAGGGGTAGAGGGGACATGCTAAGAGCACAGCACATGTCTCAACACACCAACGACAAGCAGGAACCAGGGGACAGTGAGAAAGAATGAAGAGAGGGAGTGAGTGAGGAAAGTAGGAGGGAGAGGGAGTTTGAGTGGAAAGAGAGGGAGAGAGAGCTGATCCCGTCTGTTCTGTACAGGGTGCCCAGACAGGGAATTGGAGAGGCAGTGTTATAGAATTTTTGTTAACAGTGTTTGAAATGCTTCAAAATAGACCTCACCCTTTTACATGTTTAGGAGGAGAGGAAACTCTGCTAGATATATATATAAGTACCACATTAGGCCCCTGTTTTGTAAATGGGCCATGTTGAGAACCCTTTAGGTTGGGACTATTCATCTACATACATTCAGTCGTTGCAGATGTAGGCGAAGGGAATTGTGGTTGGTTCTATTGAGATTAGAGGTTGAATTGGGTGGCCAACATCCATCTCCTCTCCACAGATGATGATAATAGGGTGAGTGAGTTGGCCTGCAAGGCTGGTTGGTCATAAACATTGATTTTTTGAAACGTTGTTGTGCGATCCATCATGCGTGCACAGAAGGCTGTCTGTCTAGTATAAATGGGGTAGCGACTTCAGAAGTGCAGTGAGTAGAAATGAATACTGGCACAGACGGAAGGCCCGATTCACTGACGTGATCGTTTAGAGAACTGGTTTTTCAATGATGTTATCTTTTTCTTGCATTCGAGCATGTACACACATCCCCCAAAGCTCCCTCTGCACCTGCACCGCTTTCAAATGTTCCATTGGCGGTTTGGGTCTACTGCAGACACACTGGCTCCGTCCTGTGCGTGCTGAAGATCTCCTCCCTTCCTCCCCTGTGCCCTGTAGATGTCCCCCCCGCCGAGCAGGAGAAGCTCTTCATCCAGAAGCTCAGACAGTGTTGTGTGCTCTTCGACTTCCTGTCCGACCCGCTGAGCGACCTGAAATGGAAGGAGGTGAAGCGGGCGGCGCTGAGCGAGATGGTGGAGTACATCACCCACAACAGGAACGTCATCACAGAGCCCATCTACCCAGAGGTGGTGCACATGGTCAGTACCCAACACCTGTCTGTCTGTCTGTCTCACAGGGTCAGTACCCAACACCTGTCTGTCTGTCGCACAGGGTCAGTACCCAACACCTGTCTGTCTGTCGCACAGGGTCAGTACCCAACACCTGTCTGTCTGTCGCACAGGGTCAGTATCTAGTAGGTATCTTTCGATCTATCATGGTTAGTACTCACATGGTTAGTCTGAGCCTAAGGAGAGGTGTGCAGACAGAGCCTCTGCTTATTTCAGCTCCACTTCCCTATGTCCCTGGCCCCTATGTCCCTGGCCCCTGAGTCCCAGAGACCTATGTCCCTGGCCCCTATGTCCCTGGCCCCTGAGTCCCAGAGACCTATGTCCCTGGCCCCTGAGTCCCAGAGACCTATGTCCCTGGCCCCTATGTCTCTGGCCCCTGAGTCCCAGAGACTTATGTCCCTGGCCCCTGAGTCACAGAGACTTCAAAGAGAATCCAGTGACCTGTCTGAACCCGGGCGAGGACGTCAAGCCACACGCAACTCATCTAGAATTTCTTATCTAACATTCCTGATCAGGCTTACCAGACCTCTGGCTTTGTGGAGCTGACATAATCAAGTGATAGCTGAATTAGCAACTGTCTGTCTTGAGGTTGCTTGTGAGCTAACCTTCAGGGCAGAAGCAGCGGTCTGCTTTTTTTTCTCTCCTCTGCCTCAGGATTAAAGGCGGTGGTTGTTGCAGTTGGTTTCCCGTTGGTTTACCCGCATGTGGAAATGAACCATCCTGCTCCATTTGTGACACTGGATGCAGACGTGTGGTTTGGAGGGCAGGGGGAGCGGGAGGGTCCGGTCTGGCTGATCACATCCAACCAGGCTCCCGTGACGATGTGACCTGGACGAGCGCTGGACGCCAGGTCGTCTCTCTCCGTCCCTGCGGTTGAATTAAAGCTCTTTGATGTTGATCAAAGCTGGCCTCGAAGCCGCGGCGCAGGAGACGGCGGGCGAGGTGCAAATTGCCCGTCCCCCCCCCCCCATTCACCCCGTGTGGCCTTTTTATTTGATCAGGGCAGCAGAAAATGCAAGGTAGCAGTCGAATCAGCATGAAAATATACTCTCTAACCTCTGAGTTGTTCCTTGCCTGTCCCCTCCTCCTCCTCCCTTAACAAAGACGACACTTTGAAGCCAGCTGCTTTTATCATCAAAGTGTGGAGATTGACGAGGACACGGCCTCTATTCTAATTCTTGTGGTTCCATTATTCAGCCAGCGTAGTCTGACGGCTGCCACCACAGGGATGAGGAACCCAGACGCCAGCGTGGCCCTGGCAGGGGGTTCCAGGCTCTGCTGCCACCGTTCTGGTTCTCTGGTGACATGAACGTGCTGGTGGGGGGGGGGGGGGGGGTTTACAGGTCAAAGTTTACAGATCATGTCAGTGATCTGTAAACTTAAGAACAGTGGTCAAGTGAGTGCATTTCTATCTCCTTTCTCTCTTTCTCTTTCTCTCTGTCGGTTTTCAACTGAGGGTGTGGCTGACAGCGTTTGAAGGTTATGAAGAAAGAAAAAAAAGTGAGGGCGTTAGTGAGAGACGTGCAAAGGAAGGGTGTTCTCTGTGTTTGTGATAGAGAGGAAGGCCCTGTAAATGCCAGTGTAAAGGTCCTGACTGTCATGTCTTCCTGCACAGGGCCTGACTCCACACTAGCCCTGATTAAGAGCCTGCCGGCTCTGGTTTGGCTGTATTGATTCAAACGCTCTCGCAAATGAACACACGATGACACGCGCAAACCTTGTTAGTTAGCTGGAGGATTGTGTGCTCTGCTGTAGGTGTGTGGTGTTGTGGTTGTGTAGGCTGGGTAGTGACTGTGTGCGTGCCTCCAGTTTGCAGTGAACATGTTCAGGACGCTGCCGCCGTCCTCCAACCCCACGGGCGCCGAGTTTGACCCCGAGGAGGACGAGCCCACGCTGGAGGCTGCATGGCCGCATCTACAGGTACACACACACACACACACAGTACTGTATACAATATATGTGCACACACACACAGGAAGAGTGAGCCTGCTTCTCTCTCTGTAGCTCGTCTATGAGTTCTTCCTGCGGTTCCTCGAGTCGCCCGACTTCCAACCAAATGTAGCCAAGAAGTACATCGACCAGAAGTTTGTAATGCAGGTAAGACCCCTCTCCCCCTTTCTGTCTGGGTCAAGTGGATCAGAGGGCATGCCTGTGAGCGAAGCCTGTGAGCGAAGCCTGTGAGCGAAGCCTGTGAGCGAAGCCTGTGAGCGAAGCCTGTGAGCGAAGCCTGTGAGCGATGCCTGTGAGCGATGCCTGTGAGCGATGCCTGTGAGCGAAGCCTGTGAGCGAAGCCTGTGAGCGAAGCCTGTGAGCGATGCCTGCATGCGTTTATAGTCTCTGTCTTTGTGTATGTGGATCAATTCCATTCACTGTATTGATCCAGGAGGAAATTCCGGGGTTCAAGTGATCAATAAAGGGCATTGAATCGAATTGCCCCATTTGTTATTCTCTGTGTGTGTGTGTCTCTGTGTGGTGTGTGTGTGTCTCTCTGTGTGTGTGTGTGTGTGTCTCTGTGTGTGTGTCTCTGTGTGTGTGTGTGTGTTGGGTGGCGCTGGCTCACCCCACTGTGGTCTCCCCTCAGCTGCTGGATCTGTTTGACAGTGAAGACCCTCGGGAACGAGACTTCCTGAAGACCACCCTGCACCGCATCTACGGCAAGTTCTTAGGCCTGCGTGCCTACATCAGGAAACACATCAACAACATCTTCTACAGGTGAGCCTTGCTACGCTGCACCGTCTTGACATGGAGCCTAGGATCATGGATTATTATGATTATTTGGGGTGTTGGGTGCATTATTTGCTGTCTAAAAGGGCTGTTATTTCCCTCTCAGGTTCATTTATGAAACGGAACATCATAATGGAATAGCAGAACTATTGGAAATATTAGGAAGGTAACTGATGCCTTGCTCCACAGAAAATGCCTTCATGCCCTGTCAACTGTATTGGATTGTCGGGTCATTAATCTGTCTCCCTCCCTATCTCCCTTACAGCATAATCAATGGGTTTGCCTTACCATTGAAAGAGGAGCACAAGATTTTCCTGTTGAAAGTTCTGTTGCCTTTACACAAAGTCAAGTCTCTCAGTGTGTATCACCCCCAGGTAGGCCCCAGCCCTCTCCCCCGCCCTCTCCTCCCCCCCCCCCCCCCCCCCTCTGGGATCATTACTGGAATCCTGCTTAACCTGCAGACATGGACTCATAAGAAACCCCTCTCTTTCTCCTCTCTTCCATCTATCTTACTCTCTCTCTCCCCAACCTTATCTATCCTCTCTGACATCTGACCTCTCTCTCTCTCTCTCTCTCTCGTGTCTCTCTCTCTCTCTCCCCCTCTCTCTTGTTGTCCTCTCTCTCTCTCTCTCTCTTGTTGTCCTCTCTCTCTCTCTCTCTCTTGTTGTTCCTCTTCTCTCTCTCATCTGACTCTCTCTCTCTCTCTCTCTTGTTGTCCTTTCTCTCTCTCGTCCCTGTCAGCTGGCATACTGTGTTGTGCAGTTTCTGGAGAAGGACAGCACTCTCACAGAGCCGGTAAGATTCTTTTGATATCTAGCTGGACTTGTTTCTTTGGCTTATCTAGTGACGTTAGTTTAAGTAAACAACACATAGTGTTACAAAGTCTTATCAAATGAAATGTTTTAACTGCACTGGCAGTCTAACAAGCTGAAAACGAATATTTTGTATCTTAAATTTGGCCATTTTTGCAGTTGTTGGTATTTTATAAGATGTGGTATTTGCTTGGTACTGAAGCCTCTGTCTGTCTACAGACAGTGATGGCTCTGCTGAAGTACTGGCCCAAGACCCACAGTCCCAAGGAGGTGATGTTCCTTAACGAGCTGGAGGAGATCCTGGACGTGATCGAACCCAGCGAGTTTGTCAAGGTCATGGAGCCCCTCTTCAGACAGCTGGCCAAGTGTGTCTCCAGCCCGCACTTCCAGGTCCGTCTCCTTCCACCCACCCCCCCCCCCATCCCCCGTCCCCTCGTCTGCGTGGGGGTCGTTGAGTGCTAGTGCTAGGAACACTGCCTTTTGGTGTGTGACAGAACACAGAACGTTTCAGTTTACCTGTGTGTCGAATTGGAACGTGTTTTGTTTGCGTGCGCGCTGGTTCCCTGAATGTTGTGGTTGTGCTAGGTGGCAGAGAGAGCTCTCTACTACTGGAACAATGAGTACATCATGAGCCTGATCAGTGACAACGCGGCCAGGATCCTGCCTATCATGTTCCCCTCGCTCTACCGCAACTCCAAGAGCCACTGGAACAAGTGAGTCACGGCCACATCCCCGCAACGCTGCCTCTCTCTTTCTCTCTCTTACTCTCCATCTATGTCTCTCTGTCTCTTTTTTTCTCACTTCTTCTCTTGATCATCTTTTCCCTGTTTTTCTCTTCTTTCTGTCTCTCTGACTCAGGCCTCTCTCTCTTTCTGCTTCTCACACCTGGGTTTTTATTATCTCGGGTTCGATTCCTGCACAGTACAGCTCCCTGTCCTGTGACCCGCTGTTAATATGTGTGTGTGTGTGTGTGTGTGTGCAGAACAATCCACGGGTTGATCTACAATGCTCTGAAGCTCTTCATGGAGATGAACCAGAAGCTGTTTGATGACTGCACTCAGCAGTTCAGGGCAGAGAAGAACAAGTAAGAACACACACAACTCCTCTGTCATCATCTCCACACAGACACACACAGACACACACATCCTGCCGCTCTGTTGTTGACCTGTGTGTGTCTCTGCAGAGAGAAGGCCAAGTGGAAAGAGAGGGAAGATGCGTGGATCAAGATAGAGGATCTGGCCAAGTCCAACCCTCAGGTAAGAGTCCTAAACTCTGCGTGGTCTAGGTGGTCTGCTAGGATCTCAAGCCCTCCCGATGCCCTCTGACTGGCATCATACCCCGTGGCTCGCTGTAACACAGTTCCCCGTGTGTGTGTGTGTGTGTGTGTGTGTGTGTGTGTGTGCTGGTGTAGTTCCTGGTGTTCGTGGACCCATCAGGCCTGGGCAGCCCCGTGGACATGGAGACCGACGGCCCCATGCTGGAGGACGTCAACATGCTGAAGAAGACCGTCCAGGAGGGAGCCACGCAGGTAACACACGCGTGTGTGTGTGTGTGTGCTTTGTAGAGGGTGGTGTGTGTGCATACATGTTGTCTATGTCCCTGTTTGAACAGAGCCATCTTTCATTAGGGAGCTCTTGGGCTCTCTCTCTCTCTCTCTCTCCCTCTCTCTCTCTCTCTCTCTCTCTCTCTCTCTCTCTCTCTCTCTCTCTCCCTCTCTCTCTCTCTCTCTCTCTCTCTGACTCTACCTTGACATGAACTGCAGCCCAGTGGCTGTTCTCCAAACTCTTGAGACATGTGGCACAGACCTGAGACTCATTAGATGGAAACCCTGGAGGCTGTCACACCTTGCTGCCCTTAAGAATGAGTAACCAGGCAGCCCTGTTCCGTACTGTGGTGTATTGTGACGCAGTGGGCCGTCCAGTGGCAGAGACCCCCTGTTCTCTCCTGTGTGCTTGTTGGAAGAGAAGAGCAGGCCCAGTGCATAGGACTGAGCCTGATGCAGCTGTGGGCAGGATCACGTTTCATAGGTGGGCTGCTGACTCTGACAGACGGCAGCCTTCTGTAGAGTAGATACGGGACGGGACAGCTGGCACTGACGGGCCGGACGGCACTGACTGGATGGGCGGCACTGACTGGATGGGCGCCACTGACTGGATGGGACGGCACTGACGGGCCGGACAGCACTGACTGGATGGGCGGCACTGACGGGCCGGACGGCACTGACTGGATGGGCGGCACTGACTGGATGGGCGGCACTGATGGGCCGGACGTCACTGACTGGATGGGCGGCACTGACGGGCCGGACGGCACTGACTGGATGGGCGGCACTGACGGGCCGGACGGCACTGACTGGATGGGACGGCACTGACTGGATGGGACGGCACTGACTGGATGGGCGGCACTGACGGGCCGGACGGCACTGACTGGATGGGCGGCACTGACTGAATGGGCGGCACTGACTGGATGGGCGGCACTGACGGGCCGGACGGCACTGACTGGATGGGCGGCACTGACGGGCCGGACAGCACTGACTGGATGGGCGGCACTGACGGGCCGGACGGCACTGACTGGATGGGACGGCACTGACTGGATGGGCGGTACTGACGGGACGGCACTGACGGGACACACAGTCTGACCTGCTGTGGACGAGCTGTAGAGACTGCTGAGGGTGAGAGCAGTGGGAATAGGTTACATGTCACCTGTGGACCCTGAGGGAGGGGGGTGTGAACCCAACATGGTGAGAGTCAGCGTGACCCTGGTGTGTGAGAGAGTCATCGTGACCCTGGTGTGTGAGAGAGTCATCGTGACCCTGGTCTGTCGTGTGTGTGTGAGTGTCATCGTGACCCTGGTCTGTCGTGTGTGTGTGAGTGTCATCGTGACCCTGGTGTGTGAGAGAGTCATCGTGACCCTGGTGTGTGAGAGAGTCATCGTGACCCTGGTCTGTCGTGTGTGTGTGAGTGTCATCGTGACCCTGGTCTGTCGTGTGTGTGTGAGTGTCATCGTGACCCTGGTGTGTGAGAGAGTCATTGTGACCCTGGTGTGTGAGAGAGTCATCGTGACCCTGGTGTGTGAGAGAGTCATCGTGACCCTGGTGTGTGAGAGAGTCATCGTGACCCGTGTGTGTGAGAGAGTCATCGTGACCCGTGTGTGTGTGAGAGAGTCATCGTGACCCGTGTGTGTGTGTGAGAGAGTCATCGTGACCCGTGTGTGTGTGTGCTGCAGATCCAGCGGGACCAGAGGAAAGAGCGTCCGATGGTGCGCAGGAAGTCCGAGCTGCCCCAGGACGTCTCCACCGTCAGCGCCCTGGAGACGCACCGGAGGGCCGAGGAAATGCTCACCCCGCAGGACGCAGTCTAGACACCCACACACCCCGAGACACCCAGAGAGCCGCCCGCCGGCCCCACACTGACCAACACTGGCCAGCCCAGACCAGCCCAGACCAGCCCAGACCAGCCAGGCAGCACCAGTAGGGTAGAGAACAGTACAGCACAATTCAACAGCACCATCCCAGCTCTGCTGAACAGGTCTTGTGAGAGATTTGCTTTGACCTTGTCCAGTTCAGCATGGGCAACTGATGAAGCCACTTCAATTAAGGACACAGACACAATCACACACACACACACACACAGACAGTCAGCCACCTCTCTCACTGTCCTCCTGTAGACACTTGGGTGCAGTGCTGCCCCCCTCTGGTCATTTCTCTCAGGTCGTCTATTTTTCTTTCTGTCCTTTCTCTCACCTCTTTTAGCAGGCATAGTCTAACCACCACCACATCCCACTAGATGGCAGCTTTGGTTTAACACTTGTTTATTCAAACAGGTTTGATTTCACTATTACTTTCTCTCTAGCTTTTTTTTTTTTTTTTGTGATATACTCGTGGAAACTCATCTATGATATATTTTATTTTTCGTCACTGAGCAGGTGACGGTTCTCTGACCTTTAACAGCAGGTTTCACTTCCTGCTCTGATGCTCTGGTGTTCTGGGCCCTGTTCCAGCCAGGTTTCTAACCCTGAGGGAGGGCACTGGGGCCAGCTGAGAAGCCTGTCTGGAAGTGATGGTCACGGCAAATAAAGTCACATCTAATGAGGCTGGGCTGTCTGTGGGCCAGCCTCCTCGACGATCTCATCTCTGATGGACATCTGTTCCGCTGTAGAAACATCGCCTGGTGCCAACTTCAGTATCAGATTATTACATTATTTTTTTATCAAACTTTTTTTTTAAAATCTGTATGGTATTGTAGGCAATAAGCTTACCCAGTTTGCAGTGTGCATTGGTTATTCAAACAATGGTATATGGCTCTGTCAGAGGACACGCCCACATCCGTTCATATGCTTCTGAACTCTCACTGGCCCGTTATTGATCCTTTTGACTTCATTAGTCACCACGCTACAGACAAAACTGTCGTTACTGTTGTCAAGCTCCACCTGAAGTCCCGTCTCCCCCCTGGTGTTGGAGGAGGAGGAGGAGGAGGAGGAGGAGGAGGAGCAGGAGGAGCAGCGAGTGCTGGGTCTACAAACTCCCATGGAGCCTCCATCATCTTAGTGGGTAGAGAGGAACTGAGCTGGCCAAGGTTACACTCTGGTCATGTTCCTGAAGGCTGTTTTTTTTTTTTTTACCACTCATACGGAGTAAAAAACAAAAAGTACACTATTACACTAGCAAGTAGCCTGAGAGGTTTAGCTCAGAGAGACGTCGAACACAAGCCTTTCTTTTTTAGTGCCTTTATAGTACAAGGGGGGTTATGGACCACGCTCGGCAAAAGCACAGCAGTGCAATCTACATGCCAAACGGTTTCTATTCAGCATCGACTCCTAGCAGCTACTCAACACAACACCCAGTATCCCGTATGTATGCGTGTGAAAGCACTGTATGTATGAACAGCATGTCAACTTGTCAAATGCTGTCAAGCTGCTGGGTCTATCGTAGATGCCTTGTTTAACGGGCTTAGCTGACGGGCGAATAGTGTAAAAGATGATGATGATGATGATGATGGTAAGGAGGAGTGACCCCAACTACTTAACTGAAAAAGCACTTCCTGAAAAAACTTGAACATTTCAAAACAACACACACGAACAATAAAAATAGAGGTGAATAGAAAATGCTGTCTGGCGTATGCTGTGTGACTTCCCCTGTGTGCCTAGTGACCGACATGAGAGAGACTCTTCTCACCCCCCTTCCATGCCCAGTCAGTATCGCTGTCCTGGTGTCCAGTACCATTGTTTGAGACCTCAGCCGACCTGCACGCTTGCTGGCTGTTACCCCCGTCTAGAGACGCCCGGGTTCCGCGCCTCCGAGTCGGTTCCTTTCCTCGGTTCCTTTTTTTTTTTTTTTTTTTTTTTTTTTGGGTGTTGGGGGGGGGGGGGGGGGTCTGTGAAACCTCAAGTTGATGTTTCGATCTGAATGTGCACATTGTAAATACACTTTTACCATAACTGCATTGTTTTCATCTCTTTGGTCTTTGTCTTAAGTAATTACACGCTTCAATAATTTATGCTTTTATCCTCCCCAAGTGTGTCCGATCGATTTTAATATTTGAACCCTTTCCCGCCTATCCCTTCACCCTACCTGACCTGGTGTCTCCTACTGTGTAGCGTCCAGGTGTTCTGAGCAGAGGGCTGGAGTTAGACTAGACCTTCATGGTTCTCCACGGAGCTGCTGTCTCCCTGTTGGTAGCTGTAGTTCATGAAATGGCTTTAATAATGGCTTCTCTGGAGCACTGTTGACTTACTCTCGCATTTCTTTCTAAAGAATAATATTTGCAAGTGTCCTTTTAGTATACTTGCTGTACTAAATGGCTTCATCCAATATGTACATATACTGTACTTTGTTTTGTTATATCTATTATTAAATGGTAGATTTCATATTTTGTACAAAATGCCCCAGTGTACAGACCACAGAGGCTTTTAGCACTGCAGACAGTTGGTATGTGGCTCCATTACATGTAACTATTTGCATTTAGAGAACGGTTTAGAATTGGGATTCAAATTGTTTTTTTTAATCAATTTGTAATTTAAGATATTTTTTCTGCATTCAAGCGTATGTGTTGAGAATATCTTACATACATGAGCTTTTTGTGTGTGCTTTATGCAAATCTTCTGTGGTGTACATCTATCTATATACAGTAAATAAAGAGAACATGTGAGTTTTATATTTTCATCCTACAGTCTGCCTCCAGTACAGTTTTTCTTCCTCCTGTAAGATGGTTTTAATGCACTCAGTGACCTCACATCCCAACTATCCAACAATATTAGCTGCCAGTGGAGTTCGCAAGCAAAAATGGTTTGAATAGTTATTTTAGTTTTAACTCTTGTGTTATCTTCGGGTCATTCTGACCCATCAGTCATTGTGACCCACCGTCGTATTGCGACAACTTTACCGCATACAAAAACAAAGTGAAGCATTTTCTTTTAACCGTTGGTCTGTCTCAGACCCCCCACATTGCGAAGGTTAAAAGAAAATTATTTGTATTTGTTTTTGTGTTTGGTAAAATTGGGTAAACACAACGATGGTTCGTTATGAACCTTTGGGTCATGTGACCCGAAGGCAGCGCAAGGGTTAACCAGACAATCAAACTGCACCTATTTATCTTAATCATTCCCTATTGATGGGAGAAGATGGTATTTCTGCGGATACTTTCAGAGACGGCGTTTGCTGTGGCCACATCTCTTCTCTATGATCCTTTGCTGCCATCTTGAGGTTGCAAACATTTCTGTTCTTGATTCCATAATTGGAAAAGGAAAGATGAGGACTATTTTGGTCCCCCCTCTTTAATTATGCAATTTATTACGAGTCTAGTGATGGTAAAAGTTACCTAAATGTATTCCTCTGTTCCTGAAAATATTTGTTGCACTTAGTAAAATAAATTTATAGTCTGCAGTACAAGTTGAAGTGCAGAATGTTACATTATTTTAACAGCGTGATATGAAAATAAGAGACCGTTTTAAGTGTTTTAGATATATGGAACTTCAGAAAAGAGGTGAAACGCCAGCCTGAAGGGAAGCACCTTTTTATTAAGCCTGTAAAGGATCTAGTTGTTTTTACTCTGAAGGTTGTAATAGGATGTAAGATAGCAGGAATTGTGATGTGGGTTTAAATTGTTCATGTTCTGCCTCATGGCTGGATCTCAGTATGTTCTCATGCCACTTAGGAACCAGACCTGACTGACACCCATCCTCGCCCAGAAGGCCTTCTGTGATCCACTGAAGGAGGGACACCGTCTCTTCCTGATCTCTCTTTTTCTCCTCACCTAACATCTTTCAGGATATTCACACTTTAGGCTAAGTGTGAAGATGATAGTCATTTGAAGTGTGCAAATTTAGGGTTTTCTATCAAGTGAAAACTTTTTATTTATTTTTAATGGAGTGTCCCTGCAGATTTGGTGTCTTTCGGAAGTTAATTGCCATTGATATTTTTAGATTGAGGTTTCTAGTCATGCAAACCCTATTTGAGCAACATTTGTTTGATTTACAGTCATCTGTAGTACAGTCATCAGTTTTTTTTAGTGTTGTAGTATAGTGAATTTTGTATAATGTGTGAAAACAAGTGAAGAAGCCTGCATTGTGACTGGGTTCATGATGTTTGACCCTTTGCTTAGCCAACACCTTGCTTTCTATTTGTCCGTTCCCAGACTAATCTAAGACGGCATCACTAACACGTCAGAGGGTTGGTCAGTCAAAAGTAGTTTCTCTCTCTTCTTCTCTCCCTTCCTTAACTTTCTATTTCCTGTTCCGAGAGAAGAGGTCAGTGGGTTTCTTGGATGTTTGTTATAGTCTTGCTGCGCAAACCCGGGTCTTTATTCAAAAACATCTCGTCGCCGCGGGAGGCGTCGACTGCCGTCGCCATGGAAACAAGGCAACGAAACTTTCGAGCATCGAACCCCATTGTGATCGCATCCAATCGCGTTTTAGGCAACGTTCTCCATGCTGAGCTAGGCTTTGGTGAAATAGCTCGGAGTGGGTTTTTGTGAGTGAGTGTGTGTGTGAGTGCTTGTGTGCGTCTGTGCGTGCCACCCCCGCCTCCCTGTGACTCAGCATCTGTATCTAGAAGCTTCTGAATGGGAACGAGGCCGAACCAGCAAGGAAAGACACAGCTGGAGACTGACTCATGCAACCCTAGGGGGGGGGGGGGGGGTTGTCTGGGGGGGGAGGCAGCAGGTCTGCATGTTTGTCTTTCTGTCTGTCCCCTTCTCCGTCTCTTCCTATCTTCCTCTCGGTCCTCAGTCAGTCTTGCTGTCAGTCAGTCCAGCCTATCTCTGTCTACCTCTGTCTCAGACCCTTCTTCCTGTATCTCTCTATCTCTGTTTACTGTTTCTTCCTGGTGCTCTCCTTGACTCTTGTCTCCTCATCTCCTTCTCTGTCTGTCTGTCTGTTTGTATTTGTCTATCTGCAAGTCAGTCTGTCTGTATTCAGGTCAGTCAGTCTTCCTGTCTGTCTGTATTCAGGTCAGTCAGTCTGCGTCTGTCTGTCTGTGTGCTGGGCAGATAGACAGATGCATAGATCAATAGACTCATCAGTCATTCAGTCTGCCCATCTCTGTCTTCTTTTCTGTCTGTCTGTGTGTGTCTGTCTTTATCCCTCTTTCTCTTTCTCACTCCTTTCTTGAGTTCACAACAACCTCAGTAAATCATCCAAGCACACAGCGAAGCCATCAATCCCCAGTGGTCTCAGAGAGCAGTGCATGCTCGCCCCGACCTCGTTTTTATCTCTTCCCTCGGTCATGGGACTCTCCAAAACAGCTTTAAGGTCATCACACTGGAGAACTGTGTAGCTCCACACCAAAGAATGAGACTCAGTTAGACTGTCTGACAAAGAGAGAGAGAGGGAGAGAAGCAGACAGGAGGGTGGCCATGAAGGAAAGAATGTAAAGAAAAGAGAAAACAACTGGCTTTCGGAAGTGAGACTCATCTCACCTTTGACCCCTCCCCCTGCTCTCCAGCTTGAATAAATTAGAACTAAATGAGAAGATGTAAGGAGCCATGCAAGGTGAAGTGAGGTGAACAAGGTTGAGCCTGTTATCTCAGCTGATCTGAAAAGGCAGCCTCTATCTCACTGTCTCTCTGTGTGTGTGTGTGTGTGTGTGTGTGTGTGTGTGTGTGTGTGTGTGTGTGTGTGTGTGTGTGTGTGTGTGTGTGTGTGTGTGTGTGTGTGTGTGTGTGTGTGTGTGTGTGTGTGTGTGTGTGTGTGTGTGTGTGTGTGTGTGTGTGTGTGTGTGTGTGTGTGTGTGTGTGTGTGTGTGTGTGGGATGAAGCTGTGGCAGTAATCCCATCAGAAGGAGTAGAAAGGATGCCTGTCAGGCTCAGCTTGGCTTTCTTTACGGCACAGCTACAGTGAGACACTGACCTGCTGGAAGCATTCACACACCAACACTCATTATCCTTCTACATGTCACACAGGGACACCTCGGGACACGAGGAGGCGGTCCAGAGAAGGGACTGTAAGTAGTACTGTCCCTTGTAAGTAGGACAGGAAGTCACGCTAACCCAGCAACAGTGGAAGAATCCCAGGTAGCCTCACGTGACTGTCTGGGCTGACTGTGCTGCTCCAGATCCAAGCTGTTCACCCAGGAGGGTTACCTTGGTGAACGTTTTCTGAGATTCAATCGTTAAACTGTTAAATGTCTTTCAAAAACCATTTTTTTTTAACAGACGCAGCCGTCTGACACACAAACATCAGAAAATAACCATCTGGCCATGAATCAGATGGGATCAGAAGTAGAGCACGCCCAAACAGCATCTCACAAGTTCTGATGCCCAACTGTCTTCAACATGCATCTTAAATACCCAAATAGGTCAAAAGTAATGATCCATCTGTGTAACCACTGAACAAACGTTCCTGGTCATTTAGTGACCTCTCGGACAGCCTCAAGGGAAGTAGAACAACATCTCCCTCCTATGGTCTGTAAATTAATAAACACTCCCACAACCTGTGACTTCAAATCCTTCCTGTTTCTCGCAGGGTCTTACTTAGGTTAATAAACACAGGCCCTTCAGTATATGGCATCAAACAGACTCAGACAATTCAAGACATTCTAATCCAACATCTCTATTCCTTCGCAGACACCCTGACCAGACACTAGCAGGGGCATGTACAGAAGAAGAAGATGTGTTTAATCTAGCACACATACAAGAGGGGACTGATTAATGGGTCAAACGGTTCATACTCTTTCTTTATAAATGTTTGTGAAATGATTCTGTTTCTTGATTTGCTGTTGCAAACACATTTAGTCATTTAGCAGACGCTCTTATCCAGAGCGACTTACAGTAAGTACAGGGACATTCCCCCCGAGGCAAGTAGGGTGAAGTGCCTTGCCCAAGGACACAACGTCATTTGACACAGCCGGGAATCGAACTGGCAACCTTCCGATTACTAGCCCGAGTGTGTGTGTGTGTGTGTGTGTGTGTGTGTGTGTGTGTGTGTGTGTGTGTGTGTGTGTGTGTGTGTGTGTGTGTGTGTGTGTGTGTGTGTGTGTGTGCATTACATATACACACTCTGGTACATGGACTCCTGTGTTCCTGTTCATAGGTATGTAGGTACCAGCTACATAACTCACCTCAAAATGTGTTCAAGACAAGGAAGTGTTATTACTCAGCATTAGAAAACACACGCCAGGTGGTCATGTGATACAGAGTCTCCCAGTCACTCCAAACAGGTTATTATCCCTGAATGAGTTTGAGATCTTGAAAAAGTCTTAGGGTGTTGGATGTACAATATGCATTATAAACTGTAAAAAGAGACCAGGAAGAAGAAAGGTTGAATTGTAGATGATCTAAGCACAAAAGAAACTGGTGTTATCAGCAAATATCGAGTCGTCAGCTGGATTGATCCCGTAGCAACAAGATCGCCATGGTAACTAGGATACAGACGCTGGGCCGGTGTGATGTGGCAGGTGATCAAGGATTGCTCGAGATGGTGAAAGAGACACAGCCTGTAGACAGTTCATCTGTTTTGGGCTCCTCCTCGCCAGTTTCATAACTGTGGTGAAACTGATCATTCTTTACATGTACACCGACCACATTATAATCTATTTTGGTGGTATGCTCTGAGCCTGTTTGCCTGGTACGGTCTATTCAAGCATGACCAGAGGTTTTAGATAAGATAGTGTGACGTTCTTCGACTCAAACACACTCCTAACCATGAAGACGAGCAGCAAAACCCTTTGCACTGTGTGGTTGTGAATCTTCTCTTTTTTTAAATCAGGGAAAATGGTCTTTATCACTTGTTTTCAGTACAGACAAACCACCACTCTTTCTTTCTCCACCTCCTCTCCCCATCTCCCTTCTCTGTCTGTCTTTTATTTCTCTCTGTCTCTATCTGTCTGTCTATCTCTCTTTCTCTCTCTGGGCCTATCTCTTTATCTCTCTCCCTTCAGCCCTGTCAGCCAAGGATCCCTGGGACCAGGAATGCTTGATAAAATGAAATATTATCATATAAGGTCATCAGATTAGAATGAAAATGTCATCCCATCGGAACACAGCTCCTCAATCAGTTCTTCTCCCTCAGTCTGCCATTTGTCACTGAGTCGGTGACTGTGTGTGTGTCCGTCTGTGTGTGTTTGTTTGTCCGTGTGTGTATTTGTGTGTCCGTGCGCGTCCAACTAATTCTTTTATACAACAGATATTTATTAGAGTGGAATGTTTCATTTCCAACATTTTCCGAGAGGGTCATTTCTGTGTGAACATCATCTAAGATTCTATTAGTGCCACATGGCCAACTGGTAGCCCAACTCCTCTGATAATGTCAGAATAACCTTTAATTGGCCAGGTATGCAGTATGAGACCAGTTAAATGGAACTCTATGAGAAAGATGCATGGAAACCTTCTGTCACAGCTACAGTCACAATTATGTGATCACCTTTCATCTCTGATGTGGCTAACCCACTCTATACATCACCCTGGCTGCTTCTGGTGGCAGAGAGAGGAAAGGAGATGAGATAGGAAAGGAGATGAGAGAGGAGGAGGGGAGAGAGTAGAGGAAGGACAAGAGAAGAAACCGACCAAACAGAGAGACCGAAATGTCATGTTTTTGGCAGTTTGGAAATTCATCCCAACAACGTGATGTATGTTATTAGATCAATCCCCCCCGCTAGCTAAGGGCCACGTGTCGCACTTAAAGAGCAGACGCCGATCGAAGCTAGAACATAATGTAATAGGACTGATTTGTTTGAGGGTGATTGGGCAGTGTATTATCGAGGCCTGGTCTGCTTGGCGCTACAAAGGAGAAGTGTCCCCAACATCATCCGTCTAATCTCTTCAAAGCTTATTACAGCCGAATCCCCCACTGCGAGTCCTCATCCTGCAGCTCTCTGCCTCCTCGCTCTCAGTGGCGCTCTGCTGCTTGTCCCTCCGACCAGGATGCTAGCTCTGGGTCGGGCTCGCCAGAACTTCCACAGCTGACAGTCAGTCTTCGATGTGTTGACAGAAAGACGTGCAATATGAAGCACCAAGCTGCTGTGTGGGAAGGGGAAGCTGTAGCTACACCCAATCATGTTGTTTTCATTTTTATGTCACGACAGGATTTATACAAGCTATGGCAATTATGTTGTCAGTTTATTAAGCGTTATTTGAAGGGCAACCTTGTGACGTTGTTCACTTCACCGAGCAATGATACGTTTGCAGAGATCAAAAGCTCTTGTCCTTCGTCAGTTGTAAGAGCTTGAGTGTCGAGGTCAGGAGGAAACACAGGAAACGACTCATACAGAGACATGTCATACTGGATTTGTAAATGGCTGCCTCGGATGATATTAATGAAAAGTAATAGATGATATCTTTGTAAATTATTCTGAAATGTTTCATTGAAATTGTAACATGTTCTAGTGAACTAATCTATGATGTCGAATAGTTTCATTAAAGTTAAATTAACATCCATGTAATTTCCTAGCAAGACTTTTACAACGTTGTTGTAACATATAGTTACACTTCATTATGGTATAGCGGTACAAGTCATGATGCAAGCGAAACTTGGTATGGGGAAGGTTTTTCACATTATTTATAGTTTGGTACACAATCTTCATCTGCCTTTTTTGTAAAAACATATACCACTAAGTCTTAATTCACTTTAATCATATAGCAATCCCTACAATATGTATCTACAATGTTATTATTATAGGTATTGCTATTTTAATTTGTTTAGATTCAACTTTTTAATGATTGCCCCACTGTTCCATACTAATTATATGGAGAGTATGACATAGCTCTTCACCACAACAACCTGGGGCCGAGCTTCTGCCAGCTACTAAGAAATAATTATGAATGATAATAAAAAGAGCCAGCTGAAATTCATGAATACAAATTTTCCAATACTGTGACCCCATTTATCACTGCATGATTATGATTTTGTGACGTCCTGAACCAAACTTGTTATTGTTATTGTCTGCTGATACATGAAAACTACTGGGTCAGTTCATTAAAAAATACACACAAAAACATTCCACCAAAGTGAATGAAGCTGAGGTTGAATAGGGCGATGTGGAGTCCTGGTCAAGTCTCAGTACAATCAGAGACCCAGGTTAAGGAACACTGGATTCCAACGCAAAAGAATCTGTACGGACAACAAAGGTATTCCAATGCCAAAGATGGTGATAGTGCTTTGTGTTTAAACAAGCAGGCGACTTCTTTGTTTCTTGAGTAATATTGTTTACAGTAACTTTAACATCCATAAAAAACTTTTTTTTTTATTTATGTTGGAAGATTAGTCAGATGTGGAAATAGTTTGTGAAACACTCACTATGTTTAGGGCAGCTGTCCTAGGCTCTGGCCTTGGATGAGGCACCATGTCCCTGTCTTGACTCTACTCTCCCACAGCATCTGGTGGAGGTCCCACCTTCTGCTCCCCACTGGAAGGGGCGTGGGGGCACACACACACACACACACTGTCACGACTGCTCTCTAATCCTTGAGGGTCAGTTGTACAGGACTGACAATGCTATATTCTGGAAATGAATCATAAATATAACTCCTTTAAACATTTGTACCCCTCCCTCATGCTCCGCCTACAAACACCCCTATCCTGAATCTTCCTATGTACACATGCAAATACACGCACGCACACACGTACACACACATACACGCATACATATGTCGGAGAAATTAAGAATGTAACGTTTTATACTGAAAATACTGGTGCTAGCATTCCTTGTCAGCAGAGAACCCCCTCCTCACATGACCTATAGATAGGACTAGGCTTACGTAAACAAACCGACCTAGGCTGACCATTATCTTACTAGAGGTGCCTTAAATGTGTTTTACCTTATCAGTATTAAGTAAACAATCTGGTCAAGCCTAGGGTCAGAGAACTCTTTAAGTTTCCACGTGCACACGCGCTCTACCTCTGGGATCAATCACCTTGACAGCTGATAGCCGGCAGGGGACTTTTCACCAATATGTTTAAATGGTCTTACATGGGGACTTGTGAACCAGACAACTTTGTATTGCGATCAGATTTTTCTCCTTGCCGGCAAGCATTAAACTATTGTACTTTCTTTGAATCCGACGACTCTGTGCATTACATACATACATACAAACGTGCACACACACATGCCCACAAACCAACACAGAGGCTCGCACTCATAATAAACGCACACACATACACACAGGCATGCATGATTTATAAACTCACACAGACACACACACTCTTGTATGCTTAGTACTGTAATGGGGAGTATATAGCTCAGTGGTTAGAGCATTTGACAGCAGATCAAGAGATTGCAGGTTCAAATCTCCCTTTGTATGTTCCTTTGGATTAGAATATTTCAAAACAGAAATGAATAGGCTCTGTATTTATACTACCAAACTGTCCTAGAGGCCAAGATTCATTCAGGCCTTTCTGAGTCAGCAACAAATAAAACTTTAGCTCATATATTTTAGAAACATTTCTTAATTGACTAAAGGACTTTAAAGGACATGCAGCCAATAACAGAGTATCTAAAGCCACACTGCGAAGATCCTGTAAAAATGTGATAAATTGAGAAAGTTCTTGTTCAGACTACGATGACACAAAAGTATCTAAATATGAGAGGAGAACTGAGCCCAGTGATAAGGTACAGATGTATAGGCTGCTATTATATAGCCTAATTGCTATGTAAGATCAACCAATAAGTTAAATCTAGACCATTTAGGCCACATTCCACACCACATTCGAATTCGAAAGAATGTGTCATTGTCATATTAGACTATGTCAAAATGTTCTCCATCGATTTTTAGAAAATAAATTAAAGTAAATTGCGTTATAATTTAAATATTAGGTATGGAAGCCTACGCCCCTCCCGATTCATACTCTGTCGCCACTGTATGTTTGAAATATTCTATGTCAAGATCTCACAAGGAGTAAAGAAGCAGGTGTTTCAGGCATGAGAATCATAGATCAATATGTGTTCTAACATTTATTAAAAATATCTGTTCAATAAAATATATTTACAATTGACAAGTTTGGCAGTTTTTCATTTGGGATAAACTCCAGCTGACCGCCAAGTACTCCGGTGTTGATAACATCAGTATCGGTTTTCTGGCTGAACCTTTTAAAAGCCGAACTTCACAAGAACACAGGAGTAAAAGGTTTTAGCTTTAGTCACTGTTTCCCATGCTCACTCTCTCAATCTCAAACACTCACTCACACACCCACACACGGTATAAAAAATAAAATGCTCATAATCATAGAATGGTTTATGAATAGTGAATATTTGAACAGGTTTATATCAGTTTGACAGCTCCAGACAAAAACGAACGACTAAGCGCGGGCAAGACACGCACAACAGAACAGCTATAGGCCTACCTAGAACTTCACATTTTTAAACATGATATTTGCTGAATATTCCTGCTGATGGTCACTGGAGCAAAACAACGTAGGCTGTGTGCAGTGATAACAGTTTACAGCAGCATCTTAATATTTCGTCACTGTAGACACTTAGCGCGCACTGGGATGGATGTTGGCAGTTGGAAATGATAAATTAGACGTGGAGCACCACTGTTCTGGAATTCTGGAGACCATTCCTGTATTGCTCGAGCCAGTTTCTGAGCTCAGAAATCCGGTATCCCTCTGGGCCCCGGTCCCCTTGGTACACGACTCTCTCCTCTCTCAGCACATAGAGTCTCTCGAAATAGGCTCCATATGCAGCGTTGGACGAGTTGTCCATAGTATCCACCACCACGCTGCACCCGAGCACTTCCGAGTGCATCAGCTGAGCCGCTTTCAGTCTGTCCTCCAAACACCGGTGTTTGGGGATCTGATAGGGCGCGTCTGAGCTCACCCAGCCGTCCGCCGGATGCGCCTCCTCAATGTAAACCAGAAGGGAGTCGGCAATGTCCGCGTACTGGTTGACGACGCGCTGAAACGCGGCAAGGCGCGTCATGAACGGTGGTCAAGAACAACTCCCGAAGTTTAAGATAAGCGGTCTCCTCCCTTTCATGTAGTCTAGGATTCGAACCTTTTTTTGCTCTTGAAGCTGTACCACTTCAGTGTTGGGCGCAAAAAGTCCAAGGTGCGCCGTTTTGAAAAAGTCTAATTTCTGGCCGTACCACACGGCTCTAAGAGACTCCAGGGTGAACATTTTGTTCGAGTCGGATACGCACACCGGCGGGTCGTCAGGTCCGCCAGTCTGCTCTCCCATTTTTTGCAACACCTTTCTCCTGATGCACAAAAAATCTAGGAGCCACAGCATGAGCGCTGCCAGAAGGAAGCGTGGCAGTAGCATCAGGCAAAGGGCTGAATGCTTTAAAGCCCTCAGCATTTGGACACCTGCAGTCTCCTGCATCTTGGTGCCTGCAGAGGGGATGCAGCCGGGCAAGCAAAAAGGCAATCGCATCAGTCACCTTTCCTCATCGGATGAAATTCTCTGACGTTCTGAGTTTGCCTTTTTATAGGAACAGCTAGGATTTGAATAAAAAACAACACGCCTCCGCCCTCCGGAGCCCGCACCGCCCCCTCACATGGTGGGGATTACCTCCCGTCAACTCTGCGCTTCAGAGAAACAGAGAGAGAGAGAGAGGAGAGAGAGACGAGAGAGAGAGAGAGAGAGAGAGAGAGAGAGAGAGAGAGAGAGAGAGGAAGAGAGAGAGAGAAACTTGTCATGTCTGAAACAGACACTTATCCCAATCAGTTTCTAGGAAATGATGCAATTGAAAAAGATAAATAGGTTTACCAAAGAATTCACCTTTTTTTATGGGAAATTCTAGAGGCCTGAATCCTTAGAAATTGTTTACGGTTCCACGTGAAGAGGCTATTACCCTGCTTAGACTACGACGACATCAATAGTCTAATATATTTGGAATTTGCGCTCAAAGGCTATTTAGATTTCGTGAGGCTATTCAGTATAGGCCTATTTAGTTTTTCATGTATAAAACGTGTAGTTTTTAACAATTTATCAAAATTATTTCCAATAGACCTACATTATTCCAGGTCGATTACATTAGGTACTAATTCCGTTTGTCATGCAATTTGCTAATTATCATCTTAGTATTATAATATGTGAGATATTATTCCAACTGTAAGTAAACATTATCCCATGTCCCGTTTTTGCTTACACATTTGTGATCACTAGTCGGCGCTCGCGCATACGAGTCACAGAGGAATGGGCTATAACCAAACGGGTTATCTTAGGTCACTTACCCTTCCCGATATTCTTCACACACATTTCCTCTCCGTTTCAATTTTATATGTAAGAACGTAGAGTTTTTGGAGAGTAAAAAGATTGGGACAGTTATAATCATGTACAAACTTCCGATTTTGATGGTGTTGCAAGGTAAGGAAAGGTATAGCGTAAGGATTATACAGTTATGTCAAGGATTGTAGTGTAGCGTAATGTAGTGTACCATTATGACGGCTGGTGAATAAACTCTTAATTTGGGCCGATCATTATTAATAATTCAAAAGAGATCAAATTAAACAAAATATCCTTAATGAATACATGTAAGGGTTGACTGATCTATGTAGGCCTATATGACAGCCTAGTTTCAAATGGAAGCATAACTGGTCAGAGTTATGTTATTGGGTTATAATAGAAGCATGGGAAAAGCTCTACATTGTTTTTTTTGCAGTTGTCCTGAAAATGCGTAATGACGCACTGAGAGCGCAAAGCGCCGTTTTTAATGCTTTATTTCAGATTTTTGGAACGATCTGGATAAAACACATTTTGATTTAAATAAAATAAATTGCAGCGAACAATAGGCTGACGTTAGGTTAAAGACTAATATATATGTTTTTACTTCAACACATTAAATGGTTGCACATTGCTGAAATGTGTGCATATGTAGGCCATATATAGGTTATCACTATTTGCGGTGCATTTCTTGTTTCTTTTTTAATACACCCTTCCCAGTGCCACAATACACATGCACGAGTTGCATGTCGATGCATGCTTGAAAATGGTGAACAGGCCTCTGGTCCGCCAGTCACCAGTTTAATGGTCGAGATTTCTCCACGAATGTCTTTGAACCATTAATTTATTGAGGTTTTATGGTTCTAAATTGGGACGAGGTTGTGCTGGTGGTAGCTTGTCTCTTGATCTCACTGCAAACATGTGGTATTAATTAATGCGTCGTACTGTTGTTCACAGAGCCAAGTTTTACAATTAAGTTTATGCTGTATCTACCCTTTACACGTGGGTCAAACAACCTAGGTTGCAGGGTACCATCTCGACATTATCTGCTGTCCCATACTGGACTGTTGAACTACCTTTTTGTTTGTTAGAGGAAGATAGACAAATGATTTCGCAAATGCTTTGCCCGAAACCAGATGTCCACTACCATACAGCCGCGAACACCTAAGCACCTCGTTCTATACACATCGCAATTAAGTGACTTACCTTGTAAATGCTTTTTCAAATTTACACAAAAATGCTAAATCATTAAGATTTCTACCGCTACGTCTTTTGTATCGCGCATACATCGCCATTTTCTTTCTTTCTTCTTTTTATGGCAAAGCCTCGAATAGAAATGTCTAAGATCGGGCTAGAACTTGATAACATACGTACTTCAATGATATATGAACATATCAACAGAACCCTTTTAAATATGCTATTAACGTTTTCCTGGTCAATTATATAGGCCTATACACACACACACAGACACGCACACAGACACACACTCACAGTGTATGCCGCTTTCTGTGTCTTTTACAGTTGATGGAGGTGCCAGACACGTGAAGTGAGATGTATTCTAATGTCAGCTGGCATCAATGAGGGGGACCCTCAATCAGTTTACTAAACTCAACCTGATAACCACAGCATGTACACTCAGGAGTAGATGTTTTTTGTTGTTGACAATAGTATTATCTAATTTGTAGTTTAGGACAGTTTTATATGTCCATGACTAACATTAACAGACACATGCACAGTTCTTACAACACTGTCCCTAACCATGTAATTGCACTAGACAGTGTAATGTAAAGTGTTACCTTCAAATGTACTTCCATTTCCGTGGGGTGTGCTCGACATATGACACTATTATAACGGCCATGACCATGCAACAACATTATCTTCTGAGGACTCAGTGTCTTGTGTCTCACCACCTGATGAACTCAGCTGGTACTGAGCAGTAGTCTGAAACGTGTCGGGACGAGGTGTCCTTTAGCCTGGCTGAGTACAGCATAGCCTGAAGCCTACGGCAGATCCCAGGCAAAACAGCCTTAGCAGAAGAGAGAGATTTCCTCTAGCCTACTAACCCTAACCCAGTAAATCTCTGCAAGCTGGCTTTCGCACCAGTCACAGTCTCACCACTACTTCTCCACACTCTGAATCATGCGTCTGAGATGTAGGGCTTATTGGAATTATATTGGTAGCCCGACTCTTGATTGAGTTTTTTTGCCTGGTTGTTTTTGTTTCTGAAATAAATGACTGGCTCCCAACCCAATTCCTTTCATGAGACTCAGTTCAGTGCTTGGCATTGCAGCGCGGGTCATGCAAGGACAACCGAGAATAAGAATAAACAGCCCAGTCAGAGCCTGCGGGGAGGCAAGCAGAGTGGGGGAGATCCAGCAGAAACCACTGTACACCAGCCAGCCAGAGAGCCACACAACACAATACACACACGTACACACACACATACACACACTCATACACACACTCATACACACACTCATACACACACTCATACACACACTCACACACACACACACATACACACACACTGTCATGATTGCTCTCTAAACCTTGAGGGTCAGTTGTACAGAAAAGAGAAAGCTATATTCTGTAAATGAATCCTAAATATAACTCTCTTTGAACATTTGTTGAAACCCCCCCCCCCCCCCCACACCGGCCCCCTCCCCCCCCCCCCCTGAATATTCCTTTAGCCACAGTCAACATGCTACTGTGTCTCTTAGATTTCACATGCCGTTGAGTAGGCTTGCGGTTCCTAAGCAACCATCAAGTCCCACTCGGGCTAATCGTGCTATCAAGGTTGTGGTCTAGCCGTGACAGAAGCCTCAGCAGAACGCTGACACGCCACCCTCCCTCCCACGTCTTTTGTCCCTCAGTCTGATGCGGATAAAAACACCTTTTTAATGTCTAAGGTTTCCCAAGTTCGTCCTGTTTCTATGAATTAAGGGATATTGTCACTTGTTGTATAGGGTTCTCTTTACATTTAGTCATTTAGCAGACGCTCTTATCCAGAGCGACTTACAGTGAGTACAGGGACATTCCCCCCCGAGGCAAGTAGGGTGAAGTGCCTTGCCCAAGGACACAACGTCATTTTACACGGCCGGGAATCTAACTGGCAACCTTCAGATTACTAGCCCGATTCCTTAACCGCTTAGCCACCTGACTCCCACCTGACTTTACATGAAAAACGTGTGTGTATTGGCATGTTTTAGATGTATAGGGTTAGGGTTGTCTGCTATGCATAATAGCGTCTGCTAAATTACTACTTAGTAATAATTGTTCAGTCAGAGTATTCATCTCACATCATTGCTGTGTCCACCCTACATTCAGGTGATGATGGATACTAATAAAAGGCAAATTAACTGCTGATGAGTAGCTACAGGTTATTTTACAACAATTATGTTCAATCATTAATGATCTGATTTAATTCACTACAAGAATTCATGTCGGTTTGCTCTTGGGATATGAACATGATTGGATAGATACTACCAGAGACGAGACTGAGATCAGTTTGTTGGATTTTATTATAGAAAAGTTCCTCGGAAAGAGGATTTCTACGAATTGTCCGTTAATCTTACACAGTGATCTCAATTAGGAAGCTAACACTGACTAGTGTGGCATGGTAAGACATGACTGTGTTAGTATAACCAGATAATAGCGAGTCCAAAATAGCCCCTTATGTTTGAATTTATTCTCTTACCTCTTGGACCATCCCATATTTGGAGAAATGTGGATGTAGTAAGAATAACACTGTAATCCTAGTCTGCACACTGTGAACGCCTAGTTGAGACCATTGTTTAACTCATTAATACACAAACAAGTGTTTGAAACCTCCTGATTTTGCTTCACATTAAACATGTTCTTGTATTAGCACATATTATATCTTCTCAGCTAAGAACAGTACTTACTTGTGTTAAAGTTCAGCCACTCAAGTCATTTTTCACGTGAGACAAAGTTGTGGGTCTAGGGTAACTCAAGCTTCAGTTGCCTTTTGCCAGATTCACTTACTGAAGGACTGAATCAGGGGTCCCTGGGTCTCATGGGAGTCTTAGACTTCACATCCTCTTATCATCTTCTGAAATGGACGGGGGGAGTTCCTTCTCCCCTGAATTGAACCCAGGGACTCTTTTCTCACCGTCAGACACACAGCTTCTCAGTGAGTGATTTCATTCAGCTGGTGAGGAAGATGACCTCATGGAGTTTCTGGAATCATCTATAAAAATGATCCTGCGTTTCAATGAATGTTGTTGTTGAACTTGTGGTTGTCGCGTTTTTTCATTCACAAGTCTTATTTGAGGAATGTGCTTGGTTCTATGTGATGTTTGTTTCACAGGTTTGTCTGAGTAGAGAAGCAGACCAGATTGCTTAATCCTTTGTCTTTTGAAGGCGTCATTTTTGTTTCATCTAAGACAACTGAGAGAAAGCAGGTAATTACTTGATCTGAATTTGTTTTCTTTCTGGCTTCCTCTTTGTTATGTATATTTATTTTTCTCATTTGCATCTTTCACACACTAAGGATATAGTCCAGAATCTCAACATAGGGGTTACTTAACCCTCCTGTGTGTTCGTTTCTTGTTCACTACTTTTGTGTTCCCGGTCAAAAGTGACCGGGCCATTATAGCTGACTATAATTCCATAATAATACATATATTATCAACTAATGTTGTGTTACATCTTTTTAGCAACTTAAGTTCTTGTGAACATTAGAAGTTTTACATTTCTGTTTGCCATTTATGGCCTGTAGGCCTCATTGACACAAGCGTATGCAACTTGTTTTTGAGTGGGCTGTTTAGATACCCTATGCGGACAAAGTCATGGAACCTTATGGCAATCAGGATAAATTAACAAACATTTTTCAGGGAGAAAACTTGTAAATCGGTCCCTTTTGACCGGAACACAACAGGAGGGTTACCTTAAGTATTGTAACTACTGGTAAATGCAAAATTTTTTTAACACAGTAGTTACATTGGTTGGCCATCCTAATAAACAACTCATACAACCCAATACAAAATATTTTAAGAATGTGTGTTGTTGTTTTGTTTATATATCATTGGATGATGTTCTGCAGACTAAACAGATTCTTTATCCCTTTAGTGATGCTGTTTCTTTTTTGCTCCTCAAAGACAATTACACGGGTCACGTGGAGGTCATGATGATGCTTTTGTCTCAGGAGATGATCATTTGCTCTCTTCCAGTGAACTCTGTTAGTAAACAGTGAGCAGTGATGGGCAGTAGCGTCGCTAACTACATTTGTCAGTAGCTTGGCGGTAACGTCGCTATTTACAAAACCAAGTAACTTTTCAGTAGCTAAGCTCTTTTATTGATCAAGTAGCGCAGTAGCGTCCTCGAAAGGTAATTTCTCCTGGACATTTCTGATGTTCATACATAAGGTTGGTGGGTTATTGTGTTGACAAAGCACTGACAAAGCATCTCACATATCCCGTTCTGCAGTTCACGTTACAACCGATTTCACGAGAGCTAAGTATAGCGAGGGCTGTCATCGTCTCATCTCCACTCACATAGCGCCTGCGCGGCCAGTCTGACTAGATAACAGCAATTGTGTATTAGCATTGTGGATTAGGCTATTGTTCAATAAATAAATCTAAACATATTTTAGCCTTTATCTGAATGACAATTGTGTTGATCAGTAAAATTGCATTGACTTGGCATGCAGTTTGTTTAACTGAAAGTAGCTACTAATGTATCAGCTACTTTGACAGATTTTTGTAATTTAGCTTGCTACATTTTTATGAGTGGTAGCTTCTGTGTAGTGAAGCTGAATTTATTGTAGAGTAGCTAGTAGCTTAGCTCACTACACATATCAAGTAGCTTGCCCATCACTGACAGTGAGTTGATCCAAGACAAGGGCCTAAGGGTGAGGAGAAGGGGGAAGGGACAACTCTGAGGTCACAAGATGTTTATTTTCATTGCTCAGCCGGATTACAGCATGGAAGCCGGGTCAAGGGGTTACTTCTAGTCATGTGACACTCCTACTAGAAGTGCCTGATGCCCTGCTGTCGGTAATGTGGATTTATCAGTTCCAGGTGGACACCTTATGTGAACCTTGAGCTGCATGAGTATGTTTACATTTATTCATTTAGCAGACGCTTTTATCCAAAGAGACTTACGTTTACATTACATTTAGTCATTTAGCAGACGCTCTTATCCAGATGTTATCTGCAGATTTACAAGAAAGAGCTTTACAAAAGTGCATAGGTCAATGATCATAAACAACAAGATAACCCCCAAATCATTGCGGGTAGCCAAAACATGAAGCATACATTGTGAAAAGCAAATAAGTTTCCAGAACAAAAAATCAAGCGAACATGTAACAGTTTTGCGTCCTCATATTTAGCCTGAACGGACAGTATCCTGTACAAGGTAGTCATCTCTGTTAAACAGTAACATCAGCTGTTTAAAGTCTTTAACCTTTCAGATTTGGTTGTTGTATCATCAGGTTACCCTCACTCACACACAGATCTTTAACATGTCGATGGGACTGATGGATTGTACTGGAATGTTTAACAGAAAAACGTAACAAAATCAAGTCAGTGCAGGCCAAGACAAGAGCCTATAAACTAGCTAATAACCACCTCATAGAATATTTATTATAATAACGCAATCATTTTGTAAACCTTTTATCAAACGCAAGCAGTTCTGGATTTGAACCTATGACCTCTTGGTTTACAGTCAAGTGCTTTAACTACTGAGCAATACCCAACCTCTCAATGTGTTCTTTCCAAATGCCTGCTTCTCCTATAGGTCAGCGCAAGCCTGCTAGCCACTCCCACGACTCCCTGCCAGCTCTGACACTGAGGATGACACCTGTCAATCATTGACAGGAAGTCAATTACGTAAGTGATGCATTGAGCGGAAGATCGAAAGGGTAGATCAGGTTGTTCACCCCAAAATGCCTTTACTCCCAGCCCTAGTTGGGGCTGCCAAGGTCTGTATTGTGCGTGCATGTGTCTCCTGCCCTCAGGTTCCTGTGTCAGTAATCCAGATTAGGACAGAAACTGGAATTTCTTAAAGCAGGTTGAGAACAGGAAATTGCATGTCAATTGTGTCCTTGAGCTCCGGAAAGGCGCTATAAAAATGTAACATATTATTATTATTATTAGTAATAATTGAAAGTAACCCCACCCTGCCTCTTTTTTAAAGAATGAACACATGATCACAACACTGCCTGACCCTTGTAACATGTGAGCCATGGCATGTGTGTGCGTTTGTGCTGCATAGCAAATTTGCACAGCCTTTCATGATACGGTGCGAGTGCTTGACGTGAATTCAAGGACTTTTTTTAAAGAAAAATTCGTTTGAACAGTATGGATTTGCACCCTGAGAACCTGGTTTCACGACAGAGGGTCAGTGTAAAGATTAAACCTTTGGCCATACCGGATTCCTACAGAAAGGGGCTATTAGCCAGAAAGAACATACAAACATTGGGTAACTGTTCTAGTGAGAGAACATCATGTTATGAAGATAGGTTAATGCGCATGGATTGACATTGAGAACAGAGGGCTCTACAGAAAGGACAGCCAGTGCTGAAACTGAGTAGATGCCATCTCTCTCCGATATGGGTTAGACCTCGTAGATGGTTTCATAACTAGGGGGTATCCAAGGACACCAAAGTGACTAATGGCTATAGCGCAATTGCAGAACATTTAACATTTAACTGCAGATCAAGAGGTTGCACGTTTAAATTCCCCCCATTGAACGCAAACATGTAAACTAAGTCAATACATTATTAAATTAACCAAAGAATTTAATAATACACAAAAAAGCACTAGGTTTGACAAAAGGTTGTGTTTAGCGTTAAAGGTTAGGTTTCACCCCAGCAAGCCACTATCTGACCTTACAGTGTCTTCACTCAATTTTGTCTTATGTAACATGCACAGGTGACACAAAACATCTGCATAATCATCTCAATAACTCTACATACAGCACATGAATCGTTTTATGCATCGCAATAACATTCCCTATTCCTACACTCTGATGAGAATGCCAGGCTGGAGCGTTTAGTGTACACTACTGCACAATCCCCAGGACAAGTTAACAGATGTTTTGAATGACATGGGATGAAAAAGGTTTGTAAGGTGAGAGAGTCCGCCACGTTATCGAGACTCAGACCTTGTTCTTAGGTCACAAGATAGCCCCAGGACATTTCGACCTCGATAGATATGAAGTGTGACTTCAACTAATTGATTTAACCTTTGAGATGTACACTGGTTAAATATGAAAGGTCTGCCATGGGCACCAAGGGCAAGCGGTTGTTTGTCACATGGATTCTTAGTTCACATAGGGCTCAGGGGGACACCATCATTGTTGACAGAGAACCTTTGTATTTATTTGGAACACAACATCTGGTTGCGACCTTCAGAAGTGCCCTAGGCCTCTGTAGTCAACTTCTGTACACAAAAAAACCAGCCACATGGCTCCTTCCAGTGTGGTCAGAATTTTTGCAGAATTTTGCTTGTAGATGTTGGGTTGTCAGGGAAGTTGCCAACTTGATGAACACTTGTGTGAGGGTCAATTAGCTTTTCTTTGGTACTCTCTACAGTCATTTTTGTGAAGAGATGCTTCAAATGATTGATATTCTAATAGTTTGAGGTTGTATTTTTTTTTTTACCTTTGATCTCAGAGTAATATTTATGTTCTTTATCTCAGAACAAGGTTGTTTAGTTAGAAATACATTTATATGAAATATATCTTCATTGATGTGTTGTTCAGAAAAAACCTATACGTAACTGTATAAAGGTCAGAGATTTTTCCTGTTTACATACCATTTTTCAACAGAATGACGGTAAACTGAATTAAATGTTTGCCTTAACTCGCCTATGTGCGTCCAAATAATTCCTCATTTGATCTGCCAAAAAGTTCAATGAATGAACCTCTGATTGCAGTTCTGATTCCGATTCATAGAAGGCTGTTGTCACAGGTCAGTGGGTGACCATTTTGGTTGGCTTATAATAAGATAATGATGTCCTGATTGTGGTGTCGTTTTCTACCGTAATGCTGAGGGCCCCTCTCTCTATAAACATAGCCTAGTGACATCGCCGACCTACTCACAGCGTGTTCCCAAAACCAGTGAAGAAGAGTGGTACAATGGGACAGACTTGCCACACGGACACACTCCATTCACAAACAGTAGCTTTGTCCAGGAGTGGTTGACCCCTTCCACGACCCTCCACTGAGAGCTCACACGGTGGGGCGCTCTCTTTGGCATGTCAGGAATGACGCCGTGCTTCAAATGCTTGAAATCCCTCCGTGCTCCATTTATTCAGCGGTGACCCATGCCAGCAAGAAGCGAGTCCCCATTGTGGAGCGACTTCAAGGGGCTCCGGCGACCGGTTCTGTCTGCCTCTGAATGGCAGCTCCTCCATCAACGTGAGAGGGAACACTGGAGCGTAATCACTCCTGGGACGAGCGCATCTGAACACAAATAGCAACGCTGATTGACTCTGACTGTGAACTTGTTTGGAGGTGGGGGGTGGGGGTGGGTGGGGGGCGGGTGGGGGGCGGGTGGCCGCATCAGGGCCCATTCAAGGGGGGGTTGGTGGGTTTTTGTGTCGCGGTGACCTGATCCAACCCCAGCTGCACTGCTTGTCTTGTTTGTTCCAAGGTTGCTTTCCTACAAAGCTGTTTTTTTTATATAAACAATTCCCTCTGCCAGCAACAAGTAAGCCTTCTTAATATGTTCAGTGGTGGAACAGCTACCCTGGCCTCATTAAAGAACAAAATGCGGCGCTCATAAATTGCAGAGATGAAGGTTTGGATCTCCACCACTTTCTCACTTGCCCCAAAAAAGACAGTGAGCTGCACGTGTTCTAGACCCATGTGTTTTCAACTCAAATGGTGAAGAGGCATTTCTGTTAATCACAGCACATCACAGCACATTACAGCACATCACATCACAGCACATCACATCACATCACACCTATGCTCATCTCTGGTTTACTACTGAGCAACCCTATTCCAACATCTTAAGTTTTATTAGCATTTGACAAGCTGCAAAACATTAAGGTATTTGTGTAAAAAGCCAACAGGGTGATACGCAAACTCATAGGCCAACTCAGAAACCCACAACGCAACACAATCAATATACAGGAAGGAGGAGGAGACAGATGGATCTGAGCACCAGACCACCCAGTGATAAACAGCTTGGTTGCTGTGAACACTTCCAACAGCAGATGTATGGTTGGAAAGATGTCAAACAAGAGATTGTTCCATATACTGTGTACTGTATATAGTACTGCTGTAGGGGGTTAAATATTGGCCAAACAACCAAATCGATTTCCCTTATGGTTTAAAGGAAGATGAACTGAACAGTGTAGTAGCATGAACCAAATAATGCCAATACAAATAGAATTACAGTTTTTTGACTCTATGGGTTTAATCAGAGCAAGAATGGTCAAAGTAAGGTTAAAATGAAGGTTTAGGCAGGCAGTGTAAGGCAGGTTGATAGCCAGCCTTACACTGCCATCAGAACAAGAGCACCACACCACAAGGTGAGAGCCTGTCATGGTGTCCCAATGGTCAGTCCTTTTGACCATTTTTTCGTGTAAACACAACATGCTATCGTTTCAAGTTTATTTGCCATTTGTAAGAAGTACAGGTGCTTCAGAATTTGTTGGTCCTGCTTGACAATCCCTAGCCGGCAGGGGTGGCCCACCCTGGTCCTCAAGAGCTGCTGTCCTGCATGTTTTACATGTTTCCCTGCTCCAGCATACCTGTTTCAAATGAATGGGTTGTTATCAAGCTCTGAGGAAGCCGGGTAATGACCATTCATTTTAATCAGGTGTGCTGGAGCAGGGAAACATCTAAAACATGCAGGACAGTGGCTTTCGAGGACCAGGGTCGGCCACAAGCAGATCTAAACCTATGATAAATCATCTAAACCTATAATAAAGACTGTCCAAACCTATATGAGCTAGTATGCTTATCGACTATACTGTATAAAGTTGGCAAATTCCGTCAGGTTTCGTGTCTGCAATGTGAAAGCATATTGCTAACCAGCATTTAATTGATCTAATTATTCATCGCTATTGTTTGGGTCGGCCCTTCTACTGACCTCACTCTAAACCTAAGCGTAACCATAAGAAAATAGCATTTGCAATTTTAACTCTGAAATCAATGACCAGTCCATAAATAGAGAAACAGATCATTGATAATACATAGGCACAGTATGCCTTTTGATCTACCAGTGAGTCAGGTAAGTCGGATCAGTCTATACTTTTTTGTGATAAGCAAGGCCTAACAAAATCACAAAAAGAGCTCAAGACCCCTATTTGTCAAATAAAACCTATTTTTTTTCAAGTTCAAACTGAATATTAGACATCAAAGACATTTTAAGAGCAAGGTTTCAGATGAAAGGGAAGAACTGCTGCCTCTGTATTCAGGTCAGAGAAGGGAGAGAGGACTGCTTAGTGTTTGAAGTGCTGCGTTGGGTCACAAGGCCCTTCATACCAGTAAACACTGTCACCCTGTCAGAATGGGGATTACTCTACAATTGATACATTCGCATGAGGTTGTGCTGACATCAAATATACCAACGTAGTTAATCCACCGTGGAAGGACATTATGATAGCAGCATCCTGTTAAGTGTTATGTCTGATTCTATGACATTTGCTCGAAAGAGATGCTAAGAAAGAGTTCTGTGTGTAGAAAGTGGCCAACTCGAATGCGTTCAGGGTTATGATAACACATTCATGCAACTGTGAGAGAAAAACAATGAGTCCTTATGTTACACATGATGACTATTCCAGCACCCATCCAGGAATCTTGCGTTGGAACACACCATCTGAAACCTGTCACACACTGAGAAGATGGATGGGTTCTGAATGCAAACTGATATGTTATTCTTAGGTGTCTTTCTTGCAGGACTGCGTCTGGTGTAACAGTGTGCCCTCAGTGAAAGAGACCGTGGGGAGGAATCTGCATGCGCTTCTTATAGGCTGTTGAGTCCTGAGCCTTAACAGCTCACAGAAAAGCAAATCTGAATGAACTGGAAAAACATATAGACCTACCATGCACTTGTGGGTTTTGGCGGTAGTTCATCACTACATCATTCATCAATTATTTGGGTCGTTTTTATTTAAAGCACATGCAGCCTGTGAATGCATGGAACATGGATTGTTGTCGTTGTGGCAACTATAACAGAGGCCAGTGTTTGGCATTGAACCCAACAAGGAAGATGAACAAACGTAGATGACAGTGCCCTGCTTGCTGTGTAATCCTCTCCACCCATTTGTTTGCAGATTGAGTTGAGGGTGTGACAGGAGGGAATTGAAGCAGGTTTTCCGACCTTTGAACACCCCAGGAATACAGCGCTGTTGAGACACTATATTTACACACGTACGCTAATATCATTCATGATTATATTGACAAGGCTATAGAGGTTTTGGATGGTTTATTGTACATACCGGTATACTATCTTATTACCCAACAGCTTCACTGTAATTATATAATGTTAAGAGCTGTAGCTAAATATTGACAGTGTTAGTATTTTACAATTCATCTGGGGTCCAGACTTTTAACTGTTCTTTTGGCAGAGATCAGCGTCTGGAGTATTCAAAGTCCAACACCCATAAGATGTAGGTTGTGGTTTCACATTCTGCAATTTATGGAGGTGTTAGACTGAAAGCTATGTAATAAAATCATTGCTCTAAAGAGCTGAGGCTTAGGCTACACCACCCGTAAAGTATCTGTGAACTTAAGAAACCTACGGGAGAAATCAAATGGTCCTAAACCATACATTACTTGGTATAGGGAAGAATTCCAATCAAAACGACAAAAACTTCTGTAATGGACAAATCCCTTATGAGATACGATCAAAAGCCACGTTAATAAGTTCAAGAATGTGAGTATATGAATTGAACCCTAAACCATCATCCATCAGTCAATCTGTCCACACAGCATTGGTCTTCCTCTCTGCATTTGGGAGTTTGGGGGAGTGAGGAAATGTGCTTATTTAGTGGGATTTCATCCTGATCCAAAGTATATGTCATACATCATTGATCAGACACAGACTTGGCTATAACTGTGATTGCAAACACACTCTAAACTATCCAGCTCCAAAATTGGGTCAGTTGAGTAATACATAGGACAAAATGTACCAACAGGATCTCACCTTTCACATACTGTTCAGTTCTCTGGAAAATGTGAAGTATTCATGGAGTTGAGTTATGGAAGGATTAACTACACTGGTTTATCAAGATATTCATGAGACTCAAAGATCAAAGTAACTGACTATTTCTTGGCTCTAATCACAGTTAACTCAGACAATTAACTAATTTGTCTTTATTGTTGTGATAGCTACTTAAGCACTTTTTAAGTGAAATGTGTAAATATAATAGCCCAAAATGTTATGTTAGGGGAGTCAGGTGGCTAAGCATTAGTTGCAGGTAAACAGTTATAGTTACAGTTACCATATGTCCTAACAAAGCTGTGTGAGATTAATGACACATTCTTTTTGACAAGTTTCAAGTTTGTTTTTTGCAGCTATGACATCACACTATTCAAGTCACACACATGGTGTCCATCCAAAGATCCTATAACCAAAACCACAATTTCCACGGATTTCCAAGGTCATGCTGGTACTCAGGCAACACATTCATCTTCAAAGTTATTCAGCATAGTGAACCAGCCCCAGTCTTTGGGCAGTTGACAGCCACTCTCAGCGTTAGGGCTGAGCCAATGTGCTTAGCAACCACGTTCTTGTAATCAGGTCACACTTTCTAAAATGGTTATTTGGGTCTAATGTCTGGTAGGAGTTGTGCACTATTGCTGTGTTGTCGTAGGTCATTCCTGTTTTGCTGTTAGTAACTGTTTTACTGGCCGAAATGACAAACTCAATGCTCCACGCCAAATGTCACATTGCTTCACATCAATACAGGTGGATGACAATTACGCTGTGATGGTTTCCTCAAACCGAGGTCATGTCCTCTCTGTTTGTAAGGATAGGCGCGCTCTACTTCCAAGATAAAGGTGATTTAGGGTGCGAGTGAAAAAGACTATTAACTTAAAGTAGAAAAAAACGCACTCTCAAGCTTGTCTCATTGCTTATTTTGACCAGTTTCGGCCTAAGCCATCGTCAGTGTGATGAGTCATGTCCTCTCTGTAGGCATAAACATAACAAACCAGGTCAGTGTGGTTTCTGACATCCAAACCTGTGAGATTAACATTAGTGTTCTCAAATTAGTTTGAGGAGATGGGTGAAGGGGCGGGATGCTTGGGTACAGACAAAAGGTCACCACAACAGTCAAAAGTAAGTCATTTTTATTAAGCCCTCTGATTGTGTTGACCCCATTCTTCTATTATTGGTGTTGTTTGTGGGGAAATGGAGAGGAGAGCTTTCGGAGAGGAGAGAAGAAGAGAGAGGAGATGGCAGGAGAGAGGAGGAGAAAGAAGAGAGAGATGGCAGGAGAGAGGAGGAGAAAGAAGAGACAGGAGGAGAGGAGAAAAGAGGAGAGAGGAGATGGCAGGAGAGAGGAGGAGAAGAAGAGACAGGAGGAGAGGAGAAAGAGGAGAGAGGAGGAGAAAGAAGAGAGAGAAGGAGAGGAGAAAAGAGGAGAGCAGGGGACACAAGAGGAGAAACACGAGGGTTCCTGAACCCCTTTTCCTTCTCCCTCTGTCCAAGGAGAGACTGAGGATTGTGTCTGGCCCATGTGGTGGGAAACGGAGAACACCAGGTGTGATGAGGAGCAGGGAGCACTCCAGGACACTGCATCTAAAACATGACCCATTTCAATCACTCTTGTATTCTAAAGAGCACTGTGACAGTTCGTATGTCATATAAGATGCAAGTTTATGAATCAAACTGTATTCTTTTTAGTCTGGAAGTTAAAGCCTTTTGCAGTGAATACAACTGAACATACTTTTATGTCTGGTTGTTGGAGTGGCCGTACAGACACTTTAGGTGTGCTAGTGTCATTGTGAAGCTCATCCGAACCGTCCAATAAGTTAAGAACTCGTACCCACAGAGTCACAAATGCAAAGAGTGGTCTATTGTTTACATTAAACAGCTCAATTGAAATATAATTATTGTCATTGATTTTATTCTCAGCAACATGCAGTAATCTGAGTCTCGGTATATTGGTTGCATTGATCATGCTGTATAATCAGGTCCTTATAGGTCTTGTAAACTATCTGCATTACAATTGAATGTTTTGTTTCCTCTGTGTTCGATAAAAGCAAATCCAAAATGTGTCAGGACACTTGACATTTACATTTAGCAGATGCTCTTATCCAGAGCGACTTACAGTAAGTACAGGGACATTCTCCCCGAGGCAAGTAGGGTGAAGTGCCTTGCCCAAGGACACAACGTCATTTAACCCTAACCCTAACCCTTGGCACATTTGGCCACCTTCAGATTACTAGCCCGATTCCCTCACCGCTCAGCAACCTGACACCACATTCTTACAGTCAAAACATATCAATCGAGACAAACTCGCAATATTCTTTTCCACTGTGCTTTGAAAACATTCAGGGCATCACAAAGGTTGGTCCCCTCCAAAACAACCCCCAAAACACCAGACATAATCTCCATCTGGATGGAGCATTCCCCCTGCTCTCTGCTCAAGGGCTTGTGTCTCAAGAGATCTATAAATATATGGATTGGATAGGCAGAGGTCAGTCCAAAACAGCTTTGTTTGTGGATCCTTCCAGCTCCCTAGTGGAGCAATATTGAGCTCCTGTGTAAACACTCCAACGTGGAGAGAAGCCGCTCATTCATGGCTTAGAGACAGACTATAGTGTGAACTCACAGTGTGGATGGTGTACAGATCTATACAGGATCACATTTCTTTACATTTACATTTAGTCATTTAGCAGACGCTCTTATCCAGAGCGACTTACAGTAAGTACAGGGACATTCCCCCCCGAAGCAAGTAGGGTGAAGTGCCTTGCCCAAGGACACAACTTCATTTTGACACGGCCAGGAATCGAACTGGCAACCTTCAGATTACTAGCCCGACTCCTTCACCGCTCAGCTACCTGACTCCCTCCCACAATTTGTTTTACAAAGTTGGAAAACTGCATATCAAGACAGTGTTAATGCACAGCCACTGGCTAAGGGGTCATGTGTGTTTGGGAAAGTGTATGAGTGTATGTGTTCTAAAATGTTCTAACTGTTGTTGGATTACGATCCAGACAAATCATTAGCCAGACCCCTGAGGCACACGTGTGTTGTATGCCACTAATCCTGAACAAGCTTCTCGTGTTACAGATTCATTACAATTTGTTACACACAAAAACCCTAAAATAACAGTTAGTGAAACCTGTTACTCAAGGAGCAAAACCTCTCCTTAAGAGGTTTTCTTAATTTAAGAAGTGTATTTTTTCCCCAAAAAAAATCCTCCATATATTTAGTGGTGTTTGTGTACTATATTTGATTTGGAATATGTTCTGTGCAGAATGTAACCTTTGGAAATGCATGGATGTATTGACTGTATATGGTCACATATTTACAGGGCAAAGGTCCCACATGTGCAGTAAATCTGTAAAAAACAAGATGATAAGCATATGGCTACACAGTGAGGACCACTTGTTTAGAAAACTGAGATTACGGAAAGGTTTTCTTGGGTTAAACCCAGATTGAACATTTCACCCAACACCTAAAGTGAACCACTTGATAACCTATTCTATGTGAAGGCTAATGTATGTTCTGTCTGCACTCAGCAAAAGGAAGGACACCCTCCGTTATCAAAAGCTTAATGATTGACGGGGATACAAGCTTACATGTGCATTTTTCAGCTAATTCGTATGTGTGTAAGTATGTGTTCTGCGCAAGTTAATAGTAAGTTAATAGTCGAAGTGTTTGTGTGTTCTGTGTGACTGGGTGTTTTTATGGGTTGTGTTCTGTGTAATTGTGTGTGTGTTCTGTGTAATTGTGTGTGTGTTCTGTGTAATTGTGTGTGTGTTCTGTGTAATTGTGTGTGTGTTCTGTGTAATTGTCTGGGTAAGTGTGTGTTTGTGTCTTGTGTGAGTGCGTGTGTGTGATCTTTGTAATTGTGTTCTGTGTAATTGTCTGGGTAAGTGTGTTTGTGTCTTGTGTGAGTGCGTGTGTGTGATCTTTGTAATTGTGTTCTGTGTAATTGCGCGAGTATTTGTTCTGTGTAAGTGCGTGTGTCCTTTTTTCTCTGTACTCGTGTGTGTGTTCTGTGTGTGTGTTTTGTGTGTGTGTTCTGTGTGTGTGTTTTGTGTGAGGGCCTGCATGTGTGTGTTCTGGGTACTGTAACTATTTGTGTGTGTGTGTGTGCCAGAATAACTAGCTCACACATCTGGCTCGCCTCATTTCCAGCAATTGGTTAAGTTGGCCTCACGTGTGAGGATGTGTGTATTTTGTCACTCCTGGTTAGATCCACAAGCTTGTTGATTGACCCTGACTGCCCCCTGATCATTCCCTGTCACTGCAAAATTGAGCTTTGGTTGACCATGTTTATCTACAGGAGAAGTTTGAGGTTCACAAAACTTTCTTCATTCTTTATAGGAGAATCGTTTCACAAAAAAGTAATTTGTCCAAACTGACAACACAGCTGGTAAAATCTTGTGCCAACTGTATAAACGGCTGTTAAATTTTGGCTCCACTCTTCAAGCTGGGTTTGAAAACTCCCCTTTGGATACTTCCACAGGAACTAGGTTCCTCCCTGTGCTTTCTTCACTGTGAAACATATTACTCATCCGTCAGAAATGTACTCAATTTGTCTGCCTGCTCTTTTTGAGTGCATTCATGTTATTCGGACATATTTATTTTCTTTGGTGCTGTGTCTCACAATTAAGGCTGTGGTTGTAGGTATCTATGACGCAGCGGGAACAAATCTATTAAACAATGACCCTTTGTACAGTACGAGTCACAGAGGGCATCAGTCGAATGGTGTGATGTCACAGTGCTGTCACACTGACATCACAGAAGGCAATGTAAAGACACAACTTCTATTGGTGGCTTGATAAAGGTTGCGCAACACTATAAACACACAAAATGTCCTCTCAGAGGTTGTTGTCCAAAAAATCTATCACATAGGGTAAACAAACACACACACACATTGCTTGATTTGTTGTAATACCCACCTGAGAGGAACCAGCTATTGATTCACAGTAACGGCTACGCAACAAGAACACACATGTACACACAAACACACAAAACAAAATCTATCCTAGTGGGGCCCGGCCATTCACTTTCATTCAAAATTGTGTTATCTCTAACCACTAACCCCTAACCTTAACTCTTAATGTAATTCCAATCCAAACACTAATTCTAAGCCTAACCCTAAAAACCCTGAAAAAAGCATTTGAAGACATTTGGTCCCCACAAGTGTAGTTAAATTAAACAAGACCACCTATTCAGTTAAATAGAATATACAGTTGCACAGTTCTGAGTCATGTTTTCATAATGGTCATAAGCAAAAACATAAATACACATACTGTGGATACACATTCTGTGTAGCTCACCACAAGGTGAGCCAATCATGTACTGTACATGTAACATGTTACCCAGCTATACACACACACACACTCAGATAACTCTATTACACACACAAACATAGTCCAGAGTGACACCCTAACTCTATTGCTGGGCAGTAAAGCTGTTGTTACTTGGCAGGGCTTCAAAGGGACGCTGTGGTGGCACTTTTGGGCACCCTGACAGCATGGAGCGTAATGTGCACCGCTGGACTCGCTATAAAAACCCACCTGAGATGAACTGAATGTTTACTTCACATTATTGACTATGCACAGCAAACACACAGCACACACACACACACAGCACATACACACACAGCGTTCTTTATAGAGCTGGTCTGAGCAGAAGAGAGGGAGGAGAATAAACTCTGATAACATAAATGTAACTTTAACCACAGAAGAAGAAGTTTCTCACCATAACCGTATCCGATTACATTTAGTAAAATCAAAAGCCCCTTTAGACAAAAATGTATGAATAATTAAAAAAATACACAACTTTCTAAACTGGCTTATTTTACAGAGGTAACAACAGGATGGATTGATAGAGAAAGACATAAATCAATGCCTGAGTCATTCTGTTGCAGAAAGCTCTCCTAGACCTGCTGCTCACCAAGAGACTACGGTGGTGAAAGCTTTTTTCATTTCTGGAAGCATGGTTTACAGATGTGCTTTGTTGTTCACTATCATCTGTGTTGTTGTTGAAATATTCTGCTGTGTTGCAACTACATAGTAAAACTAACCACAATGTCAGTACAAATCCCTTAACACCAGAACCCTATAATTGCTCCCAGAGCACTACAGCGGAGCGGTGCTTTTGTCCCACTTTCAATTCATTTACATTTCTGTAACATTTCTGGCAGTGAGACTGACCTGTAACACAGAACATAGACTGGAACATAGAATGTGAAATTGAAACCAGAGTTCAGGTGTTATTTCTGTTAACATTACATTACATTTAGTCATTTAGCAGACGCTCTTATCCAGAGCGACTTACAGTAAGTACAGGGACATTCTCCCCGAGGCAAGTAGGGAAGAAGTGCCTTGCCCAAGGACACAACGTCATTTGGCACGGCCGGGAAGCGAACCAACAACCTTCTGATTAATAGCCCGACTCCCTAACCGCTCAGCCACCCTGTTAAGGTTATTAGTTTGCAAATAGGATGTCAGAAAGGACTGAGAAGATTATTTTCTAGAGGGATATTGTACAGCAACATGTAACAAATTCTATTCAGATCCAAAATGGAGTAAACTGAAAGCTTCTAAAGCCCTGCACTGAAGAGCTGATCCTCAGACAGGTCCAAGCTTCACGTCCAGTAGCCATCTTAACTAGGTCAGTCAGGCCACTGTCACAAAGCTTTCCTAAAGGGATTAGCCTAACTAACATCTATGCTTGATACTGTTTTAATAGCCAATTATCGGTCTGTTTACCTCAGCTACCTGTTCTCAGAAAAAAAGAGTGCATGTGGACTAATTCCTCACAGCAGACTACTCTTATCTCCCAAATAAACGTACCAGTACGTTTATTGTTTTTACCCGAAAAATCCACCCGGTACGTTCTTATTTTGGACGGTACGTTTATTTTTTGGGGGAAAATCGAGACATGCATTTTTTTAAATATTTGCTGTCCATTTCTATTCCTGATTGCAAGTGACACAAAAGATGTGCACTTACACTGGTAGGAACACATTTTGATAGCATATGGACACAGTTTGCATGCTGATTTGGCAATTTTCCGGGGGGTAATTTTATTCCGGGGGGTACTTTTATTAGATTTTGAGGATTTGTCCGGGGGGTACTTTTATTCCGGGGGGTACTTTTATTTGGGTGATAAGAGTAGGCCAGCCAGGACTAGCACTAATCCAGTGGGTTTCTAAGGATCACATATTCGTGGCAGGAGAGAGCCGAGCCGAGGGCCAGAATTTAGATTCTCTATGAGTTATGTTATATAAAGCCAAGAAGCAGTTTGTGTCTTACCTCTCACTGGGTCACATTAACTTCTTCCAGGATTTGAACTTCTCTGTAAGTAAAAACCTCTGGGCCACTGCTCAGGGAGCAGTTTCTCATTCTGACCTGTTCTGTACACTCTTGTATCTTAGAAATGATTTTGGGTGTTTGATGGTTGAATCAACATTATGTATTTACCTCGAACCAACCAAAAACTCTGGCCATATTCCCACAAGCCTTACACTTCTTTGTCCGTATATCTAATCAATAAAACGAATCAATGCATGTTGAAGTCACACAACCAGACTATTCCATCCAAATTCTACTTTGACAGCCTCTTGGTATGTTAGTACTGCGATAGCCGCTAGCGATGGGGGTTTGTCTTTGTTCATTTGCATGAGTGACCCAGCTAGTCTGCCAGAGGCTGCACTGCCTGAGTTAACCTGAGACAGTTCTACAGATCTAACAACCTGGTCCAAGGTTATCATCTCTCTTATGTAAGAGTACCTCCATGCCTGCTTCCAGTCACCAGCCCCTGCTCTCCTAAGCACACCAATCCAAACATTCCTTGAAGGGAGTCTAGACCCAGAATCCACAATGGAAAAAGCATCAGACAGGTTAAAAGAAATGCATACAATTTGACCCACAGGTAACATACAGTCTAGGTAACAAAAGATGGAGACTGAGTTGTTCAGGGCTACCTTTTCTCCCTTTTGTTGTTTCTTAAGAGTGCCTCTGTTACAGTTTTTCTTCAAAAACTCCCACCTTGTCAGATTCAACACTATGCACAGAGCATTAGGGACCACACCCATTTGACAAGAGAAAGCTTTTCATTGCATCATTTTTTAAACCTTGGCAGATAGACATCGCCTCAAGCAAGAAGGCCTTCTAAATCAAATTTCAACAGGGAAAATGTCTTGGCACCTACAGCCCCAAAACTACAAACCCAAGCCTGTCCACGCTCTCTAATCTCATTCATCCTGACAACCTCACTTCCAGCCGTGTCCTCAGCTAACCACTGACATCCTCTCCTGTCCTTAGCTCCATCAGCCCCTCTCTTCCATTGTGTTTTTTATCCTTCTTTATCCCGTCATTCCATCTGCCCCCTCTCTCTCTCTCTCTCTCTCCTTCTCTCTCTCTCTCTCTCTCCCCTCTCTCTCTCTCTCTCTCTCTCCTTCTCTCCCCTCTCTCTCTCTTCCCTCTCTCTCTCTCTCCCCTCTCTCTCTCTCCCCTCTCTCTCCTCTCTCTCTCTCTCCCCTCTCTCTCTCCTCTCTCCCCTCTCTCCCCTCTCTCTCTCCTCTCTCTCTCTCTCTCTCTCTCTCTCTCTCCTTCTCTCTCTCTCCACAGTGCACACAGAGCTCTTATTTCTTTCTGCTCACTCCTTTAGCATCTCTCCTGTCTTATGTTAGTTAGCAGCTGAAATTCTGCCTGCCCTGACCGTTTTGATCTGGGTCACGTGGAGCCTACATCACATGTCATGTGATGAAGAACTGCACCCCTCCCTCCAACCCCCTACCCACCCTGCCTCCCTCCCCTCCTGCCTCCAACCCCCTACCCACCCAGCCTCCCTCCCCTCCTCCCTCCAACCCCCTACCCACCCAGCCTCCCTCCCTCCTCCCTCCAACCCCCTACCCACCCTGCCTCCCTCCACTGTTGTGTGCCTCATGGGTATCCAACAGAGTGCCTGATGTTAGATTAAACCACCCTCTCCCAGATACTCCAGCTCTGTGTAACACATTTCTTTTAGCCCTTCTGCGCAGCTCGTGCCCAGGGAGAGAGAGCGCGAGGGGGGGGGGGGGGGTGATGGAGAAACGGAGGGGATGGAAAGAGGAAAGGGAGGAAAGGAGGAGAGGTTTAAAGACGCAAAATGAAAGGATGAGAGTGGAAGAGGGCAAGAGAGGAATAGAGATACAGCGAGTAGCAAGGGAGAGGGGGGGCAGTAGGGGAGAGAGGGAGAGAATAGGAAGAGTTGGGGAGAGAGGGAGAGAGAGGAGGAGGGGCAGTAGGGGAGAGAGGGGGGAGTACGAGGATAGGAGAGAGCTGACACAGTGGTGCCTACAGTCTCAGGCTTGTCCTCATTTCATCTCTCTTTCAGCTCATTCTCTCAGCAAACACAAATCAATCATTCACTCATTTAAAACATTGATAGTTGAAGTAATTCCTATTTAACCCCTTCCCTCCTGACTACTGTCTCATGAGCTGTGCTTGAGTTGGAGTCTTCAATACATCATCCTACTGCAAAAAATGCTACATGACAGTCGCCACAGTGCTGATACAGTGCAATTGGTACAAATAGAAGGAGCACTCAAGGTCATGTCAATATTTCCCTGAATCCCCCCTCAATAACCTACCTACCCATTTTCTCCCTCTCATAGGGAGTTGGAGCTCCCTGCTCGTTCTTCTTCGGAAAGATGAATTTTAAAACTGTATTACATAACTGACAAGTGGAGAGGCAGGTATCCATGGTAACAACGGTATAAACACCCCGCAAGTGACTGTTGTGGGGTTGCGAAGCTGTCAGCCATTCACCTATCCTGCTCCTCCCTTTGCACAGACACCCAACATTTACCCACCTGTCAACAAACACATTTTACAAGTAACAGAGCACCAGGTTTCGCTACTCTGGTCATGTCAGATATGTGGCTGCCACGGCCTTTTATGTATCAGTGTTGCCAAAAAATCTGCACTCTGAAATGTAGCTAAAAGTCGCTAGATTACGTGCTTGCGTCATATATTGCGTAATACATTGCCTACCACAATACGGAAGTGCAAAACAGATCTATAAACATTGGGAATGCTAGAACACTTAAAAAACCGTGAAGGTTATTTAAACGGAGACTGCCAACGTAATGGAAAGTCGCCGGATTTGTCGCTAGATACTATTTTTTGGGGTTGCTAAGGAAGGTGAAAAGTCGCTAAATTGGCTAGGGGCCTACCCGTGTTCACCTTGCCTGGGAGGTGAGATTATTTTGTGGTGTGGTTAATCAATAGGCCTACCGACTTTCCCTTGACCCAGACCACCGAAATACTGTTAGAATATGTAGGCCTACTTCTGATCCTTGAGCTTCTGCTCTACTTTCTGCACGTGCAATTTGTTTGTCGCTTTGGATAAAAATGTAAATTATTAAAATGTAACGTGTAAAATTGTCAAAAACACATTAGATGGTAGTAACACATTGACCAGTCTCAAACCATGACATTTGAATTAAAGCCTCCACCCACTGGCCAATGTCTGTATTACAAGCCCTCTGCACATTGTCACCGAATTTGATCTATTTTCTAATTAAAATCATAAGCAGATGAAATGGCGGAAAAACAACTTTGTGTCAAACAAAAACAGAGCGGATTACCATTGGGTCAATGAGGCTGAAGTCTGTATTCACTGTGTAGACCTGGGTCGAGAGGTGATTTACTGCTCAACACTCTTCAGCTTGTAAATACACCCGCTAAAATATCTGGTTCTTGGTGTGAAAGGGCTAGAACCACCAAGGAGTTTAAGGGAAACGGTATCCTTTTTCCATTACGTCTTTGTATCACAAAAGCAAGCTTGCGTTTGTAGGGAGTGAAGGGAGTGTTGGATGTGGTGGTGGGAAGCCTCCAGGCATCGGTGGGCTTGTCTGATACTTGACATCCTTGCGCTCTCCTGGCCTCCCTGGGCAAGGAGCTCACTCTCTGTGTGACGGCGACCTGGACTGAACCCTCCACCATCGCACTGGCCTGTCAAAGTGAGTGGGCGATCACAGATACAAACATCAAGACTGCAAAGGCATGATCCCAGCACTGCGCAATGGTCCCTCTCTCCCCCATCTCCCCCCCCTCACTCACTCTCTCTCTCTCCCTCTCTCTCTCTCCCTCTCTCTCTCTCTGTCTCTCTGTCTCCCTTCTCTACCACCCTCTCTCCCTCCCTTTTTCTCTCTCTCCTTCTCCCTCCCTCTCTCTCTCTCTCTCTCTCTCTCTCTCTCTCTCTCCCTCTATGTCTCTCTCTCTCTCTCTCTGTCATTTCACTTCTCATTCCATGCTAGCTGCTTCCTCAGTTCTCTCTCTCCGCTCTCATTATCGTCTCTTATGCACAAATCTATCTTTTTTCTCTCTCTCTTTCTCTCCCTCTTCTCAGCATGCTCATTCCTCCTCTTTTCCCTTTGCAGTCTCTCTTCCTTTCCTTCCTTTCATTCTCCTCGTCCAACACCCCCCACACACACACCCTGTGGGCCCTGTCACAGTGTAGTTACCAAGAGGCGCACAGGCCTGGAGTAGCTGCAGCTGTTCAGAGAAGGCATGTGCCTCCCACCAAGACACTCAGGCCAGCAGGCAGGGGAGCACTATTAATACTATCAATGTACTCATCTCCTGGAAAAATGAAAAAAAGATTTGCTCTGAGGATGTCAAGATGGGGGTGGGAGCTTTTGTGCTCTGTGTGAAGGGAGTTACAATGCTTGCCATCGTCATGTATGAGTTAATATCAGATTCTGGTCTGAAGTCAACTGTATTGTGGAATGAACTGCATACCAGGCCTTTCACAATCTGCATTTCCAGACGCATAAAAAACCCATGATTGAATTTCTTGCAATGCAAGGCCCTTAACTTCCTGTCAGAGTAACAGATCTACCTCTCTGATTCTGGTTTGCCTCCCGTGGAATTGGGTTCCGCTCTCTGAGGTTCTTTCTTGTCTTTTTCTTGGCTGTGCACTCGCTGCACAGCATCTGTTCAGAGTTAGTGTTCCTCTCATGCAGAACAATCTGAAGTACAGTACAAACTACCACAGACCAAAGACTGCATCTTATCCCCTGCAGAATAATTGAGCAGTGGGTCCTTCTCATCAAGTACCGTGGCCCTCGGTTCTTTTCCCTAACATATCTTCCTTATTATTCTTATTATTCTTACCTCAGCTCCTGTCCTGATATGTTCAATATGTTCAGGTCAAAAGGGCATCTGTGTCCTCTCTTCTCGTCCTCCTCTCCTTCTCTCCCCACACGCACTGTCCATCTTTCTGTCATCCCCCCTTTCTCTCGTCTCTCCATCTACTAGGTCTCGACACCATCACAAGTAGCATATTCTCCTCTGCTCCCCCCTCTCCTCCTCGCCTCCCCCATACCCTCCTCTCCAACCCTCTCCATGCCTCCATCTGCCCATCTCATTGTCATCTGCAGTGCCATCTGAAGGAGGACCTCCTCTCGTCGTCCTCACACCCCCTTCCTCCCTCCTCTAGTCTTCTCTCCTGAACGCCGTCCGCTCGGTGTCATCTGAGGTAAAGGGACGGGGCCAACGGGGCTGCAGATTTACCCAGCAGCACACGTCACCAACAGGGAAGCGCAGAGCTCCCAAAATAGCCTAAACAGCACGGGATGAATGGGGACCTAAGTGGCAGTTACCGAGGAGAGATTCTGGCAACAAAATGGAGCTTTTCCAGAGTGGATGTGATTGAGACCGTGTCTTACCAGCAAACCCTCCAGATGGCATTTTGTTTTTAGGTACTGGAGAGGGTGGTCGATGTAATCATATAACACTGAAGCAGTCGTTCCCAGAGTGCCTTTTTGTTCTCAGTTTACAAAATGGTGCTGTTTGTGCTTATTTGTTATAAATGTTGATTAGAAATGATGGACAAGTCATGCCAGTTCAGATTTGTTTTGGCATGCCTCAGCTTCTGAACCAATCTATCTTGAAGTGTAGTGAAGCTCAGTATAATCATTTTTGTCTGACAACAGCTTTGGTGATTGGCTGGCTGATGAGAAGAAGCTCCAACCATCCTCAACAGCTATGGTGATTGGCTGGCTGATGAGAAGAATCTTCAACCATCCTCAAGTTATAGCTGTTATGGGTAGCTGTAGATAGTGATAGTATCTGCACCAAGCAGTGTTCTAGTGTGACTAATTCAATGACTGGATCAAACTGGACTGTTTAATCGTCTCTTCTTCTCAGTTGTAGAAACATTTTGTATTTCATGAAACGATCACTAACTATATTCCAAATTGAATTTGCTATATATTTAAAACAAGAAATCGTCCATCCCATTTTCACACTATCCAGTCCCAGTGTAGTATGTGGCTTTTTAGAAGCTTACGTAATTGCTGGTGTTTTTGTTGCATAAGGGAAAGACATGCAGGGTTTAATTATGAACACTGAACAAAGGAAACATTCAGGGTTTTTTCTTGTTACAGCGTACAGGGTCGGTGATTCGTAGAACTTCAGAGGGTATTTCTTTGTGAAAAAGCCCAGTTTCCAAAAGAACTCTTGCCCCAATTGAGCGGGAATGTTTTTGATGACTAGCATCTGGTCATGCCAAAAACATTAAAATTCCAACTGGAACCCTTAAGTGATAGTAATAGTAGAAACCATATTCTCTCCATATTCGTCTAAACCATATTTATCTGTTCTCTCCATTTGTGTATCCATTTATCTCCCATTATTATATTACTGACAACTCAGCAGCACCTCATGATAGGCTTGATGGTAAACCGTTACCATTATTCCACAACTGGCTCTTTAAATTCAAAGAACTCGATATAACCGTGGGTGTGTGTGTGCAAATGTACAAGTGGTCCACATTTACCAGTAGAGCAGGTTTAAACCGTGATCCTGTCTCATACTGGTTCTAGGTAATCGTGTTTGATGTGGTTTGGCTACACAATGTCAAGGATGCACTGGTACTCATTATCCAGTAGGTGGCCCTAAAGGTCTGCTGCAGATATATGCTTGATCAATGTATCCAAATCAATGGCCTGCATTCACAATTTGCATATTTGCACCTGTATTATATATACTGTATTTATCAAATTAAAAAGAAAATAGTATTAAATTATAATGGAGTGCATTGGAGACATCCAATAACTTGTTTATTAAATTTCAAAAATATTATTTTCATTTTACAACATAAAAAGTACACTTCAGTTTCAGCAATAGACAGCTAATGTGCAAAAAGACATTACACATGATAGGAAGATAAACTGTAATATCTTTCCAAAAACCAAAATCCTCCAGATGTGAGTTTTTCTGGGAGTTTTTCCTAATCTTACTTGAGGGTTTAGGTTGATTGAGGTGCAGTTCTTTGGGCGTATGTGAAGCCCTCTGTGACATTGCTTGTAAAACGGGCTATACAAATAAATTTTGATCTGATCCAGATGAGACAGATGCAGCCAATTCAGAACACTGCTACTTTTATGGTGTTCCAAACATCACTGCAGTTCTGAGGTCTTTACAATGGCTTTTTATCTGTCCATTTATTTTCATTTCAATTAGTGCGGTTTAGGGCCACATTCACTTCTGATCTCCTATTACCTTATGAGCCATTCTGGCCTGTCAGAACGTCTGAAACACTTTGGCTTTCTGTGTCCAGAGTCCACACTAAAGATGGAGAGACAATTTTCGTTTTTTACTGACCGCATATCTGGAACACACTCTCAGGCTGCAGGTCAGGTTGTTTATTATCTTACACAGCACTGTAACTTCTTCTCTCCTGAACATGTTGTACTTTAGCTTTAATTACATTTTTAAGTCTTTGAATTGGATTTAAATGTGTTTGATATTGCCTCACGATGCTTATACATTGATTCTCAAAGTCTTTAATGTAAATGTAAAGTACTTTGAATAGCGTTGTGGTTGCGCCTCTTCTTCTCCCATGGAGGTCTACAGCACCCCCCGATGGCTCACAAAGCAAACAGCAGCCTTCGGCCAAATCCTCAGAAAGAGAACAGTTGCAGACTAATACCAACTTAGTGGTATGACATTTTACCCTCCTGCACATGTACACCTACACAAAAATGGCTACGCTTATTTCTAAGGACGGAAAACGTACACACTTTCAGTGTGCGGAAAAACACCCAGCACTTACATTTAGTCATTTAGCAGACGCTCTTATCCAGAGCGACTTACAGTAAGTACAGGGACATTCCCCTGAGGCAAGTAGGGTGAAGTGCCTTGCCCAAGGACACAACGTCAGTTGGCATGACCGGGAATCGAACTGGCAACCTTCAGATTACTAGCCCGATTCCCTCACCGCTCAGCCACCTGACTCCCACTTAATTTAAACCTCGAGTCTCACCAGTCATGTGTACTCATGTTAGCAATCCGGACAGAAGTATGGTATCTTAGTAACTATCGCTCAGCCCTTGAGAGTACAGCCCACCATAAGGTTGTAACACTATCCACAATTAGCAGAATAAATAACATCAGAGGTCCCCTGAGATGAATCCACAGTGCTAGTTCAGGCCACAAATACAAGAATCACCCCAACAGAGAAGAGGATGTCACTACCTCCTATTTCAAAATCAAACAAATGACACTCTAATATAGCTCATCTTTGTAATCTGCACATTATCTGTGCATCTTTCCTGTATGTTTAACTCACCAGAGTACTACTCTACAGTGTTTCTGATGTTTCCCTTTTAGAATTGTGCGCTTTGCAGCACTATCATAAATTGTGAACAAATAAAATACACATTCAAGTAAAATATGTGCCTGATAACTGACACAGTCGTTGTTCCCCCTCAGCAGCTGAACTTTTAGGCTACGCTCTCGTTCTCTCTCTTCCCCATGGCGACAGGACAGGTGGGGAAGTAGAGGTAGCCACCAGGGTGCGGAAAAGCATGACTAGTTTTTTTCCTGAGGCTTCATAGGGTCATCACACTGTAGGATAATGCTGCACATGCTAAAAGCAATCAGTGAACATCAGCAGAGAGAGAGAGAGAGAGAGATAGAGAGAGATAGATAGAGAGCTGTAATTCCCCTCATTACAAATCCAAGCGGTTAGGTTCCGCGGCATCAGGTGGGGTCCTCAGGACGCCGACCAGGAGCTCGTATGTAGCGAACACCACCATGTTGACAGGGAAGGCTCGCAGACAGTTGATCCCCAGGCTCCTGAAGAACACCCCTCCGCCCTCCACACGGGCCGTCTCAGAGATGCAGTGGAAGAAGCCCTTGTATCTCTTGGTCTCCCTTGAGCCGTCCATCTGTAGACGGGCCTTGATCACATCCATGGGTGTACCCACAGTCCAGCCAGTCATGCCGGCTACGCCCCCAGCCAGCATCACACCAGTCCACTCTGAGCACCAGAGGATAGCAGAGTTAGAAAACGGTTGGTGTAGCAGGCTTTTTGCTTTTTTTCACAACAAATATTTTTTTGTATAAAATCGAATCAAGTCTGAATTTCACAATGCCATTACGAGAGTAAAGAATAATTCTATCTTATATGATTATGATTCAAGACTGTTCACACTTTTAACAACGAGAGAGAGAGAGAGAAAGAGAGAGAGAATAAGAGAGAGAGAATAAGAGAGAGGGAGAAAAAAATGAGGAAAAACTTGAGAGGGTGGAGGGGGGTCAGGGGCGTATTGATAGTGTTGGAGCATCACTGACCAGGTCCATTCTTCCCTGGAGGGGTTAGATAATCACACAGCATGCTGTAGGTCAGGAAATAGGTGGCAAAGGAAGGTCCATCTCTGAAGATAAGTGGAAGAGCTCCCCTGTAGAGTCCCAGAACCCCCTCCTCTCTGGCGATGGTCAGAAGGCAGTGAACTGGACCACGGTACTTGGGTTTGGGCAGGTTGGCTCCAGCACGCATGGACTCAGTCTGGCATTGCAGACGCACCTTCACTATGTCACCTGGGGACATCACTGTCACCTGAGGGTCCAAATGATGTAGGTCCATGGTCAGCACAAGAATATGCGTAAAACTTGTAAAACTTTACATTAAATTGTATTTATTTACTTGAGAAGCTTTTATCCTAAGTGCCATACAACTGTTGAATGTGGAAAGTACAACGGACTCAGAAGTGCATAGTTTTAAAAGCAGTCAACTAAGTCGGAGGGTCGAGCAACAGAATTATGTTAATATAAAACATCAAAACTTTATTTAAAACCATAAAGTACTAACAGGTGCTGATTCACACCATCCCTCTGTGCCCTGCACCAATACTGTCCAATCAAAAGAAAGTATTTGTTACCTGAGCCACACCCCCAGCCAGACCAGAGAGAAAGATGTCAAGTTTGGTGTTGTGGGTCCCAAGACCTCCTCGCAGCTGGCTCAGACATTGGAGACAGTTCCTGTACGTGCCAAACACCACAGAAGAAGTCATAGAAACCGTGGTAACAGGCAGGGACATCCCCTTGTAGAAGCCGTGCACCTGGAGTGTACAGACAGAGCAGGGAGGAGACGCACACACGGGTCAGGAGGGCCACTGAGAGGTTCTCCTAGAGAACAAGGTGGCGATGACATGCTACTCACCCCTTCCTTCGTTCCTGTTGCTATGATGCACTGCCATATCCCAGTGAATTGTTTCTGAGTTTGGATTCTGACCTTGAAAATTGTAAAATACCCATCATTGTGATTATCATCATCAGAAATGGAACTGAAATACTCTACACATCTCTACCAATACTCCTACCTTTACTGTGTCCAGGGGGTATCCAACAGCAACTCCAAATCCACCTGCATTTATAATGAGAATACATACAGTTGCAACGTATCTCAAATCGCTTTGTACGTCTTGTTACTATTGGATGGGGAACTAAATGCGAGACTATTGGCGTTTATAAACAACTCGAGCTGCACCCCTGTTGCCCAAAGATCTTCAGTCTAGTTGAACAGTTGGGTGCGTGTGACAGACACATAAGCTCAGGTTTGATCAACGGCAGACCGATGTTGCCTAACGAGCTATTTTTAGAGTAAGCCTTTATAGCGCTAGTACCTTTTCTTAACTACTGGACATGGATAACTAAGATCCTTCGCTGACGTGCTTTTAGAAATACAACAGATATCAGGCACTATATCTGCCAATAAGTACCTCCAATAGATCCAGCTACGAAATCCGCAATATGCATCCCTGATCCGAAAAAGACTTCGGTAGCGTTAGCTGGGCAGATATTGTGACAAAATATCCTCAGTGCGCATATTGGTAGTCTTGGTAGTGGTATAGTAGTCTGAAGTGCTGTATCTAAACCAAAACAAAACTTGTGCAGTTAGCTGCCTGCTTGCCCTTCATGTGTGAGGAGCATGGTTTCGACGTTACAAAACAGTATAGCCGAGTGGTGCCGACACACTCCGAAGTATTGCGATCTGACTTCGATGATTGATTGGATGATGGTGGTTGACTAGTAGTGGGCCTACGTCCATATATTTTTTAGACCATGAAAATGTCAATTTTAATGCAGTAGCCTACGCCAACGTGAATGGCGATTATCTGAAAAATATGTAGCTTAACCTTATGCAATGAAGCAATCTTTTTTTAACGTTTTTTTTTTAGCTAATCAGGCTAAGAGCAGGTGGATTTTAACATTCATCTTTGCTCCAAAATCTGTTTTCAGTTGTTAAATCACAAAGGACAAAAAAAGACTTGGCCAATCATCGTAATAGGCTGAAGCTGATGCAACTGGGAAAGCAACGTCAAAGATATTTTGTCCCTTCTCAACCAATAAGTAATGGGGGTTAGGTCGGAAAATAGGCGTCAACAACGTGGCTCTGGGCGTCGGCTTTGAAACTGTGATTGGATTGGATACGTTGTGGTTGGCGAACCACGTAGGCTACACGCCTCCGTGCAGTCGGTCAAATTACCGGGAATAGAAATAGAGAAGTGGTCTGTCTGCGCGGTGGTGACGGAATTTATCAACGTGACCACTAGAGACGAATGAGGGTTAATTCAGGCTGAATAAGCATACTTTAATAAAAAATGAGATGCCTACCATCAGTGCATTCACACTGAGAAAATAAACGAGTTGGAGAAAAGACACTTGTCAGTGTAGCTAGTTAGCTAGCTGGGTCGATTGCGTGAGACGACACAGTGAGGTAGCAGTTTGCGTGACATCTAGAGAAGATACAGTAGGTGAAGCTAGCTAACCAGCCATAGAACTCCGGTTGTGTTAAACTGTCCAAACTCATTGGCAGATAATTTTCGTCTCGATTGCCAATATTAGTTGAAGAGTGGTGATGGACTTTCTTGCTGGCTGCATTGGAGGTAAGTCACAATGCCCCCCCCCCCCATGTTCATTTGATATTACTAATATCAATAATAGCCAACGAGAACTAATTATTAGTTCTCGTTGGCTAGCTAGTTGCTAGACTACTGTAGCTATCTACTTCCTAGTGCGACAGTTAGCTAGCTTGTTAGGCTAGCTAGCTCATCTCCGGCCAGGAAATAAGCGCTGGTCGATGGAGCATCCGGGCCCCCAAACCTCGCTGCAGGTTTAAAGGAAAGGGCGCTAATAACTGCCCAATGTGATATGTGTGAATTTGGATACGATTGGAAGTTGTTTTGACATCTAGACGAGGTCTTCTTGAATTGCGGTGTTTGGTGTTGCATAATAGACTATGGTCTTATTTGTAAATGATCAATGGTGCTTCTGAAAGATTGGTGACAGTTGATTCCAGCAATTTCAACACCTGCGGACCCCCCCCCCCCCCCCCCCCATGTCCTCTGGACACACCGTTAAGAATGAAAGGCACGCATGTTCTTTAGTCAGAGGTGGTCCCAAGATAGCGCTCGGTTAGTAGGTGACTATAAATCACACACACACATACGCTCTTTCACTTCTGCCAGTCGTATACTGTATAACATTGTGGTTGCCCACCTTCAGCAAGTGAGTGGATACAAGGGGGAAGGCAGACCTTAATCAGAGGACAACCAAGTATAAGCTGTTGTTTACGTTTGCATATGCTTACATATATTAATGTTACTTGAAATTTTTGGATATCTGATGCACAGGATTCCAATACCATGGGACATAAATTAAAATCTAGGCCTACAGTCTAATTCTACTCTTACAATAACTTAATTGAACGACGGTGTTTTGTGTCACAACAAGTTAATAGTACAGTCTCAAAGTGTGGGCTGTCCTGTTCTAAACATGGAGGTAATGTTTAGAAGTTCCAGCAGATCATGACCCGCTGCAGTGTCTGGCTTACACCAGGAATCCTCTCCTAATTGGCTGGTTTGGGGGGACAGTCTGTTGTGACATACATGTTCTTAGACAGGATTATCCTGCCACGTTTCAACTGGGCAGGCAGACAGCTTGTAGTCAGCCAACGTCCGTGCATACATGGGTTCCAAAGCACCTTTTGACAATGACATTCCTTTATGGAATGTTTTGGCGTCAACTGTTAACGTGGTTGGTACCCTGGTACATGGCGTGTGAAGGTCTATTTCTGGCTGTGGAGTAGGCCCAGTCCCAGACCCCGGGAATTGAGTTTCACCAGGCACAGCCAGCACCTTGTATCAAGTTACACGGCAAGAATGATTAGCCAGAGACTAAACTGGCATCGGAACACAGGCACTCCATGAACCTGAGTTACATAACATTCAGAGAAACTGAGAGGTGAGGACCTCTCAGTTTCTCTGAAGGAGGCCGGAGGAGGCAGAGATTTCTAGATTACAGACACTCACAGGAGAGTCTAGTTACAAGCTGACGCCACACGTGGGGCTTTAATATCATTCTTAGATTAGTCACAGTATGTATTTAGACCAGATGGCCTCTGCTTGCTTGTGGAGGGACGTTTAATGACACATGACTTTTAAACAACATTTTGTTGCTAAAACACTGCTGTTCCGACACAAGATGGTCACTTCATTGAAGTGTGCTTGATAAGTTTTGTAATTGTATCTCTTTCCCTCTCTTTTTGTTGTTGCATCTTATAGGTGCCGCCGGAGTCTTGGTTGGACATCCTTTTGACACTGTGAAGGTAAACCTTGTCCCCCCCCCCCCCCCCCATATTTTCTTTTTAAAAGTTTGACTGCTTTTTCTCAGAATATTAATTAAGCTGCAAACTTGACTGTATTATGCATGTCATCAACAGCTAATTGGATAATACCTGGTTTATATCCTGCTCAGATAATGACTAAGGAGATTGCCTTGTTACCTGTAACAAGGACTTTCTTCATTTTACAGAATAAGTCTTACTGTGTTTGTAGATAAACTACCTCTTCCCAGCCATAAACAGTAGTAAGTAAAGTTCAGGTCCATCCCTTGTCTCTGTGTCTTTTGGTTCTTGGTTTTGTTCAATCAGAGAGCAGTAGGATATGTAGGAACCCTCCCCAGCCCCTAACCAACTGTAAACTCTTTCATGTATCAGTTGACAGTTTGTTCATTGTATCAGATTAGTCACGTTTTCACACTTCATTCACAGTACGTGTATTAGCCATCAGTTTGGAATTTTATCGTTCAGTGTTTTCCCCTCACTCTTTTTCACGTTATGTTTATCAGAACGACATAGTCAGGATGTCTTGTGGGTGAATTGTTTTTCTGATCTGAACCTGATTGGACTTCCTGGTTCTACTTCTGACTGTATACTGTCTGTTGCAGGTCAGGCTCCAGGTTCAGAATGTGGACAAGCCCCTGTATCGCGGGACCATTCATTGTTTTCAGTCCATCATACGGCAGGAATCAGTGAGTAACATTTTATCATGTGTCCTGTCATCCAAATAGGGAAGGATATGCATGCATCTTGCTTATTTACAGCAGTTGCAACATTTTTACTGGTGGCTTGCTTAATTGTTTTCAATTGCGTAATTGAAACATTTTCATCAACACTTTCACTCCCCCCCCCCCTCCACACCAGATGTTTGGTCTCTACAAAGGCATCGGCTCCCCCATGATGGGCCTGACCTTCATCAACGCCATCGTGTTTGGTGTGCAGGGCAACGCCATGCGCCAGCTGGGACACGACACGCCCATGAACCAGTTCATCGCCGGGGCAGCGGCAGGGACCATCCAGTGTGTGATCTGCTGCCCCATGGAGCTGGCCAAGACTCGCATGCAGATGCAGGGCACAGGGGAGAAGAAGTCCAAGAGGAAGCTCTATAAGAACTCCCTGGACTGCCTGGTCCGCATCTACAACCGCGAGGGCCTGCTGGGGGTGAACCGTGGCATGGTGACCACCCTGCTCCGCGAGACACCAGGCTTTGGTGTCTACTTCCTGGCCTACGACGTCCTGACCCGCTCCCTTGGCTTCGAGCAGAACGACCCCTACATGATCCCCAAACTGCTGTTCGCCGGCGGCATGTCCGGCATCGCTTCCTGGCTCTCCACCTATCCGGTGGACGTGATCAAGTCCCGCCTCCAGGCCGACGGTGTGGGCGGGGTGTACCAGTACAGCGGCATCGCTGACTGCGTGCGGCAGAGCGTGAAGAAGGAGGGCTTGAGGGTGTTCACGCGAGGGCTCACCTCCACGCTCCTCAGGGCCTTCCCTGTCAATGCGGCCACCTTCGCCACGGTAACACTGGTGCTCATGTACGCCCGCGGGGTGGAGGAGGGGCCTAAGGACTGTGAGCCGGCGCCGGCCGCCCCCCACCACACACAGCTACAGCCGCAGGCTCAGGCCTCCAGCCTGTGACCCCAGGGAGGCACGCTGTGACCCTGTGATGATGTCTTCCACGTTCTACTCCAGGCTGGTGGTTTCCAGAAAAAAGGGATCTGAACACCTCTGTTGGTTTGGATTTGTGGTCACGTGATTGGTCTCAGAAGTGGTTACTAAAATATTCAGATCAATAGTTGAAAGCTAGAAAATAGTTGGAAAGCACTGGTCTAGACCTGTTACTGAGCCTCATGATTGGTTGTTGTGAGGGGAAGAGTCTTAGACTTTTGATTCTGAACGCCCAAGTTTTCTGTGTATGTACTACAGTATATACCATTGTTAATGTACATATACACATATATAAATATGCAGTGTGACACTGCAGATGTACATATCTTTATTTTGGCAGTTGATTTCATGTGGTGTTTCAAAGAAATGCTTATCCAGCCTTATGTTATAAACAGTTTAACTGGCAAAAAGAAGCAAAGCACTGTTATCTTCTTGAGCAAAAAGAGTGAAACTGTAAGTGTAGGACAGGAGGTTTAACCCAAAGCTTGTCCATGCTAAATCACATGCTGCTAGCTTTGATACCAAACCAAATAAACCTGAGGTCACGTGTAGATATTGTCATGGCACGGTCATGTTTGTGGTAAAGTGCAATCTTTGTTGCTGTTTTGCTTGAGATGTGGGCAGTATTATGGCCTGTAGGAAAGGGTATCTGTGCAGCTCTGTGCTATTCTTGTGGCAACTAACCTTATTGATAGAGAATCATTTCACCTCTTAAGCACTGAAAGGGATAAAAACGAAAGCACTTATTCAGGACACAACTTATTGTGGATTAGGATCTACGGCAGCAAGAAGAAAGGCAACCTTGATGGAAAATGAAAAGCAGAATGTGAAGTTGTTAACAGTTATAATGTCAGATTAGTGTGCTTTGTATTCAGGGTGATACTTTTGTTTTGTCTAGTCATGTTGGTCTCTGTTTTAAATCTGTGTTTTTTTTGGTGTATTTAGTTTGGTTTTAAAAGATTGGCCTGGCTAATGGGCATTGTAAATCTAGAAAATGCACACAAAAACTGTTACATGCATGTGTAGTCATTGTATGCTATTTGTTTGTCTATAATTGTTTCATGAACCGATAACCCATTGGTTCTCTTTTCAGAGAACACCCCAAGTGTCACTTCACTAGTAGCCCTGGTTGTCCATGAACTGGCCTATGCTTTTTCCACTGGAAAGAAGCTTGTATAGTTTCAGTACGAGGTTATCGAGAACTATAGAACTACATGGCAGCATGTCAACAAAACATAGTCGCACAAGTGCTCCACAGCACTTAAATTCACTGTAAGCTGGAGGAATTCCCCACACTGGAGTCAATAAGCAGCTACTTAAACAACGTCAACAATAGCTGGTTTAGCTAATCATTCGTTTGTGTGTGGATGGTTGAAGGGGGTCACCTGTGTCTGGCTGGGGAGAGGAGAGAGGTGAACTGTTACACACTGATCTATCTTGTTGAATGTAACACAATTGTACTTTCGCTCTCCCCATAACTGTGTCTGGCTACTCTGAGAGAAAACAAACATGGCTGCTGCTCTAATATGTATTTGACTGGATGTTCCAAGGGGAAGCATTTGCTACTGAGTTCTGGTGCATATGACCCTTGACTGTGTTTTGAGTTGACGTAATCTATTACAAACAATTAGTTGTTTGCGAGTTGCATTTGCAAGAGATAATCATTAATGATTGTCCTGTTTGTCTTGTTTATATAATTTGTGTTAATAATAATAATGTTTGAATTTTTATTTATGTTTTCATCTCATATTTTGTCAGTCAATGTCCACAACAAAGATGAAAGGGATTGTTAGTTTAGCAAATCATGTGACCCGACTGTGACTTGGAGGGAAGATGCAATATGTAATGAATGTTACCCAACATTTGTGATATCTAAGGGAATCTTTTAAAGTGGGTGGAATGTGTAAATATATAGACATATTTTTCTCTATTAGTTGTGGTGTAACAGTTAAAAAAGATCTCATGGTATTTTTGTAACAAACTGTTAAGAAAATAAAGATGGCAAACTAAACTAACTCAGTTTGTTTTATGTTTTACTTTATTTGTCCAGTAGGGAGCATAAACTATTGTTTATAGTAAACAATGGCTGGGTAAATTCAATTATTCTACAGCGATATTGTGGTAGTTAAAAATTAATAAGTGCAGAAGTTACGATTATGTCCACAGCAAAATGAATTGCTCTTTGGTAGACAAAGTGGTCATTCTTTTTTGAAAGGTTGAAAAATTATTTTAGAAAACAAGTTTAGCTAAAAAAGTTTCGAAAGGTTGTAAAATATTTCGGTGTCAACAAGGATTCCTGGTGAATGCGCTGTGTGTCTATAGTGTATTTTTGTATTCATGTATTAATATGGTGTGAGGTCCAGTTATCAGTGTGACTCTAAAACAGGTAGTTGGTTTCCCAACCAAACTAAAATTCCGTACTGTAATACAGTCTCTATCACAGCATATTAAAATAACATCAAACCCTAAGACCATGAGTCTTTGCAAGGAGTCCCACAGAATCCTACAGAATTTGCAGGAGCATTCCATGACATATTACAGTCAATATGTACACCCAAGTAATGTGAATGTCCTCAAACAAATAACTGTAACCCTAAATTACAAAAATGATTGCAAAGTGGACTTGGCCCCATGTCGTCTAGATACAACCGTGTGTGTGTCTGTGTCACATCCCATCATTTTCATGATCACGGTTTCTTCTTCCAAAAAATGTCCATCAATGACCAATGCATGTACATCTATATATCTATCTATTATCAGCAAAATCACTCAGGAATGCAGACAATGGTGTCAACTGCTGAGTTCATTGCTGTCAGAGCTCTAATCCTGAGCAACAATGCCACGATCAACAACAAAAGACACTGCTGGAACGAGGGACAGTACCTGATCCTTTCTTCAAAGAACTTGAGCTTCTACTCCCCCACCCCACCCCCACACACACACTCACACACACACACTCACACACACAGCATGAGAGAGACTGCTGGAGCCGGCTCCAGTGTTGTCCTATTAGCATTTTCAACACCCCTGACCTGCCTGCCCTTGTGTTCACAGTATAGCACAGTACAGCTAATCTACACACTTAAGGTGTGTGACTGACTCAAGTCACTGATTTTAGGTGTGTGTGTAGGGGGAGGAGAGTGGTCTGAATATCTAGTTGACTAGAGAATGAGAAGAGACTAGGGATATAAATTCTAAGATACACTGTAGCCAGGACTCCAGTGAGTGCCACATAAATACACAATCAACAAGTATATTCACATGCTTGCCCATGCAGTGGGACTGAGACATGGAGTTTCGAATGACAAATCACCCGTTCTGTTAAATCTCTGTGTCCTCTCACTCTGCTGAGGTCTCAGCTCAGACCTGTGAACCCCGAAGGAATCAGGCACCAGCTTGTCTACCAATGCCCTGGAGAGCACAGGGGAGACAAGCATGTGTGTGAGTGAGAGAGAGAGAAAGGGAGAGAAGAGACAGTGCTGAGTGAAAGAGGGGGAAAGTTAAGAGAGAGAGAGAGAGCCTGGTTGGGTAATGTTATCTAGAGGGTGGGTGAGCAAGGTCGTTGTGTGGAACATTGTGTAGAACAAAAGGCCCGATTACCAGAGTGCAAAAGGCCGAGAGCAGGGAGGTGTTAAAAGTGATACTCTGGAGAACTAGGCTGACCTGCCACCCTGCTGCCTCTTTCCTCCTTATCTAAATATCACTTCCACAGCCGTCTGCACATCTTCCCTCTGCAATCCACAAAATGCTCTGGTACTACTACTTTGTGTACAGAGTGAAAGTAATAATGATCTTCTGATAATTAACCACTACCACTATTTTTCTGGAAAGACCATTGTAGTGCATTTGGTAGTAGGCCTACTATTATGGTGTGTATGAGTTGTGAACAAAAACAATTATGAAAACAAACGAGTTAATGGGATAAATGTTCAAAGACCACATTTCAAAGACATTTTAAAGAGGGTTTGAATTCCTTGTTTGTTTGTGCAAACTTGCTCATTCTGATTCTGAAAATGGAAATCCCTATTGAGGATAAAGCAATATTATTTTATTGGGACAGGCTAAACGTAAGTCATTGTTGCCATCTTTAATAACTAAATGTTTCGAAAATATTAACTACTGACAATCTACGTTATTTGACAAAATAACCACAACACATTGTAGACTCTGTTTCAGGTACCGATACTGGTCCTCTGATGATGGCCCTGACACCGTGGCTTTTGTTCACACTTCACATTGAAATTGACCCTGGCCCTACGTGAGAGGCAACAGGGAGGTGTTACTGGAAGATTTCCCGAAGGGTGATACTGCTTATCACTCCCACATCTCCAAACAGTCATGTACGGAGCTCAAGACGTTTGCATTGCAGAGCGACACACATAGTAACTGGCGTCTACACGAGCACACGATGGACTAATTCAGTGAAACAATTCAGAAGTTTATAATATACATGTCGTCCATCCCGAAACAGCTTACGTTACGCCCTGGAAACATGTTTATACCAACTTCAGGTAAGGATAATTTAAATTAATTACGTTATCAACAATTCGACGAAGAAAGACGTGCACAGAGAAAAGAAGACAGATTATTTGAAAACTGATGACTATATACAATGCAACTTTTAAATATATTCACGAAAGCTTAAATACAATTGCCTTGCTTTCAAAACACATATGGTACTTTCTCGATGTATAAACTAGGCCTAGTTCTCAACGTTTTCTATTAAAGAGCTGTCCTCTATTATAAACGAATACTTCAGATCAGGGTTGACTGCCAAAAGAGACAATACAAACAATATTAGATTACCACTCGGTTGTGCTTCAGGAGTGCTATTTCTCTTTCACAAACGCAAGCACTGCTCCTCTTTACGCTAGTGTAGCTTGAGATTCAATGCAACAAACTAAAACATAGCTTCGTTGGAGGTCTAATTTCCAATAGTGTAGCGTAGTTTCTAGCAAAACGTCAATAATAATAAAGAAAAAAATAGATATTTTCAGTTTTGTATTTGTAAATGCAGTCTTCTGAATCCTTGCTCTCTCTATTTCACCCCTCACACATACTGTTTGTTAAATAAATAAATTGTAGCCTAATAAAAACGTAACTCCCCACTAGGTATGGTCCAGAGGAATGAGGTGGTGCTGTCAGTCCTGGGAGAGCTACAGGAGGCAACAGAGAGCCCGGGCCTAGATGCCCTTACCACTGTGGCCTTGGAGGTGGATCGGGTCCTGGCATCCCTCTCCCTTCCCAACACCCCATGCCATGAGTTTCCTGACTGGACTGGCATCGATAGGATGGCCCACAGCCTGTACCCAGCAGATGCCCCCGGGGGCCTGCTGCCCCTGGTCTGTAAAGGTGAAGGCAACCTGCTGTTTGATGCTGCTAGCATGATGCTGGTAGGAACCACCAGTATTAGCATGGAGCTGCAGGTGAGTGAGCAAGTGCAGGGAATGTTTTTAATGCTGCTGTCTCTGTTTGTTCCGATCGCTAATGAGGTTTGTGTTTTGTTTGTCGTTCACATGCTTGTATTTGTGACTGTGTACTTGCCTTAAGATGGATGTCTCCTATCCCTGCAGGTTAGGACTGTGGTGGAGATGTTGCTCTGGAAGAGGTACTACCTGTGTGGGATGATCGACTCCAAGGTGATGATCCAAGCAGCTCGCTTCAGCCTCTGTGCAGAGGAGTCAGAAGAGATGCTTAACCTTCCCATGACTGTCCTGGAGGCCATCTTTGATGCGGACATCAAAGCCTCCTGTTTCCCAGGCTCCTTCGCCAACATGTGGCACGTGTACGCCCTCTCCTCAGTCCTGCGGTGTAACATCTACTCGGTCTATCCCATGTTCAACTTCAAGATTCGACCGTACTTCAACCGCCTCATTCGCCCCAGAACGTGGCCTAAGAACCTGGACCCAGTCACTATCCACATCATGTGGTCAGGTGAGCTACAGTATGGGTCTGTGTTCAAGCCCCACCATTTTGTGGCGTTGGTAAAGGCGAGCGACCTCCGCATTGGTAGTCCCAACAGCAGCCAGAGGGCCCGTCCCCTGAAGACCCTGGAGCTGTTGAACCAGGATGTCAAGCTGTCCTACTCCAGCCTGAAGGACAACTACAACATCCCCAAGAGCACCTTCTACCGCTGGAAGCGGCAGACCCAGGAACACCGCAAGAAGTCCGCGGTCAGATACGAGGCAAAGCAGGTCCTTCAAGCCAGCTATCTGCAGGGTAACCTCATCCCTTTCCTCAAGTTCAAGGAGTTCTTCCCGGAGATCTCCAGGTCAACGTTCTCTGCCTGGAAGCATGAACTGCTGCTGTCCGGTGGAAGCTTCTCTGGTTCCTCTGCTGGGGAGGTGAGTCCTGGGGAGAGCACCGAGCAGGAGACCTGGTCTTCTCCAGAAGGGAAGCACGAGAAGCCAGATCAGCATGATAGCGTGGCCGGCCTGTTTGGCCTCAACTCCGACAAGCTGGAGGGAGAGAGGGCCCAGACTCTGGCCCACATGCAGGAGGCCAAAAGGTGTCTGCAGAATTGCATTGCCATGAACACCTCCTTCCCCTTCAGACTCTTCAAAAGGAATTTCCCCGGGATATCTCGATCCACCTACTACAACTGGAGAAGAGAGGCCATGCTGTTCAACCGTGGCTACAAAGCTGGGAGCAGCGAAGAAAGCTCAGATCCCGACAAGAGCCAAAGTCCAAAAAATGGTCTGCCCATGACAGAGAATCATGCTGCCGTCTCCAGAGGGAAGATTTGGAGACGCAGCCACAGAGGTTTCAAAGTAAACTATCTCTTAAAGAAGAAGTTCAGAGATACTGCCAAGCTCCGTGTCCAGAAATTAAAATGGTCGCTGTCGAAGTTTAAACTCAACTACCCCTCCCTATCACCCAGTTTCTATTGGCGTTGGCGCGGCAGGTCAGACAGAACCAGGAACCTGGAAATCAACCCCGAGATGAACACACCCGAGGCACAGGAAGTGCGTAGCACAGAAACGGGAAATGAGATGACGGAGAACGCTGTGAGGGAGAGCAGGATGGATCAAAGTGTGTTCTCCTTTGAGGAGAGCCCTGAGGGTCTGAAAGGCTCCATCATGACCCCGTTTGATCCCCCAGTCCCCAGGTACACCTTGCCTAGCAAGGTTGACACTGATAAGCAGATGTTTGTCATGGATGTTGTGGCTCTGGCTAACTTCAAGGCCAAGGCCAAGCTGTTTTTGCAGCAACGCTTCGAGGAGAAGTCCTTCCCCACCTTCAAAGAGTTCAGGTCCTACTTCCCCCTGACTCCACGTTCCACCTTTTATATGTGGAAGAGGGCTCTCCACCATGGTCTACCTCTGGTACATGTTTGAGTATATGAGCTGTACCAAAACAAATGGTGCCCTTTAAGAACATTTCATGTTGACTTCTGAATCCTACTTTCTTCCAACCAAACATTCCCCCGCTAGATGATTCCAGCTGATACACTGGGCTGTTTAGACATCTACATGTAGATACGGACTGTTCACTTAGGTGAAACCTGGTACATTGAAATTTAAATTGCAACTAGGTACATCCCAAGCATGTTATTTTCACCCCCACCCCCTCCTCCTCTCTGCTCATTCTCAGCTACCGGACATTTGCACGTGTGTGAAAGGAGACCACCTCCTCAATGCTCCCATTCAAGCTCCCCGATGCCCTCCAGGCAAAAGGCAGTTCAAAGTCACTGATGAAGGGGTGGAGAGGGGGTGGAGAGGGGGTGGAGAGGGGGTGGAGAGGGGGTGGAGAGGGGGTGGAGAGGGGTAGGGGTGTAGAGTGCTCTTTGTTTTGAGGCTGTTCTTTTTCCTCTTCTTTTGTTTCTGAATCCCCTTACAGCATTGTGTTTGGAACCCTTTAAGCTTCTGTTATTGTTTTTAGTCGAATTGTTTACATGCTCCTTGATGTTGTGCTCCTCTCTTGAAATATATCTAAATAATTATTAACTGTTTACCTGTAGAATATTAGAAATAAATTGCTCAGTGGTAAGAGGGAAAGGGCTTAGAATTAATTTGATTTCTTTTGCTTTAGGATTTACTGCACAGAATAGGTTTTGATACACACCTGTTTCATTAACTAATGGTACACTTTTGATGGTTGAATTCACTTGATGCATCACTTTGTTAAACTTTTACATGTTCCATTTGGTGATTTAAAATGTACAGCAATAGAAAAATGACTAAGGTATATTTGCACTATAGTATTTTTTTTAATAAAACTGTCTCTTAACTAGAAATCAGGGAATTCCATTTAGTTTTTCTTCAGGGTTGACTTTGCTTGAGTTTTTGTTTCATACAATGTACAATAAATCTCTTGGGATTTGATTTTGATTGATTTACATAATCATTTTTAAAACTACCTATTTTTGGCACCTTGTCTGATATTGTGACACTGGCACATTTGTGCTTACTTGCTTGCTTGTTTTTTGTGTTTTTTGTTACTAACTGTGAAATGAATCTTGCTGCACATATTCACTACCCATCGAGAGATCTTGAATTTGAGACATGGTTGTATTGGTGTATAACTGCCATAAAAGCAGCATAACAGTTTTTTTTACTGGTGCTTTGAATATTTATTTGTTTACATCAAGGTTTCCATCATGTTTTCAAGGTGATACAAGTCTTTGTCCCCTATTGTGGTTAAAGCAGTCATTTGCTTTTGAGACAGAATACCAATAAATTGTCCACTCAACTCAATTTGTGCCTGATTTTGTGTATTTTCATACTCCACCTCCTCTCACATACCTAGAAGGTATTGATGGGTAATTTTGAGCATTACAAAACAGACTTTCTTCTTAGGGTTATTTAACACTCTGGCCATGCCACACTCAGGACCTACATTTTTCTGTAGTTTTTTACAATGACTAAACACTATCAGTACAAGGGATCAGGCCTCTGGAAAAGAGTTATTTTACTTTACTTGCCAGAGTAGCATTATGTAGTGGTCTCGATCAATTGTGTCTTAAAAAATAAATCTATCTCATATACATGTAATGGCATGCTTTTCACATTACATTTTGATAATCCAGTTGAATTATTTAAGATAAGAATGAAAAACGCTAGCTCTACTATGAACTTTCCACTTGGATCACAAGACACCGGTGTGGTTTTGATCTTGATACATTCCTGGGTGTCCTGTAGCTGGCCGTCTGGCTGCCTGGTCCATTGTGTTTGTGCAAATGAAGAGAATGGTTGGGGAGAGGGGGTAATTGTATGTATGATAGAAAGAGGTGTCAGGATGATAAGGCCCTGGCTCTCCAGGGGAGCAAGAGGTGAGAGAGGAATATGTGGTGGAGGAGAAGAGAAAGAGGGGGGGAGGAAGAGTGGAGGAAGGAGAGAGGGAGATGTAGAGGGGGAGAGGAAGAAGGGGATTGGGGAGGATGTGGTGGAGGTGAAGAGAAAGAGGGGGGGAGGAAGAGTGGAGGAAGGAGAGAGGGAGATGTAGAGGGGGAGAGGAAGAAGGGGATTGGGGGGAGAGAAAGAGGAAGAGGGGGATTGGGGAGGATGTGGTAGAGGTGAAGAGAAAGAGGGGGAGAGGAAGAGGGGGATGGGATGAAAATCAATGGACCCTTAAGATGAGTATCAGGCGTCTACTCTGAGGATCCTCCTCGTTCTCTTCCAACAACAAAGCATATCATCATATTTCAAGACTATCTGCCTTAAAAGTCCACATTTTGAGTGACTGACACAATGGAAAGAAAATTCTCAGTGAAACTAAATTTGATTTTTTCCTGTCTGTCTAACAGCCAGTTCTGTTCTTCATTACGGTTTAACCTGCATATTGCAGAGCTCTCACTGTCAATCGAATCTCTGGAACTGGGCTAAGCTGCTGCACTTTATTTATCTGAAAATAGCATGAAAATAATGAGGTTTGGCAGGTGGGAACTGACGTCTTCAAGGATTAGCATACTGCCGTTAGTCAAGGGGAGACTAAACAATAAAGCATTTCAAGGATGGCCACAAAAAAAACTGGCATATGGAGCATTTTCAGAAATGGGAATTATTACCTGCACTTACCTGCGTAAGCACTGGAGTTCAACCTGTCTAAGAGGGTTTGCAGGGTCTGGTATCAGGTATAATGATAGGTAATCTTAACCAAACTTATCTGCTGGCAATATGCTGCAATCTTCTTTGAAATGCAATAGCATCAGCGCAATATCTACCAGTATAGCTTTGCTGAAGATCAGCTAACTTTGTGTGAAGCTATGTGTGACATTTTGGCCACTAGGTTGCAGTAATACACTTCACATACATTTGAAGGGTTCAGATGTGGAGAAAGGTTTGTTTGGTCACACGCTCATTGGTTTGGACACAAAATCAATCCATTATTACAGCAATGGTTTAGGGTTTGTTGAACAGATTTTCTTGTGATAACTCTATTAATGTACACAGCCCAGCGTTTTGTCGATACTGAGGCAACCAGAGGCTGTTGAATGTAAAAAGCCAGTGATGTATTGAGCAGTGGAAACAACCAGAAGAAAATTAGTGAGGCGAAGAGGAGGTGGAAACTTAAGAAGACGTTGCATTGAACCATGATAATGCTTTTCGAGATAGCAGTCTCTGACATCACACTCACAGTACCCTCTCCTGTGGTCCATAACCCCCAGGAATTTGGGACAGTTTATCTCCATAACATGCATAGTTATTAAAGATGCCAGCCTGAAAGGCTCAATGTGATGCAAGTCCGTGTAATGTGAGGAGGTCACGCTGATGGAAATCCAAACTACCACAGCCACGTCACGTGACCGGGCCTTTATGCTCATGTTTTTGAATGAGCTATTATGTGCTGCAAGCAACAAGGCAAGTCATGGAATAACTCTACCTGTAATATATAGGTAGTCAGTTAGGGAATCGGGCTAGTAATCTGAAGGTTGCCGGTTTGATTCCTGGCCGTGTCAAATTACGTTGTGTCCTTGGGCAAGGCACTTCACCCTACTTGCCTCGGGGGGAATGTCCCTGTACTTACTGTAAGTCGCTCTGGATAAGAGCGTCTGCTAAATGACTAAAAATGACTAAATGTAAATATCCTACTTGCCTTTAAACTTCATCTCTGTGAGTGTGTCTGTACACATCATTCAGCTCTGTGTTGTATTTGCCTTGGCTGCTCTCTGTCGAGTGATATATCACCTGCTTTTATTATGATTAGGGGGGATGGACCTCCAATGCACATCTTCCAACTCTCTAAGCCCCCAGGGCACACACACACACACACACACACACACACACACACACACACACACACACACACACACACACACACACACACACACACACACACACACACACACACTGGAGATCAGCACCACTGTTGGCTGACTCAATCAATGGTCTGATCTTCTGACTTTATTTTCCTCAGTGTCATTCTGCTCTTCTCTGTGACTTCGGGATCAATAAATCCTTGACGTGTGTTTGCTGATGAAGGCAGGGAAAATACTGGGAGGGCAAAACAGTGGAGAGTTTAATCTCTGCTGCCTCCAGCCAGATTCACTCCAGAGGAACCAGAGTCTATCAATGCTACAGCATTACTGGACCATTACAGGCACACACAGTCAAGATGGATAGGGAGTTCAATGGTTAATCCATGTTCATGGTTAATCTTGAGTGTGTGTTTGTTCGTAGCCTTGAACCACTGTCACCTGTGGAGGTTAGATTTGACACCAGATTTAAAGAGGTTTAGAGATACCCGGCTATCTTTTGACATGAGGGGAATGTCTTGCAAAGGGCCAGTGAGAAATCCAGCTAGTTTCAATAATCACTTGAAACAGTTTCAGGGTGAGGTCTGATTACCAGGAGCAATCAGATAACCAGCTCACTTCTCCGAGAAGGGTCCAACTGCTTGACTCAGACCAGACCTCTATCCTCAGACCCCAGGCTGTGATTGTATGACTGATGGCTCAATTTTTTGGGATCAGATTTTTGGGGATCAGAATTTCAAAATTCGAATTTCAGCAGCCTGAATTTTGTTCTATTCGAATTTCTGAAACTTTTTTCTGAAACATAAATTTTTGGGACCTGAATTTTACTGTTCTAATCTGAGAAACCTGAATTTCTGAACATTGAATTTTTGGATCAGATTTCTTTAAACATTTAAATAAATTAATGTTTCAATTTTAAAAAGCTGAATTCAAAATTCAGCTTTAAATTTCAATATGACGTTTTCAATGCCTTTTAAAATTCAAAACATTATGACACTGGTTTCCTTCCATACATACATACCTGAGGAGTGAGTTTAACCGATCTACACCACTACACTAACTCAGAGCTGGTGATCTACATTTACATTTAGTCATTTAGCAGACGCTCTTATCCAGAGCGACTTACAGTAAGTACAGGGACATTCCCCCTGAGGCAAGTAGGGTGAAGTGCCTTGCCCAAGGACACAACGTCAGTTGGCATGACCGGGAATCGAACTGGCAACCTTCGGATTACTAGCCCGACTCCCTCACCGCTCAGCCACCTGACTCCTGACTCCCTCCCATGATCTTGGTTGCGATGAACAACATGGTGACAGTTGACTGTGAAATTATTTCTCTGCCTGTTGAAGAGAATAACGGCTACTGTAAATGTGAGATTTAATTGCAGCATTAGCAACATAGGGGAAGTGCAGTGAACTGAGGCTGAAACAACAGAGTTTAGTCATCACACTCAAGTGTTATGTTAATACATAGCAAAAACTTTTAATGGAAGCCATTATGTTAGCACCACCTGAGTCTAACATTCTCCCACAGATTACTTACAATGCTAATGAATACCTGCCTGAATTCCTTCCCACCTTCTCATTAGAATTAAAGACAGGGAGGAGTTCTTTGAACAGAGATGCAAGACATGAGGATGTGACGGTGTAGAGGTGACAATAAGCCTACTGCTCTGAGCTCTACCTCACAGTGTGTACCGACCTGGTCAAGACAGGTGCTCATCCAGACACACATGCTCAGGAAGCCAGGGTCCAGGTACTGGAACCCCCTTATACACTTCCCTTCACGTGGTTGTGCAGCGAAAATATGACCAAAATCAAGAGAAATCTTTTAGGGTTTCTGTGTTTCATATTCTAGTTTCTGTGTTTCATATTCTAGTTGATGTCTGCAAGATACTTAGACATGATTCAGGGTTTTTCTCTCCACAGAGATCACCACAGGGAAGTCTTTGTGATGAGGGTGGGCATGCCTGCTTTCAATCACATCCCTTCAGGGTGTTGAGGTCTATCATTGATTAAGCGGCTGCATTAGCTTCAGTTCAGAGCTGGATGTTACTTCCATCCACAGGGAAAATACTCAGAAAGGGGCCTGGAGGGTTTGTGTGTGTGTGTGTGTGTGTGTGTGTGTGTATGTGAGATTTCCAGTTGCAGCATCCAACCAAGTAATTCATAATCAACACACACTATTAATTTGATATCTTTTGATTGAATTCCCATAGTAGACCTTAGAGAGTAGAGTAAGGATTGAAGTAAAATTCAAATTTATAAATTCCTGTCCAGTCATTCCAAAAAGTATAATTCTATTTTTTCACCACTCTTCGAAAACAAACGTAAGTCTAAGTCTAACATAAAAAATAGACACAGAAACTCTAGTTTGGAGAAAGACAAACATTGCTTTCTTACATTGTGTTAAGACAGTCTGTAACAGGGGTCAGAGTACAGTGTGAGCTACAGGGAGAGAGAACATTTCAAACTCTCCCACAGGCACCTGCTTCCTGTACCAGCAGTTTACAGAGTGTGCTAGGGCTGAGGACAGGCCAGAAACCACTCGGATTTATTCTCCTATCGCTTCCAATCCTGTACATATCTCACACAGAAGCCAGAGGAACCTCAAATCCCTTTTGTCGCAGTGTGTCTGTCATTCTGTCTGTTTCTGGATCAAAGCGTTCAGATAAGAGAGGAGAAACGTGCTTTTTTGGAGTTTGCGACGACTTTGAGGTCGTTTTTTTTTTTAATCCTTTGCGGAACCGCGTCTGATTTCTCTGAGAAGAGCTTGGCTTGGGTGTGGGGAGTCAGGAGGGCCCTGAGCTGGGTTACCAAGACTGCTAACTGGGACGAAAATACACTTTTAAAGACACGCAGGTGTGAATGTGTATCAACAAACGTATGTGTTTCAGTGCTTCCATGTGTGTGTGTGCGAGAAGCATGTATGTCGATCCATGTGAGCCACTTGTTCTTTGTTTGTAAGTGATGTTCCGGTTGTCAGGAAATGGCGTCTGGATACAAAACGGACAGCAAGCGGACGGTTTTTCGGCCCAGAGCTATTTTGTTCAGCTTGCAATTGAATTGAATCCCTGTTTTCTTTGCTCCACTTCCTTACACCTCAGAGATATCACCAGCTCCCTCTCTACTCCTGTCTCACCTCAGAGATATCACCAGCTCCCTCTCTACTCCTGTCTCACCTCAGATATCACCAGCTCCCTCTCTACACCTGTATCACCTCAGATAAAGTGAGCGTCTGTGACGTTGTTTCACCAGCTCAGTCGAGATTGCCGTCAAGAGGTTGCAAACAGTGTGTGAACATCCACTCTCTTTTCATTAGCGACGATTACAGGACATTTCCCAAGAGACGGTCGGAGGAGCACAATCTGTCCTGCCTTGCTGGTGAGTGGGATGAACATCTGCAGATGGAGACCACCACAGAAGAAGAGGCGGCCGGGTGTCCCCTGGGCTTTCCTCTTCATGAGTGGAGAGAGGCAGGAGGAGTCTGGTGCTGTTCTGTATCAGTGGTTTGTTTATCTGCCGGCTATCGACCCTGTTTGGTTAGCAGGCTCCCCCAGGTCCACCTGCACTCAGTGAAGCCAGCTGCGCTCATCAGCAGTCAGCCTTACCCGCAGTGTATACCAGCAGCTTCCAGGCTGGTCGGTCAGGTAAAGAACGGTCACAGAGCTATATCTCTCTCTCTCTCTCTCTCTCTCTCTCTCTCTCTCTCTCTCTCTCTCTCTCTCTCTCTCTCTCTCTCTCTCTCTCTCTCTCTCTTTCTCTGTCTCGCTCTTGTTCTGTCTCTCACTTTCTCAATCTCTCTCCCCAGCTGTCTCTCTTTCTTTTTGGGGTTGATACCAAACTCACTTTCCTGGCCCCTTTGTAGATGGCTGGCCTGGGGGAAGGAGAGAGGATGAGGACATCAGCTCTGCAGACTCTAAGAAACAATGTTGTTGCGCCACACCAATAAAACTCAGAGAGAGAGAACTGAGGACCTGTAACAGGTTTACGAGTGTCATTTAGCCTGCGTGTATAGTGAATTAGTACGGTAAGGGCTGGCGTAAGGTTGACACAAAGTAACTTAAAGTTCCCATAACATGCTGTTTTTGGATGCTTTTATATAGGCCTTAGTGGTCCCCTAATACTGTATCTGAAGTTTCTTTCCCGAAATTCAGCCCTGGTGCAGAATTACAGCCACTACGAGCAGTCCCACAATGAGCTTTCCTCAGGACGTGCTGTTTCTGTGTCTGTAGCTTTAAATGCTATGAGGAAGAAAGAGGCGGGGCTAACTGCCATGCTTCGGTCATTTGCAAGCGATGACGTCTCGACGAAAACCAATATCGCGCATGCACGGTCATAGCTCATTTTCTCATTGGTGGGCCAAATTCTCTGTGCGGGCAAAGCAGAGGTAACCTTCGCTCTTTTGACGTCATAAAACCAGCATTTTCAAAACCGAACGTTTCAGCTTTTATTTTCTCAAAGGCGGAGAAGAATACCCAGGGCTTGGTTTACACCTATCAACATGTCTAGCCACTGGGGGACTTAAGGCAGGCTAGGACAATTCATATTAATTTTAAATAACCTCCTGAAGTGAACATTTCATGTCATGGGACCTTTAACATGCTGGTCCACATGCTATGAGAACTATCCGTGACACTTTCCACAGTTGTTTCAGCATTGTCTGCTAAAACTCTTCCTGCAGATGAGATACTTGGTTGTCCATCTAGCTCCTGATTCCGTCGTACAGTTACACACAGAGGCATTCATTTAGTAGCACCATTTCTCAAAGAACAGAGGGAGAGAGAAAGAGAGAGAGAGACAGAAATATATAGATCGAGAGGGAGATAAAGAGACAGAGAGAGACACAGAGAAAGAGGGAGATAGAGAGAGAAAAAGCTTGAGATCCGTACAAAACTGACAAGAAAAAGGAGCAATTATCGTTGGAAGCTGTGTTGAATATAGAAAACGGGAGATGTCTCAGAGCACAATATCTGCTCCAAAAGTCTGCACTTCAAAGCTCGATCAGGAACAAGCATCACCACTGAGGCATGCTAAACTTGTCAGTCGAACAATGCCCTCTAAATGTCATGAAGGCAAATGTGTGTGTGTGTGAGAGAGAGAGCGAGAGAGGGGAGCGAGAGCCAGAGAGAGAGAGAGAGAGAGAGAGAGAGAGAGAGAGAGGGGGGAGAGAGAAATAGAGAGAGAGAGAGGGGAGAGACTGAGCAAGTTTGTGTATAAAGAAGCAATGAAAGTATAGTTTGATCTCGACAACAATGGGTCTTTCCTGGGTTGAAAGATGAACATAGAGAGTTGTGTAATCATTTCACAGCCTGTTGTGCTGGTGCTTGTGCGTGTTGTGTCCCCAGGCCTGAGGCCAGTGGGTCTGTGAATGTGTGCCAAAACAGAACACTGAAGGAGACTGGAGCACATGATGCTAGACACTGATATGAAACCCTCTCTTTTCACCCCATCAGAAACACACACATACACAAGCACAAACCATCAGAAACACACACATACACAAGCACAAAACATCAAAAACACACACACAAACATACGCATGCACACACGAAACATCAAAAAACACACACACACACACACACAAACAAACACACTGACAAGCCTACACTAATGCCCACCCCCGAGGGAAGATACCAGGTTGGTACAGCCACCACCACTTGGCAGGCAGACAGCTGGGAGAGGAGATGTTCTGGGCACAAAGGCAGCGTCTGCCTGTCCCTACGGTGGTTCTACACACCCCATCTAAAACCAAGACAGACTCTTTCTCCAGTGCCCCGTGGGCATCCATAACTCTCCACTTCCTGGAGAGTGCTGTCTGCCTTTGCGAATGCTGGGGTGTGTTTGTGTGTGCGTGACTGTGTGTGCTGAATATTTAGAGTAACGAAGGTCCTCCAATCCCTCTGGGAGTTCTGCACGTAGCACAGAAGGAGAACGAAACAGGGAAACCTGGAGGGGTCAAGACCAGTTGACTGGAGGAGTACACAGGTCAGTGAACTCCCTCCATGTAATTGGAACAGGTACGCTGTCACAGATACACATAGACGATCATTCACACACAAACACACACGCAACACCCACACCCACACCACACACACATAGACAAGCATTCACCACAACACACGTTGACAAGAATTCACACACGTCCACACACAGACGATCATTTACACACAAACACACACGCAACACCCACACCCACACCCACACACCCACGCACACATAGACAAGCATTCAAACACAAATACATACACAAACACAGACAGAGACAAACAAATTCATACCAGCACATTTACCACACAATTAAACCCCATCCAGATGGAAGACATGCAGCTTGGCCTGTTGCTCTTCCACACTCACTCAGACGTTTGGGGATCTTGAACTGTTTATCTCCACCCAAGGGACCTGTGTATGTCTGACGCCTAGAGAAAGTCTTGATTCCTCATACATTGTCACAGACTTGTTTCTTTCCAGAGCCATGCTATTAAATGTTGGCTGTTAGCCTGTCTCTCCCACAGGACCAGGGCTGTCTGGAGCAGACATGGAGGCCACCGAGGAGTAGTGATCCTGATTTAGGAACCTCTCTTCTCTTTTACCCTCCCCCTCCCCTCCCCTCCCCTCCCCTCCCCTCCCCTCCCCTCCCCTCCCCTCCCCTCCCCTCCCCTCCCCTCCCCTCCCCTCTAAAGCCTGGCTGCTGTGATGCTGATGGGGCTGGGTGTTAGAGAGGGCTAGGTCAAGCTTAAAGCCTGCTACCTGGATAATCCCGCGCTAATACCGTCGCCGCCCTGGGATGTTGACGTTGTTACTTCACATTTCTCTCCAGTGTCACAGGGTCGGCCTCCCATTCCAGCCACTCAAGAGGGCTTCTCTCCCTTTGTGTCAGTCTCTAAAGATGATAAATGTCTCAGTGCATCATGAGGGAGTGTTTGTGTATTTGAGTGTGTGTATTTGTTTGTGTGTATTTGTGTGTGTGTATTTGTGTGTGTGTGTCTGTTTCTCTTGATCCCGTGGTCTGGTGCAACACCCAAGAGTGTGTGAAATGAAGGTCGGCTAAGGTTGTTAATTTCCAAGTGGTCTAGGTTTCCTACTATATATCTGTCTGTCTGAGACAGACACGTACCTCTGCCTGAGACAAAGAAAAATGTAGAGAATCAATATTATGCCTGAGTAATTTAAAGTTAGTAACAGAGGCAATCTCATTACTTAGTCACGGCTTGGCTTTATTTCACAACACTGTGCCCAAATGAGTCCCTGAGAATTCATTAAACCAGTCACACAGTGAAATGTCTGTCTGTCTGTCTGTCTGCCTGCCTGCTGGGCTTGTTTGTTTCTTAAATCTGGAGACAAAAGCAGGCAGGGCTCCCAGTTCCATGCAAACTACCAGACAGGGACTTGTTTGGCAAATGGAGGCAGCATGTGAGGTTTAAATAATGGCTTTGCCAAGCAGGGAGGACGTTATTGAAAAAAGATCGCCTCTTTTCATGAGTGATTTGTTAAAACATACAGCAGTGCATTGTGTGTTTTTAAAACCGTCCGTGAGAGACCACCCCGTTGGGATGTGAAGGCTCTCCCACAGAGGTGGGGGGTTCTGGGGGAGGACAGACAGACCAGAGAGGAAGGAGAACGCCATTGAGTTCCACTTTACCTTGGAATCAAATCACAAGAGTTGCACTACAAAGAAAACTACCATCAGGGGCATTTCGCTATATTTAGTCATTTAGCAGAACTTCAGATTACTAGCCCGACTCCCTCACTGCTCAGCCACCTGACTATATGGGCATGTTCTCTTTGTCAGCGAATGCAGCTCTTTTTTTATGATATGGCAGACAAATGATGTCCTCTAGCTGGGTCCTAGGAGTGCTGAATCAAAGTGAGACAGTTAGCGCAGGAGACCCAGAGTTTAAGTGTGTCTCTGATGCTTTCAGCCAAGGCAAAGCTCTAGGCTATACTTGAATCAGCTGTGGATGATCAATGAAGAAAGGGGGATCAAGTTGGCAGAGTAAGGGGGGTGGAGATAAAGATAGAGAGCCAGAAAGAGGGAGAGTGAGAGACAGAAAGAGAGAGACATAGGGAAAGAGACAGATAAAGAAAGAGAGAGAGAGACAGAGGGGGTAATGACTTGGCTCCCAAGCAGCTGATGTCTGTATTGGCTCTCCACGGCTTCATCAGGGCTGGAGAGGTTTGGACTTGAAGGGCCAGACTAGACCACTCCAGCTGGCCCTGCCGTACGTGAGAACCCTGCAGCTGACTGCTGCATTAGGAACAAACTTGGCATCGGGGAGAGGCCTGATTGGATGGTGGGCCTGTTGCCGGCTCTGCTGGATGACAAAGCAGCCGATTGGCTGAATGGTTAGAGTGCCAGCGTCCTGGGCCAGGCCCGTGTTCATTGCACCTGCTGGGGAACGCTGACACAGCCGTTAACCCGCCAGGAACCAGACGCACTTCCCTCACGCTCGCTCGCTCGCTCGGCCGCCTCACGAACAATAAAGGCCTAATTACCTGAGAACCCTCGTCGAGTCATAACAGCTCAAGTACACTGACAAGCATCTTCATTACATTTATATTTAGTCATTTAGCAGACGCTCTTATCCAGAGCGACTTACACTAAGTACGGAGGCATTCCCCCCTGATGCAAGTAGGGTGAAGTGCCTTGCCCAAGGACACAACGTCATTTGGCACAGCCAGGAATAGAACCGGCAACCTTCTGATTAATAGCCCGACTCACTAACCGCTCAGCCATCTGAATCCCTCATTAGAGCCAGAGATCAGTATGGTACAGCTTCACGGGATCAATTTGCATAGTTTGGCTCCAGCCATTCAGAGATTCCACGGCCTCCAGAACACCTCACATTCCATCGTGCGGTGTAGAGAGCAGTTGGACAACGACAGTGGCTGGCTGGATTGGAGGAGCTGTGGTTGGCTGGATTGGAGAAGCTGTGGTTGGCTGGATTGGAGGAGCTGTGGTTGGCTCGATTGGAGGAGCTGTGGTTGGCTGAGTGTGGCTAATGTTGGGAACCCCCAGACAGTGAGGAAGGGATGGCCTGAGGACTAATGTACGGTTAGAAGCCCTCCGGGACTGAGATAGTCTCACAGTTAATTAGCATTTAACAGCATTATAATTAATTTTTTATGTCAACTTAACCCTAATAGTCTCTAGTGGATTTCAAAGAGTTATTTGAATTGAGAGTGAAACTCATTGTTGGAAACAGCATAGCTACAGGCTAGTATTGTATAGAAGATCGCTATTCCAGGTCATTCATTGTATATGATAATTGATTCTCTAATGATTTATCTGGTTCAATAAAGGTTAAATAAAAAATCTATACAATAAAAATATTGGAAAAGATGCCTCTATTTGAAAGGATGGTAAGCTTTATTCTTATGGTGAAATAGTCGAAAATGCTCATAAAGGAGTATATGAAATGTGCATTAAAAAAGTCTAAGAACTGGTTGTAATGAAGATTTCCTTCATTGTTCTTAGATAAACACTGTCTGAAAAGCGTTGGACTCTGCGCTGGACTCTGCACAGAAACAGATGGTCCGACAGGCCGGCACACTGCATCCTGGTCCAGGGTCGCCATGGTCACCGAGGTCTCTAGCATGTCACCCTCCAGGAAATCAGAAAATAAACTCAAGAGTCCGTCTTGAGCATTCAGTGCACCATATACTGAGTAGTATATAAACAGAGGTCACAGAAGTTTGCAAACACTTGCTCCTGATTACGTACGATCTCTCTGCCTATCTAGGAAGAGTTAGAGGGTTTAAAAACATATGGCCTTTGTATTATTTGAGTGCAAGATCTCTTGACCTCTGTCACACTAGCCACAGAATGCTGCTACAGACATAGCTGATGGAGAGAGAGTTACCTTGGGTCAGAGAAAGTCATGATGCCGCTGAGAACAGACCAGATGAAGGTTCCAGTGTGACCCGGATCACCCCTCCGCTGGTCCTTCACCCGAGGATGAAGCTGCCCTGTGGATGAGGAGAGGACTGGGAGCTTCTGGACCCGATCACATCAGAGGTCAACCCACGGATGAGATTAAAACTCTCAGATTACCGACTCTTCGGCCCAGAGGTTGGAGATTGGACACAAAGCTCTTTGAGGAATAGAGGGCTTCTTCTTAGCCTCACGCCTGTGAACTCAAATGACCAGCACGGTCACATGACCCTCACACACACACACACACACATGCTGCAGAGTTGACCAATAGGGATCATGTAGGGCAAACACACATACAAAATCACTCTGGTCAAATGGTACATCTGTGCTAAAGATGCATAACATTTACGTGTTGTGAATGAAAACTACATGACGGGGGGGGGGGGGGGGGGGGGGAGAATAACTTATCGTAACTTTCCATTAGGCTCTGCAGGACTCCTTTGGGTTGTCAGATGCAGAGTGGAGCATGAGGGCCTGTGAGTGTGATGGGTACCAGGATGAGTGGACAACTCAATCTGTCTGGATGAAATACCTAGAGCCTGAGAAGAACCTGATGTGTAAAGTAATTCCACATCATGTTCGGGTGTAGAGCACACACACACAGACACATGCACACACACACAGACACACACACAAGCACACCCACACACACACAGGACTAACACACACACACAAGCACACCCACACAGGACTAACACACACACAGACACAAGCACCACACCCACAGGACTAACACACACACAAGCACACCCACACACACACAGGACTAACACACACACACACATAAGCACACACACACACACAGACAGTCCAGCAGACCCCCACCCAGTCTTTAACTATGAGCCGTAGTGGTTGTAAAAGCTGTCAGCGGTGCAGTTACATTACAGCTTTGTCTCTCTCTGCTTCTAAATCACAGCGTGGTCATCAAGGCCCCCGTGCCCTGCTGGGACTGAGTCAAACCACACGCTCAGACTCTCAGATAATAGCCAGCAACCCTGCCTTTGGTTCCCTCTTCAGTCTCGCATCTCAAGCCGGTGGGGAGGACAATAAAAAGCATTCGATTTTCACACAGATCAAAATAAATGTCTTGGAATATATTATAGCGTCCAGGGTGGAGGGTTCTATCAACGAGACAGAGTGATACTTATCAAGTGATTGTTTGATGCTAAATTGGTTTTCCTCGCTCCTTGTTTGTCGGATTGAGGACAGGATTTGTGGATTACTTGTAATAACGTATGGGTGGTACTGTATTTGAGTGCGTGCGTGTGTGTTTGAGAGCATGTATGTTTGTGTGGATGCCTGTAATGTACATGTTGGCCTGCATGCAAACCCTCATTTGTAGTCCCTAAGGACACTCATATCTGTGGATCCTGCAGTGTTACTAAATCAAACCACAGTCAATGGTTTGAGCATTGACTTAACTCCTGCAGCCCTCATCTTCTCCCCTGAGTTACATCTCAATAACTGCCTGGTGAAATGAGCAGACTTTCCCAGTCAATATTCTTCATGTGAATGTATGAAGTGTTCCAGAAAAGCAGGTTTGTGAAGAACTCCCACTCTAAACTGGTGGCTGAGGAGAGATAATGTGTCACTTCTGATCTCCCGTGGGCCTCTCTCTCTCTCTCTCTCTCTCTCTCTCTCTCTCTCTCTCTCTCTCTCTCTCTCTCTCCCTCTCTCTCTCTCTCTCTCTCTCTCTCTCTCTCCCTCTCTCTCTCTCTCTCTCTCTCTCTCTCCCTCTCTCTCTCTCTCTCTCTCTCCCTCTCTCTCTCTCTCTCTCTCTCTCTCCCTCTCTCTCTCTCTCTCTCTCTCTCTCTCTGATGGAGTCACAGAGAAGCCCCCCCCACCAACACACACACACGCACACACACACACAAACACACAAACAACACACACACACACACGCACACACACACAGACACACAAACAACACACACATACACAGACAACACAACACACACATGGACATACTTTTCAAAATCATATACATGTGAACAATTTGAAAGCAATTCTATTCTTAAAATGGTAAAAGTGCCCTGGCACTATTAAATGGCTTGCTTGTGACTTAAGGTTTGTGTATACAGTAGCTCTGAATCACTGAGAGACCACAACTCAAAAGAGATTTAGTCCTGGAATCTGTGATTCTATGGTCCCTTGTTAACTTCACTGGTTTAACATTGTCTGTCAAATCCATAAGTTCCATCCGGTTCTGACTTGTGCTGCAATAGAATACTCTATGTTAGGGTGTGATAAGGTACGGCCCAAACACTCTCAGACACACAGAGGAATACAGATATGCCAACAATCACGTTTGAATAAATCACTGTATGCAATACTGAGATTCCTGGTGAGAGGTTAGTGGGGACAATGCTACAAGCTCAGCAGACTGACCAACCACACACTTCAAACAATCAGAGGCTTTTCTTTATTCATGCAGAGTTCATGTATTTTCCCCAGCACCCATTTCCTCTCTGTGCATTTTTATGTTTACAGTGTTAAACAAATGGCAGCCGATTGTAAAAAAAAATAATCTTTAAACATTTATAAAAGGAAACTTCACAATGAATGAAAGCAATTACTGTAAAACAAAGTGGATTAAAATAAAATTAATCTTGCTCTAATGCATTCAAATAAGTGAGAATATTACTGAGAAACTGCTGCAGGCTGGAAAGATAGCATGAAAAACAATAGCAATGTGAGACAAAATAAATATGATTAGGAGAAACTACATCAACTTACAGGCACAACATTCATCTACTTAATCACTTACTCGATTCAGAGTTCATCTCACCATACCACAATCGTAAAAGGCTTTCCAGGGGAACACGAGGGGATTTCAGATGGAGAGAAAAGTGAAAAGAAGGACAGAAAGAGAAAAAAGAAAAAGGGAAGAGCTACAGGGAGCAGGGGAGGAAAAGCAGGACAGAGCGACAGAGGCAACGCAAGCTGCTGTTTCCTCGTGACCTGCTTAATTAACAGGGAGTAAGCCATGAAAGAAATACACAGATAAGACCATGAACAAACAAAAACTAATGACATGCCTCTCTTCCTCCAAGCGCCCCCAACAGGAGCACCGATGATGGAAAACATTCAGTGTTGGCTGTGGTGGGCTGATTAGACAGGTGTAGAGAGCGTGTTGTTACTCACTCATTCTCCCTCCTTGCTTGCTTGACAGACAACACAGAGCCAGGGTTTTCATGACAGGGTTAGGGCTGGGTTAGGGCCTCAAGCTGGGCATCACGCTGTCTTTTCCATCAGTGATTGTTGACGTGTGTCCTCATATATAAAGCACAGAAGAAATTCACTAAGTCTGATCCACACCCAGTTTAATAACTCCTGCTCACAGTACAGAATGTTCTCAAGATGTGCATGCGTGTGTGTACGAGATAGTCCGGGCATGTGTATTTCTCTGCCTGTGAAAGCCCCCCCCCGCGTTGCCACAATGTCGACTGTTTCCTTGTGCCCCATGCCGTGTGACCCGGGATGTACGTTGGGCTGTAAATCCCCTGACAGCTGGCAACCGTGCTGTAATTAAGCATTGATCAGCTGACATACACCTCGGCAGAACTCCATGGAAGGCCACCTGTGGTTGGGTCCATCTCTGGCAGCTCCCCCACCATGTGGCTGCACTCTGCTGAGTCCCAGTGTCTGCGTCCGACACTGGGTCTAAAAGATGCTTCATGCCTCATGAGGTCTACTGAAAGGCCATTCTCTGCGAGGGCACATGCAGCTGGATGGCCTCCCTCGATCATCCGACAAAGCAGGCCGACAAAGATCACATCCCTTTCTACTCCTTTCACCAGCCCTCCCTTTCAAACGCTGTCATCATGTGCAATCACACAGCCTGCAATCAGAGCCTAATTTTCTCATTTGACACCATTTGTCCTGTTGTTATAGCAAGAGGTATTCTTTAGAGGCAGCCAAACACGTCCTCTACCTCACCCACACAGAGAGGCCCATGTCGGTGGAATGACTCTGATGAGGTGGGCTGTTTTGTCACTGGAGGCTGGTGTTGTAAACCTGGCTGTGCATCCAGGCTGTCAACAAAGCCTTCACAGAGGCTGGCTTGCCATTGGACAGGCCTGTCACAGGGAGATAATTGAGTGTCAATTGAGGGACAGAGACACAACAGAGGAGTCAGTTACAAGGCAGTAAATCACCACCTGCCTGTCAAGGTCCTTGGTGTTTGAACCTCTCTCTCTCTCTCGCTCTCTCTCTCTCTCTCTCTCTCTCTCTCTCTCTCTCTCTCTCTTTCCCCCCCTTTTCTTGTTCCTCGCTCTCGTATCTCTCTTTTTCTCTCTCTCCTTGGTCCTTGTACTGAACCCCCACTCTTTCCATCTGTGGACATGCTGACCTTGGCACCACCACTCTCTCTCCACTTAGTCTCTCTCTCTCTCTCTCTCTCTCTCTCTCTCTCTCTCTCCCTCTCTCTCTCTAAATTATCAATCTGAACCTGTGTAACTCTCCCTGTCTGTCTGTCTTTCTCGCTGTCTTTGAGTCTCTCTCTCTCTCTCTCTCTCTCTCTCTCTCTCTCTCTCTCTCTCTCTCTCTCTCTCTCTCTCTCTCTCTCTCTCTCTCTCTCTCTCCCTCTCTCGTTCTATCACTTTGACCCCCCCACCCTCCACCACCTATTTGTTAACATCTCATTCTCGCCTTCTCAGCCTCTCTTCAATGTTTGTTTATCCTCCTCCTTAGGACCTGTTGTCATCCAGAGGAGTGACTGCCTGGCTGGGCCCGGTTCAATGGGAGGTGACAGATCATTCTAAAGGTTCTCTCAGGTACCCGCTGATTGAAGACATTCTTGCCCTATCAGGGCAAGCAAGCCAAGCAGTTCCAGTGACATGCCTGAGGAGACATGCCTTGAGTCTTGTAACCCGCCTGTCTCTTTTTATCTCATCATTTGCCGGTGGGTGTGTAGGCCCTCACTCCTGTTCTGAGGTAGCTACACTGCATGTGGTGCCACAGAGCAAAACCAAAGTCAGGAAGAAAAAAAAAAACTACTGCCTCGCCGACAAACTGTAGTCGGACACAAATCGACCTTCGGGGACTGCGGATGAAAAGGTGGCGTCGTTCCACAGAGACAAGATAGCATATCCGCGGGATTCATCTTTTTAAACCTCCCAGCTTTCATGTCGCTCATTTAGCTGCGATGGCATGCAGGAGGTAATCACAGAGATGCTAATGACAAAGCAATTATCCCCCTTCCTAATCAGCTGCCTGATTTCAGCTGGGAGTCTCAGCAGGCACAGTAGTAACCGCCCACAAAACAAACTCTGGGAGGCTGGAGAGCACGGAGATACAGACCCAGTGGACCGTTGGTAATAGATGGAAACTGAGGAGGAGGGCTGCAGATTAATTAAAGTGCTTCACCATCAGGCGTATAAAAGGCGATATGAACAGTGACACCAGCGACCCAAACCTCAAACTATCTTGGAACGGTCAAAACTGCAGTCCGCTACTTTCAGCTGAAATAGAATTAATAAATCAACAATTCAGGAATATCAGGGGCCTAAACGAAACTAACAGGTGTATAGTTAGGTATGACTGTGAGAATGGAGGGCTGGTGAACCTGGTGGATTACTGCTTCCATTAGCTGGCCTAGCCTTGTGTGTCTGCTGCAGCATGAGACTGGAGGGCTCGTTATCCCACACAGACAGCCTCGCCACACTCAGTCCTTATCCTCCTAAAATAGGATTTGTTAATTCCAGCAAATATTCAGGCTTGGGATAACCCATTGTTTCCTTCTCAATGCTAACGGCTGCATTGTTATAAAAAAGCCTCTCCCCATGGTTGTGTCTGTGTACAGTCATTAGAGAGAACTGTCACGGAAAGGTACTCTGTCATCACAGCTGGCATTTGGTGACATTTCGTAAGTCTCTTAATAGCCCAGTGGACGCAGCGTTATCAATTAGCTAATTGTCTTATCACCTAGGAACCGGTTACCATGCCAGGCGAAAACATCAGCTCTGGCCATTAAGGAGAGATGTGGATTTAAGTCCACACTCACAGTCACAGTTGCAGCCTGGTGACCTTGACATTCTCAAACAGCGTGTCCCTGATTAATACACTGTATCATTCCAACAGTGTATTTAAATGCACAAGCAATATAATTGGAAGCAATGGGACACGTGGATGATTGAGCCTTGGAGGATTTAAAAATGACCGACTCTGTCTCTGAGTCTAATAGGGTCGGGCAAATTCCACCAGACCAGGACCGAGGTGTGTGGTCTGAGCTTAAGCCCCCAAAAGCTACGGTAACCTTGATCTCTTTTTAATGTATCATTGAATGAACGCGACAACAACCCAATGCTAATTAGACGTGGACACTGTGGGGAGGGCATCTGTGAGATGATCGTAACATGCCATGGCTGCGATATGGGAAGAAAATCTCTCTCAACATTTTCTGTTGGGCGCCCAGATGGGAAGGGAGTTGGTTAGACGTTCTCTCTCATCGCTGGGGGGCCTTCCGAGACCATTTTCTCAGGACTAGCATCTGTCCTGCGTTGCTTGTGGCAAAACACGAAACCGGTTGCTTTCCTTCCTCCTTTTTTTCAGATTTCTCTCTTTTATCTTTTTTTTTCTTCCTCTCTCCACTGTTTCTTTCGTGGCTTAAAGCAGACAGCTTTTGAATTGTACAGAAAGCCACAATGGAGATTACTTGCGGGGCTTGGAGCAGAAATGTTTATTAGACAGACAAATCTGGGAACGCACGCATGCCTGTACGAAGAGAAAAGAAATGAGGGTTTTTCCTCTGTTAAAACATGAGCTTTGTTGTGTCCACAGGCGACAGATCTAAATGTGTGTTGGTGTGTTTGCGTGTATATGTGTGTATATGTGTGTGTGTGTGTGTGAGAGAGAGAGAGAGAGAGAGAGAGAGAGAGAGAGAGAGAGAGAGAGAGAGAGAGAGAGAGAGAGAGAGAGAGAGAGAGATGTGCACAATGATGTTTACTAGCAGAAGGTCTGCATGCTAATTGGTTGGATCCTAAACTAGAATTCTAATATTTCTGTGTTTAAGTTTGTGTTTGCCTCTCTCTCTCTTTCTAATTTGCATTGTCCCTATGTTGCTCTCACAAGGTTAATATATTAGGAACCTGACAATGTTCATTACTGAACCACATTATTCATATAACTAATGGAGTGTATAAATACATTTAACAAATCAGAAGATTACCATAAAATACTGGACACATTTTACAACCAATTATGACATTTCTCACTACATAATAATGACTTGAAACATATAATTTACGCACTTACGCACAACAAAAAACATGAAATGCATTATTCATAGGAAATGTGGTTTCAGAAGCTGAACAAGTTCCACTTTTTCCAGATTCGCTACAGCAAGTTAACTGACTGACGGCTGTGCTGACTGTTGACTTAGAACCAGAACAGCAGAGCATGCATGAGTGCTCCTGTGTGCTATCTCAGCATTGGGCTTCCACTCTCACCTGCTGTACATCTCACCTCTCACCGGGAGTCAGGTGGCTGAGTGGTGAGGGAGTCGGGCTAGTAATCATAAGGTTGCTGGTTCGATTCCCGGCTCTGCCAAATGACGTTGTGTCCTTGGGCAAGGCACTTCACCCTACTTGCCTTGTACTTACTGTAAGTCGCTCTGGATAAGAGCGTCTTCTAAATGACTAAATGTAAATGTTTCCTTTGATAAACAAATCGGTGCAGCAGAAGTTGAGTTTCTCCACGTGAATTGGGCAATATAACACTCTTTCAGAACTCAGTTCCAGTTATCTCTCTTCCTCTCCTCTCTCTCCCTTCTTCCCTCTGAACATCGTGAATGCCAGTCACAGGATAACTCTTGAGGCAAGACATGAATATCAAAGCGTATTTATTGCCTTCCACGGTGTCTCAGTGCCCTTCTCAGACTGGAAGGTACAGGGAGAGCATTATTCACTCTCCTCCAGGTGGGTTACAGAGCAGATTCCCGTCTTGAGAAAAATGTTTCCCCTTGATGTCCAGGTGAGCATCATACTCTGATTGTCCAAAGCCAGGTTCCAGTGACAAGGGCATACATATAGAGTCTATATTATAGACAGTAAAGTGTACAGTACAGATATATATGAATCACAAACAGATATATATTTCTCACTCATATATCTATGTGTGAGAAAGTCTGCCTATTAGTGACGTTAAACCACAACTTGATAAGTTAAAAGTATAGGTACATTGGAATTCTTGGTTCTGCTAAGATGTGTACAGTTCCAGGCTGCTATACTGCCAGCTGGGGTCATGGTGGTGTCATGGTGGTGTGGTGATGGTGTAGTGATGGTGTGATGTCATGGTGGTGTGGTGATGGATGCAGACTGGTGTTAGGAGCAGCCGATGAGAGGGAACTGGATGGGGAGACAGCCAGCCAGGCCTGTTTGGAGGCAGCCAGGAGGCCTGCTGACCAAAGGAACATGACTGAACATGAAGCCTTGCCTGGGGCTTGGGTGCTGCTGCCAGCAGCACTCGTGTAGGGAAATACAAGAGACCAGGCACATTGTTTGTGTTTGTTTGTGTGAGAGAGAGAGAGAGAGAGAGAGAGAGAGAGAGAGAGAGAGAGAGAGAGAGAGAGAGAGAGAGAGAGAGAGAGAGAGGGAGAGGGAGAGGGAGAGGGAGAGGGAGAGAGAGAGAGAGAGAGAGAGAGAGAGAGAGAGAGAGAGAGAGAGAGAGAGTCTGGAGTGGGTTATAATTAAGGATTTTGGTGGGAGACCAGGGTCGTTATGTGTGTGCTATTGTGTGTTTGTGTCAGGAAAGGAAATGCCAGTGGATTCTCTCCTTAGCTCACTTTATATTCCTTCTCTATTATAATTTCCTTCCGTCTTGCCAATGCCAAAACCTTTGCAAATAGCTATTTGTAGAGAGTGCCTGAATCATATGGGCCAAATTCCATTCCACATTTTTCTCTAGCAGCACATTCAACATTTGCCTGCAGTACTTCCCAAAAAAAGCCAACATAATGACATAACTTTCTCCAAGCTGAAGTTACAAAACAAGCTGAGTCATGAACCAATCGCTCCTGCGTTATGAGCCAAATGGAATAAGTTGGTGGAGATTAGAAAATGTTCACAGACTTATTTGCATTGTTTCTCATTTCAGAGCTAGGAGGCATATATCTCCCAGACGTTGACCTCAGTGGGTGGACGGCAGCGTCTCTCCGCCTCAGCCTTCCTCATCTTCTGAATACACTCATCAATCCTGTGGCTTATGAGAGATTGCTGGGAGGTATTCCTCGGGGCGCTCTGCTCGGCCCAAATGGATTTTTGAGTGGATTCGGGAAAGACCCTGATACGTGTTTCCTCCTCCTCTCCTCAATCTTACATCTGTCATTTTGGTGGGCAACATATTTGGACCTTGTTTTCCACAGATTTGCATCTCTCTCTCTCTCTTCCCCTCTAAATATATATCACAGACAGATGGACTGACGAGCAGACAGTACATCTGAGAACATCCATAGCAAAATGTTGATCAAAGGAGCTTGGCTCAGAACATGATCAATATTATACCTTGAAGCTCCCCGACTATTGTAGATTTCTATTTGACCCAGATTGAGTTGTAAGAGACCCTGGTTAATCTATCTACGATTGATTCTGCCCAACACTCAAACCGTTCTTCATCTTCTCTTCATCTTAACATAGTCTCTTTTTCTTTGGTTGGCTCTCGAACAGGAAGTAGCTTCAGAAAGTGTCTCATCCAGAGATGAGAGGAGCAGCTTCACTCCTGTTTCTTTGCTGTTTATGTCAAACAATATATGTCAAACAAAACAAAACACTCAAAAAATGTCATTCTTCATAACACTCAAAGCCTGATGCTTCTGTCGTGCGTATAGCTGAGGCCATGACAGATGGCTTGGCCATGGATCATCAGAACTGCGGTCTCCCTTGAGACAAGAGAAGAACAAGAAACAGCTCCACGTTGGCTGTGTAGTCTCCTTGTGTGTGGGTTTAAATGTACAGCAAAACACCATTGTTCTTCATTTGATCTTCCACCCTAGCTAATGCGATCTGTGTTGTCTCATTCTCAGGCATGCCTATATCGCACTCTCCTGAAACAGGGGATCATGCTGAGTAGACCAGCGCATGCTGAGCTGTTAGAAAGCCTGGCTTTCCTCCAGAGGACTGGTTCAGCTGTGGTTTGCCGTGTGTGGTGGCAGGTTCTGTGGGAGATGAGAGGACTCTGGTTCTGACTCACCCAGAATCCTGGATGGAGAGAACTCATTCAGATGCAGGTCTGATCCCACCCACTGGCAGAATCACACAGGCACATTCTGTTTCACACACACACGCACACCTTCTCTCTTACGTAATTATGTTGATCGCACACATTCTCACACACCTTCTCTCTCTCTCTCTCTTTCTCTCTCTCACACACGCACACACACACACACACACACACACACACACACACACACACACACACACACGCACACACACGCACACACACACACACAGACAGACAGCATCCACACGTCATTCCAAACAGCTTAAAGCTGTGCCAGCAACAGAGCAGAAGAGAGGATTGGCCGACAGGTTTATCTGGAGGAGTTAGTGTCGGACCGTGTCGAGACTAAGTCCTTTTATGTCAGAGATACTCAGAAACGATCCACACAGGTAAATAGCTTAGGGAATTACTTAAGCAGGTTAAATGTGTTGGACACTGAGTGAGTATGATTTTCTATGACAGAGCCCGCTGTGACGTGTATAATGTTTGTTGTGGAACTTTGCCTGGCAAGAGTGACTAAGCGCTTAAGGAGGATCTAGGACTATGGATTCATGATCAATAGAGCCGGCGTTAATGATGTTTGCTCGCTTTCAACAAGTTAGACAAAGGAGATATCAAAACTGCAAATATCATTCAAACACCAGTAAGCTCATCTGCAAACCATCTTGACCACACAATGTTTGCTCGTACTTGAGGACTTTACATCCACACCATCTGTCAAAACACAAGAAAACCACAGTTTAGTTAGTTTTTGTTTTGCTTTATGTTACATTACATTTTGGACAGTTCTCTTATTTGCACTATTTACATGTTGTCTTCACACAAGATGAGCAAATTCAAAACCTTGAAGGAAATCCAAAATAAAATCAACTTTCTTTAATTTAGTTGGATATCACAACACTAAGATTACATAAATCCCCCTGGTATTGACTGTAGACACTCTAAACCTTCACCTTCACAAGGACTTGTCATCGACAGTCATGTTTTGTATCCACACATGAAACAATACCAGGTTACCAAGAGCCAGAAAAAAACACAGAAATTGAATGACACGCTACATAACACAAAGCATTCGTCATTATCAACAATGAAACTTGTCCTCAGAAGATAAAACAAACATACATACATAGTCTCTCTGTGGGCTGTTTACAGTGTTGGTCAGAAATGTGTGCAAGCACTGACAATAAACGGTACTGGTTGCCATGACAACATACTATGAGGTGTGGTCAAGTGTGGTCAGAGTAAGGGCAACATTCATAAGGCCAAAAGGACTGGGTAACCAGGGGTAACCAGGGTTTCGGTTCATTAGGTACTGAATGAGGCAAATACTGTGGACCAAACAAACCCATGAAAATCAATGACACCAATAGTGTTGTTATCTCATCATGCACGGTTCTATAGATCTCTCTCAGAGTGTACAAACTGACAGGAAGGCTCATGAAATTGCCCGCCAAGCAATGCAGCCACGGTTCCAATAGAGTTTGAATGTTCGTCATTGACGTTAATCACTTTACAGACACTCCCTCTGAAGCGAAATCCCCATTGTTTGCTCGTAATTAACACTTTTTTCAATTGTCTTCTTGTTAGCTGCAAATAGTTGGCGAGGGATGGGCAGATGGATTGTTTACTCAACTTCACTGCGTTCGGCGACCAGCAAACTGGCTTGTTAGTGGAACGTGTTTGATTCTGCGGTTTCAGTAAATTTCTTCTCAGAAAAAGCTATATTGGGAAGATGATTGTGAATCATAAATGTCAGACATGACATTGGCCTGGCTGTAAAAAGGAAAATACTAACTGTGACACCTGTCAGTGTCTCAAAAAATCTTGGACAAATATTTTTCCTCACAAAGGTGACATAGAATCCCAAAGACTCATTGGTTTTCGCTAAATACAAGATGTACTCAAAACCAAGAGTGTAAACAACTTTGGAGCGCATTTGCCAGTGTAAAATTGTCTAATTATTCAGAACTTTATCATGAACAGTGAAGGAGGCAAATGTATCCAAATATGAAACCAGGTACCACAGGATGATCATGCACAGCAGGTGACCTAGCTTTCTATCATGCACAACATCCTCCACTACACAATCCTTTCATCCTTCCATCCCACAAGCATGTAAACCTTATTCTGACAACACATCTCTGATTCTCTGCTCCACAGCAGTCATTGATGTGAGCCCCAAATGTTAACGCTTGACTGGAGAACACCAGCAGTCTTCTCCAGCCTGAGACATAACATCTCCACACAGAAATCCATAGTTTGACATGATTCACGAACAGCGCTCACTCCATACTTTGCCGTCGGACACAGTAAACCTTTAGCTGAGTCAAAAGGGATAGATGAGAGGGAGTCAGATGGCTGAGCGGTGTGGGAGTCGGGCTAGTAATCTGAAGGTTGCTTGTTCGATTCCCGGCCGTGTCAAATGACGTTGTGTCCTTGGGCAAGGCACTTCACCCTACTTGCCTCGGGGGGAATGTCCCTGTACTTACTGTAAGTCGCTCTGGATAAGAGCGTCTGCTAAATGACTAAATGTAAATGTAGATGAGGAATACAAATTCTCTTTTTCTTGTTATTCTAACATTCAGGCTCTGGAAAGACTTTGTTTCCGAGACCTTGGGAGTAGTTGCTTAACTGCATGAAGCCTAATCAGCGGACCTGCTGTTACCAGGACAAATCTCTATGACGACAGACACCAACACCTCTTCAAGGGGGGGGAAACTGATGGGGGTATTTTTTCTCTGTCAAATGCATCAGAATGTCTAAATCAGATCAATTAAGTCCGTCGGATTTTGCCAGTGTTTGTTCTGTTCAGACATGTCGAATGCACTGTTGCCCACACAACATGGATGTCTCAGAAGATGAGGGGGATTTGTTTCGAATAGCATTTGTGTTTAGTTGTTTCTTAGAAGTGTTCAGATGGAAGGATAGAGAGAGGCGCTGTATAGAGTGCACATAGGGCACAGCAGGGAGTGCTGTTTTCCAAATGCCGCCGCTGAGGGAAACCTTTGATGGTGAATTAAGAGAGATGGACACACGAAGGGGGTCCATCCATCTTCACTTCCAAAACCATACCAGATAACACGGAGAGAAAGTCGAGAGAATCGAAGGGCATTTTTTTTTTGTGCTCAGTTTTAATCCTCCAAGATCTCAGTGGATACAGAGTCCCTTGAAGTTTGCTAAAGTTCCAGTAATTGGCTGGTGTGTTTTTTGCAAGTCTTTTCCCTCACTGTTTTTCTAATGGTCTCAGATGTAAAAAATAAATAAATAAAAGAATAAAATTAACAACCTTAGGTTTCAAACACCCTATAAGGGGGCTTAGCCAAATGGATGCAAACTGGGCCCCAAATCAGGGCATTCCCATTACCCCGATACCCCCCACACCCCTCAAACTGTGTCTCTCAGTCTAAGCCCCCCTACCTTGCCACCCCACCCCCCACTGCCCAGTTCCCCCAGGACTATGTCTCTGTTTCCCCCTTCCCTGCCTGCCCTATCTCCAGTATAACTTTACTGACAGGACCCCTAAGGGAAATCAGGAGTTTGGGAAAAGAGGAAGGTATAGGAGAGGAGGATTACACTCCCCGACGGTAGAGTAATCTGGGGGACACAGCTTTCTTGCAGGCTAGACTGGGTGGACGGGAGTGGGAGGGGCTGCTATATGTGTCCTGGTTTGGAGAGGTAGGCGATGAGGGCCACCACCACCCCCACGTACACCCCCGTTCCTATGGTGATGGAAAGGGCGGCCAGGAAGAGAGCCCGTCGAGACGCGATGCTGGCCATGGGGAAGTCTCCCTTTGTCACCGCCTTGCTGGTCTGGAAGACAGGAGGGGGAAGGGAGGTGAGAGGAGGATTGAGAAATGGAGGGCTCAAAGAGAGAGAGAGAGAGAGAGAGAGAGAGAGAGAGAGAGAGAGAGAGAGAGAGAGAGAGAGAGAGAGAGAGAGACAGAGAGAGAGAGAGAGAGAAACCGTATTTATCCAGGCAGAGATGATTGAAAGAACTATTTATTATTTCACTGTGGTTGTATGCAGACGAGACTGGAAAGCAGGGAGGGATCGTCGACAGGGACACAATGGATTCAAGGAGAGCTCCTAATGGATTAGGGTATTGGAAAGAGGGAGTTAGTGATGAAATGTCGGCGACACAAGATTGTGCCGGTGTCAAAGGAAGGAGGTGAATAATGAATGATGAATTCAACGTGTAGGAAATCAGCTGTGACAAGTGCACTGTCTGAAAGGAGATATGACTAAAAGAGAATGAGTCTTTTTGGAGCAACAGAAATGGAACAAGAACTGATTGTCAGGACTATGTGAATGTAATCACACAAAAAAACAAAATTTTCTCAGGTGTTGGAAGTGAATAAAATACGTGGCAGCATTTTCACTGCCTGTAGTATTGGTTCAGGCAGGAGGACTCAGTATTACTTGATACTTTATTTCACAAGGTACAACACATGATTGTAACACTTGATTTGGCATTATGGTTCTGCTTGCATCGGCTCCCTGCCGCACCCAACGGAGACACCGTCTCGACCTCCGAGCAGAGAGCAGCGACGCATTCCCCCTACGACAGGAAACACAGAACCAAGGGTGGAGGCCGGGGAGGCGGAGGCAGCAGATTAAACAGAAAGCAACCTGTGTCGCACTAGCAAAGCAGAGTGCAGCGATATCCTGATTAAATAGCCCGCCCTGCTAAGAAGGTGTGCCCCTACTGCGTGATATGACGCGCTGCTAGTGACGCGCTGCTAATGAGGCGCTATGTCTCGCGTCCCCCTGCATGAACCAGCTCCGCTTGATTTTCAATAACAAGTCTCTTTAAATACCAAATGTCTTGTGGATATAGCCATTTCCTGAAATAGCACATGGTGTTGACACTACAGGCTTTGGAGATTGACACCATGAGTCCCTGCTTGTTATCATCCTCTCAGTCCCCTGTGGCTAGTGATCCTCTCCCCTGTCTGTCTGTGTCCCTCCAGCCCTCCCCAGCCCTTCCCAGCCCTCCGCAGCCCTCCCCAGCGCTCCGTAGCCCTCCCCAGCCCTCCGTAGCCCTCCGCAGCCCTCCCCAGCCCTCCGTAGCCCTCCGCAGCCCTCCCCAGCCCTCCGTAGCCCTCCGCAGCCCTCCCCAGCCCTCCGTAGCCCTCCGCAGCCCTCCGTAGCCCTCCGCAGCCCTCCCCAGCCCTCCGTAGCCCTCCGCAGCCCTCCCCAGCCCTCCGTAGCTTTTCCCACCGCAGCCCTCCCCAGCCCTCTGTAGCCCTACCCAGCCTCTGTCTGTGTCCCTCCAGCACAACCCTGGCTGTGCTCTCTCCTGGCTGTGGTCTCTCCTGGCTGTGCTCTCTCCTGGCTGTGCTTTCCCATGTCTGTACTCTCTCTTGGCTGTGCTCTCTCCTGGCTGTGCTCTCTCCTGGCTGTGCTCTCCAGTGTCTCTGCCTTGTCCCTCCCAGCACAGACCCTGCCAGTGCAGCTGCCTCATCAAGCAGCCACACAGCACCTTAGAGGAGAACACCAAGGTAAAGCACTTTTCAACTTCCAACTTTTCTTTTCTTCCTTCTTTTTTTTTACCCAATTATATTTTGTGTTTCATGTATGGAGGGAAGGTTTCTGAAGGCCTCCGTTCTTGCCCAGCAAGCATCCGCGGATAAACCAAATTAAACAAAGGACACATATTCAAGACACGGCTAGTCGTTTCCATGCCAACAAAGTGAATATTGAAACAACGGCATGGTTATAGCAGTCTTGTGGGAAATTAAGTTCAGGAGTGGTTTCAAAACTGGGATAAAATGCTCTCCTTTTAAGCTCGCATTGTGCCCCCTTGCAAGGCCTTGTGGGGGAATGAGTCTTGGAAAGAGTCGTAATTCGACAGAAAACCACTCCATTGAGTCTTTGTATTGCAGGGAGGGTTGAAGGGCAAAACGCTGTAAAAGCTGAGGTTGTAATTAAAAGTCCCTCATTATGAGGTCTAATGAACAGGCCATAATTGATTAATCAATCTATTGCTTTGCTTCAGACGAATAATTAAGTCATTGCATTTTGCAGCTCTCTCACAGGAGTAGCAGAGCGTCTAAAGGCCGAATGGGATGTTTCGAAGGCCAAAGCATTTTTCCCTTGAATCCCCTTGAGAGGTAAATGGAGGCATTAAGGCTTTATCTTCACAACCTTGACAGAATGATTGAAATGTGGCGTCACAGACAACGATAACATCTCAGACTTAGCAGGATGTGCTGGCTCTTTCTGAGACATTTTGGTTGGAATCTGTCTGCTGCTAACGGGCTTCCTTAGTGAATGCTCAGCTCCACACATGCAGAACTGAGACACAATCAGACACCGTCCAACGACATTCACATCCCATTTCTCATTCAGATCTATTGCTTTAGTAAACGCTGCAATTGCATGATAAAAATACATTAATATTTATGTAAGCTGAGATAGATGGATTTTTTTTTCTAAAGCTGAGAAGGGCATTTTGAAGCTTCTCCAAACTAGTTTTCAGATTAGTCTGAAAAGCTGAAAGTAATTAATTAGGATATTGAACCACGACAATTTCTCTTATCTCTGAATAAAAGTTCATTCTCCCCAGACACTGTGGTGCGTTATATTTGTGATTAGAGGACACTTGAACATGAAGTTGTAGTTGAAGTTGAACTTGCATAAATAGCTCAGTTATGGAAGCTACATCCTTGGCCTTGCAGAGAGAGAGAGAGAGAGAGAGAGAGAGAGAGAGAGAGAGAGAGAGAGAGAGAGTGTGTGAGAGAGAGAGAGAGAGAGAGAGAGAGAGAGAGAGGGAGAGAGAGAGAGAGAGAGAGGAGAGAGAGAGAGTGTGAGAGAGAGAGAGAGAGTGTGAGAGAGAGAGAGAGAGTGTGAGAGAGAGAGAGAGAGAGATGTGTGAGAGAGAGAGAGAGAGGAGAGAGAGTGTGAGAGAGAGAGAGAGAGAGAGAGTGTGAGAGAGAGAGAGAGAGAGAGAGAGAGAGAGAGTGAGAGAGAGAGGGAGAGAGAGAGAGAGAGAGAGAGAGTGAGAGAGAGAGAGGGAGAGAGAGAAATAAAAAGATTGCTTTGTGTAACACAACTCTTAAAACGCTGCTAAGAAAGTTTGTGTGTGTGTGTGTGTGAATGTGTGTTTTCTGTGCTTCTCAAACACAGGGTGGGCCAAGCACTCTGTGTGTCACTGGATCTGACCTTCTAATCTGAGGAAAACAGCATTGATCCTGCGCTCCCTTGTGCCCATGACAGTCCCTATCGTGTCTCCTGTGTGGTGGCTTCAGACTGTATCAATATCTCAAACACTCTCTAAACCCCTTCCTCCATGCACCTCCCATAAAACCCAGTTTGATAATCATATTGAGGAAGTATTTTCCCCCGAGAACACACAGACACTAAATGTGATGAATCGTGAGACTTTGTCCTTTCTCTGGGATGTTGTTGCGGTCATCTCCACGGTGAGATATGGTTTTGACAACGCATTCACGATGCAATGTTCCAATACTGCCTAGGCTATTGACAAAACAGATGGACAAACATGGAGAATCATGGACGTGGACAATAGATAATTCTTTGAAAGCATTAAAGAGAGGAGAGGTAACAGAAGCATAGATAGGACAGAGTCTTTAGCTCACAAACCAAACTAGAGTCTACAAGACAGAGGCATCCATATACCTCCTTCCTTTTTCTTTCTTTCAGTTTCTCTCTGTCTCTCTTCACGGGAGAGATTGACAGAAGAATCACTAACCTCTTAACACACCAATTATTTTTCATAATTACTCAGGAAAAATTAAATTAGCCCCTGACAAGTTAATTCAGTCTGCCTTCATCTGCCTTGGTCACACCAACTGATAAGGCTACTAAATGTTTAGCTATTAGATACCCATTCATACTTGAGATGGCAAGGATGGCAGTGTTCCTAGGAGGCTAGACAGCTGTCTGTGTGTCTGAATGATGTATGTGCACAAACATTTATGTTGACTGGAGTTCTGTCAGCCAGCTCTCACAGTCATTGTGTAGATATGTGTGTGATAGCGAGAGTGTGTACACCCCTATGCATGTGTGAGTGTGTGTATGTGTAACCGAGCCGAGTTGGTTGAACTCACTCCTCAGCGTGAATACTGACCACCAACTGCCGCCCTGTCGAAGAGCAGCCTTTCTGTGGCGTAGCTGGTTAAAGCAATGTTCATGGGAGGTGGTCATCATGTTCGACATTCACGTGTGTGTGTTGCGTGTGTGTTGTGTGAGTGTTGTGTGTGCGTTGCGTGTGCGTTGCGTGTGTGTTATGTGTGTGTTCTTACCCCCTGAGAGAAGTAGAAGGCAGCGATGCCCAGGGGCCAGAAACAGCACAGCATGGAGAAGATGGCCAGGCCCAGGTGGTCTCGAGGGGGGACCACGATGAAGTTATCCTCACTCTCACTGTCGCTGGAACAGTCCGTCTGTGTGTGTGGGGGGGGGGGGGGGGGGGGGGGGATGTGGGGTGGGGGGGGGGGGGGGGGGGGGCGACAAGGAACACAGGAAATAGCTTTAGGACCAGGGGCATGGGTATAGCATTCCACCAGTGCAGGTTCAAATCTCCCTGTAGATAAAGGTCTCTGCTAAATGATTGCTATTACTATACACATGGACCATGGAGGCAGGATGGATGACACCACAGGAAGCCTGTCAGAAAGCACGGCCACTTCCTGAAGCATGTGGAGTGGTCAGCTTCCACGTCCTGTGCCAGAGAAGCAGAGGGCTGGACGTCACACCTCGCTTAATGAATGAAACTGTCAGCCAGTCAGAGGGCGCAGTTAACCTGCTGCTCCTCGGTCAGGCAGCCGTCTAATGGCCAACGCTCCGTGAATTTAATGTTTTTCGTGCCACCCCAGTGGCGTATTGCAGAGAGGGGGGGGGGGGGGGGGGGGGGGAGGAGGGGGAGGAGGGGGGGGGGGGAGGCCTGTGCTGCTCTTCCCACTGAATGGCTTTTTCATCATCGGTTTCCTACATAGCATAATTTATTTACACAGCAATTATTTACACATTTACACAGCAATTATTTACGTAACCACAATTCAAATAACACCGTCAATCAGTCGATTGAGATGAGTACTATCGGTGTGAAACGCAAGATTTTCCATTGCGTGTGTTTTGGTTGTTTACAGGAGGTAACATCACTCAGATCTGCTGTATGGATCACCCTGGCTCAGCACAAGAAAGAAGGTTCTGGAGGTGGAAGATAGGAGACAGTTATTATCCATTAAAAACGTGTGGCTCATCACTCATGCTATACAATAACACATTAAACACAATAACACATTAAATGAATGCTATCAATGTCTCCAGTAGTAAAGGAAAGAACATTTGGATGCATACATTTGAGAGGGACCAGTAAAACCACTTAATATTCAATTTTTCCACCCCCATAGTTGAGCTGGTGTCAATGACTTCCGGATAAAGTGTGTGAGCAAGATACCAAATTCTTTTCGTTTAGCTCGGAGCATCAGACTGCATCCCACAGGGATAAACGTTGCCGCAGAGCTTTAGACGATACTCCGGTGCGCTCTGCGGTTCCAAAACCTCGGCCAGAGTGAGCTCTGTTTCAATATCCGTGCACAAGCTGGAAGCTACTGTTTCACACCCAAAAGCAGACTCCTTATAATATACCCTGAGCACTGTTGTTGAGGCTGTACTACTGGAGCATGTAGGCAGTGTGCACCCAACCACAAAACCCTGTGTCATTACACACACCATCTCCACAGTACACGCAACAAATAATACAGAGATTTTACGGTTCTTAGGGAGATTTTTTTTTTTCTTTCTTGTTTTTCATTTTCTGGCAAAAAAAAAGAGAGACCAAAAATACTGTGGGTCTTTGGGAATGTGTTTCAGGGTGTGATGAGCTGTAATAAATATACACCAGGAATAGAAGGGAGCGCTACAAGTCAATAAGCTGCAATCATCCCGTGTGCAGGAGGAGGCTCAGGAAATAACACCGCTGGAGAGAGAGAGAGAGAGAGAGAGAGAGAGAGAGAGAGAGAGAGAGAGAGAGAGAGAGAGAGAGAGAGAGAGAGAGAGAGCGAGAGAGAGGTGGAGGACGGGAGGAGAAAATTGAGAAACAGAGACAGAAATATATTGGGTGCGTGAAAGAGAGGAGATACCGGGGTAGGAGAGAGCAGAGTGAGGAGAGAGAGAGAGAGAGAGAGAGAAAGAGAAAGAGAAAGAGAAAGAGAGAGAGAGAGGGAAGATGACGGGGAGTGGAGGATTACTAGCTACTAGCCTTGAATCTTACTGAAGCATGAAAACAGTGTATCGTACAGCACACTGAGTATGGTGCGTCTTTTTATAAAGTTACCTTGTGCATTTTTTGCAGAAGGTTTTTTTGGCTGTACAGCATTACATTGTACGGCAGATAGGGGAGCATGAACTGCATTGATTGTGTTACACAAATCAAAATGAGCTGGAAGGCGAGATAACTGATTTCTATTTGTGTTTCAGAATTTATTACTAATATCATCAGACTAGAAATCTATACATAATTTTGTTCATATTGAAGCACTGAGGCAAAAAGGTCATAACACATAAGAGAGAGAGAAAGAGACAGACAGAGAGAGCAAGAGAGAGAGAGAGAGCGCGAGAGAGACAGACAGACAGACAGAGAGAGAAGAGACAGACAGAGAGAGAGACAGAGAGAGAGAGAGAGAGAGACAGAGAGAGAGAGAGAGAGAGAGAGAGAGAGAGAGAGAGAGAGAGACAGACAGAGAGAGAAAGACAGAGACAGACATTGACTTGCCCACCCTTGCAGTGCCACAGCCGAACCAGAGCCAGATGTGCTCTATGGGACTCATATGATTCCAGACCCTGGGCCGAGCGGAGAGGTGAACTAGAGGTCCAGACATGTCGTAGATCACAAGTCTGTCTCAGGAACTACAGAAAGATAAAACCAGGAGAATGAAAAAATCCACCTGGGTTTGAACCCTCCATAATTTCAGGAAGTGACAAGAAGTATTGAATAATAACATGATTACACTATTATCTTTCATCAAACTAAATCCTCTCTGACATCTGGAAATTCTAACCGTGGATGTTTGCCAGCAGGCAGATTAGTCCCTCTGGAGCAGTGGCCGTTTTCAAAGGGAATGAATGGCTTACAAACATTCCCTCCATCAGGTCTCATTCCCCAGTTATCGTTTGTTAACCGTTGGAAAACTGAATAGGTTGAATCCTGATGTACATGTATGTATGTGGCGGTGGGGGGTATGTTGATGCTGGCTGTATTAAGGTTCCGACGGCGAAGCCTTCTCCTGTGGACTGCATCTGCTGTCAACATGAGAGAGCATCTTGACAGGTAACGAAGGACTAATGGATGGTTTCATTCGTCTTTCGTGACAGCACAACCGGGATGGGGCCTGTGTAATTTATGTTTCCAAATTGCCTCCACAGCGTGGGGGAGATGAGGCTAGTCTTCCTTCTTCCTTTCCACCCCATCATGCACACTCCTCCTTCCCACCACAATTCCTCTCTTTTTTTTCTGTCACACTCTATCTGTCTCTCAGCTCCTTGTTAAGTATAACACCCATCATATTCCTGATGATACACAGTCTGGTGGGTAGAGGCGGGTGAATTCCAAACGCATCACGGGGCAGCGCACCTGACACATCCAAACCTGATAACCTTATGTTCCCATGCTCACGTGGTTTGAACTTGTCTCCATGTGTGACGTAACATTTATGTTATTAATGAGCAGCTCCATACAAACTGCACCTAATTCAGTTCAATGCAGAGGCGAGGGTTGATACACAGATGTGACAGAAGGGTTCTGGCCCACGCAGCTTATTAGGCTCTGGCTGAGGTTTAATTAAGCTCACTGTTCATCCATGAAACTCTTCTATGAGGAAGACTGCAGGCAGGGATATCGGATGATGTTATTTTACGTAGTCAGGATAGTGTGGTCTGTGTTTATGTGTGTGTGTGTGTGATTGTTACACATCCTGATGTATATGCATGCCCACATCTGCTATGAAGAGTGACCTTTTATACGAGGCCCCTAGGTGCCTGAATGAGCTACCTGTTTGTGTAAACATGAGAAGCAATTTATTCATTCATGTGCTGTTGCAGTCCTACATGAATACTACATAGCCCCTGGGTCTATAGATACAGTCCCTCATAGCCCCTGGGTCTATAGATCCAGTCCCTCATAGCTCATTGCTGGAGAAAGTGGAAACATGGAGACAGTATACGGCAGAATTGCCTTTCAAGGGGTTAACCCCTCGTGCAACATCCCAAGTCCCAATGCGTTTCAGACTGACAGAAACACATGGAGACATCTCTCCTCTGCTGCGCACGGCTGCCCTGCCTGAGTCCGGCCGCGCCCCCTCCACACCTCCCCGACAGGAGGAGCAGGAGGAGCAGGAGGAGCAGGTGGACCAGCGAGACTCAGGTTGTTCCACCCAGCGAGGAGTCCGCTGAGATAATTGGCCCTCAGCACCAGAGGTCACCTGACCCCAGCAGGGAGATCACTGGCCCCTGACCCCAGCAGGGAGGTCACCTGCCCCCTCCTTCCGGAGGAGTCCGACCATGGCAGACCGACCACAGATGCTTGCGAGCGCTGCTTCCTGCATTCTAATGTGGGAGGGATGATATCCTCCCTCCTCCATGTCGCGGTGATGAGCTGGTTAAGTTATGCCAGGTCATGAGCTCACATCCCCGTGGCAACATGGTCCTCAGGGCTTTATGATTCATCAGGCGGACTGATGAACGGCCGGCCCGGGCCGGCTGGTATGAAAACACCGGGTTATTGAGCTGATAATGGAGTGGGCTGATTTACACAGCTGCTCTGGTCTGCTGTGACACGCCGTGCAAGGCGACCTGTCTTCAAGGACCTCTGTGGGACAATCTGTCACCGAGGGGGTGATGGCAGCGACATGGGAACGTGACGATACAAACCCCTGAACAATATGACGCTGGTCTCTGTACTCTGTATGCCCTTGTGTGTGACTGTGTTAGGTGGAGGTTTCAAGCAGAGTCTGTTTCAACTCCGTAAAGTGCTGTTTGGAGCCCTGAAATTAATTATTCAATATGGAATTACCTATGTTCCTCCACAGTTACAAAGTGTTCTTTATCTTTATTGCAGGTTTCTGAAGTGTGCTGCATCTCTGCATATACAGGGCATTTGTACTCTAAAACCTTGTAACAGTGTGATGGGAGTGCAGGCAGTAATACGGTTTAATACAGATGTCTTGCTGTCACACCTACAATCTAACAAACTCGACATAGCGGCATTATTGTGTAAACAGCATCTACCTCGGGTAAATTACTGTTAATACACAATCCTTTTGTGTGAAATATTTTCCCAGTCAGGTCTTGCATTGAGGCAATTTTCCCTAAGCAGCCTGGCATGCCAGCCACAAGGGACTGCAACACTGAGCCCACAACCTGCCTCTCTCTCTCTCTCTCTCTCTCTCTCTCTCTCTCTCTCTCTCTCTCTCTCTCTCTCTCTCTCTCTCTCTCTCTCTCTCTCTCTCTGCCTGCTAAGATTAGCGTTCCGACATCGTCTTCTTCCAGAGATTGTCGTGACGTTACAGGGATGCGCTCGCATCAATAATTTAGTGGGTAATTGATTGGCCCCTGGATATGGTGTTGGTTATGGCTTGTCAGAGCAGAGCCAATGAGTTGTCAGAGCTGACCTGTCAGGATCATACAGCAGAACAGAGCAGAGACAGGGTCTCACATGCCCTGGGGCAGGGGCTGGCACATCAAAGTTGAAATTTCTTTCCCTGACAGGAAGTGATTGAAAAAGTAAGTAAGGGACGATGAGGCGTCAAACTAAGACAATGTCAAACCAGGGATGCATCACAAGTGCCCGTCAGGATCTGCATGGTGACGACATCTTCCAGGCCTCCTCTGCTTCCGTAACATCTCCAATAAACAGTATGTAGCATGAGTTAACTCTGCAGTTGGTCCAAGAGAGAGATCAGACGACTGCTTCTCTCCTCAACATGTCTCCTGCTGAGGATGTCTAATGATCCAGGAGACGCAGAGAGCCGCCAAGAGCCTGTCTAGATCACAGAGGCATCTTGGGAGTTATTTATTTCCCAGCGTTCTAACTGCGAACTGCCGTTTACCCCGGTAAAAAAAAGATTAATAAAAGTGCAGAAGCCTGCCAGGAAGCCGACACTAGCCTGCTTCATGCTCCGTCTTTTCCGAGATTTAGACCAAATCCCGTGGAAGCGTCTGCCTGGCGAACAGTCTCGTCGGATGCGCTGTTTGTCCTTTCATCTCAGGAGCTGCACCCTGCAAAGCGGGGGCTCTGCAGAATGCATCAAAGCCTCTCATCTGGGGGAGATCACAGATTGGCTGAACCCCCCACGAATGACAGCGCTCCCTATGAGATGTGCCCGTGAGTCTGTGTTACAGCGTCTTGTTTGTCGGGTAAAAGCAAGTGTGTGTTGTGGTTTATAAAACACAGCAGCGTGCCAGTTTTATCAGCCAAAGGAAATTATTTGCCGGATTACTACTGGGCCTCAGTGATTGGTTGGTAATTTACCTCTAAATGAGGACTGGGATAACTCCCAGTAGATTTTATGGGGGAAAAGGCTTGGTTGGCTGGTTGGCTTATAATGAGAGATTAGTTTATTGGTACAGAACATGTGCACTGAAGCAAGGCAGAGCCTACAATCTGGAGTCAATGAAGATGTAAGGTCTACTGTCTTCTTTGATATTCTCTGAATATATACTCCTTAAAAAAACCCTCCAATCACTATTTCAGCCCAGTGGCCAGGCAGCAGTTATACCTTTCAAACAAAGGCATCACAGAATTGATTTATTTGTATTCATCTCAGACTCGCTTTGTTGATCATTTAATTTTGTCTGTGCTTCAGAAATGCCAGCATCCGAAGGGGAGGTTGTTGAAGCTAGAATATCAGTCTGTCCCAGCAAGATGGTGATTTGTATTGTAAAACTGTGCTCTGCAGTTTGAATGCTAATTTCCTACATTGGAGATGGCATCATGGATGGTGAAGACATTTCATTGTCCTCCTCTATCTCCATACTGAGTGAGATTTATTCATGCAGGAAGACGCATGAAATTACAAATGCTTCCAACGTTTAATCCAAGGGCCATCAAAGGGATTCAGGAGAGTAGTAGTACACAAGAACAAGACTGAATTACAGGGAGTGGTATGCTGTCTAGATTATTGACTAATTCTTTCGACTCACCAGTCCAGTAAGGACTTTTTAACATCACACATGATGCTAGTGCTCACTCATCCTCATCCTCATCATCATCATCGTCATCGTTACACCTAGTGAAGCCTCTCATTCCTCTAACAGACACTCATCACCCTGACAACCTCTAGCAGGGAAAGACCCTCAAACTGCACAATTTGGATGTGTTTGAGAAAGTGCCCCAATCGATAAACATTGTATGTGTTTTCGACCAATATTGACCCCCTTTTTTTTTTGTAACACTCTGTAACAAAAAGTTGAGATCTGTCACATACAGAGAGAAAGAGAGTGATATATGAATTGGGTGTTAAATATAGTCTTTTAAGCCTCAATGTTTGTTTGTCTAAGTGTCCCTGGAGAGAGGCCATTAGTCAGAAGAACACACTGGTAAAGAGGGCGGAAGTGTCTGTCAGCAGCACTCAGACGTCCCCTCCATGCCCCCCCGTCTAGACCTCTGAGTAGGAAGCAGACCTCAGCACACACCAAACACAGCTCATACACAAGTCAGGTGGCTGAGCGGTTAGAGAATCGGGCTAGTAATCTGAAGGTTGCCAGTTCGATTCCCGGCCGTGCAAAATTACGTTGTGTCCTTGGGCAAGGCACTTCACCCTACTTGCCTCGGGGGGAATGTCCCTGTACTTACTGTAAGTCGCTCTGGATAAGAGCGTCTGCTAAATGACTAAATGTAAATGTAAGTTATTTTACGGTCCTAGCAATGTCAGCAATGGGCATTACCCGTTCAGCTGTTTATGGAAACTTCCTCCAAAATAGCAACGAAGTGCTTTGTTTGTGGACACAAAGCCATTCTCTTTTTTCATGGATCACATTCTAAGAACAATTTTGTAAAAGGCGCTCGTCTCATTAAAATTTGAGCAGGTAAAGATCGGCTATGTCATGAATTTTTCAGGAGATTCATTCTGTGTCGGAAGCGTGTGCACACGAAAGCAGGCAGTATAAACCACCTTCCTGACAGAGCACATCGTATGGGGATCAATGCTAACTGGAAGACTACAGTGAACCTGCTGTACGAAGACCCAGAGTGTCTCCATTCTCCTCTCCACCTACAGGGACAGATCTCCCTTCTCCTCCCTCCCAAGGCCCTGGGTTCACTAGTGTGGGAGATGAAAAACCTGAGAAGAGTCCCCATTGTATTGATATTATGGTAATGTACAATAACTGTCCTGAAGGTGAATTAGGCTGATATAAACGTCATCCTCGAGAGAGGTTAGAGCAGAAGCATGCTCATTACAGGGGTTGTGCCAGGCCAAGGGATGGCATCATTTGATAGGAAAGAAATCAGACACCATAGGCTCTAGCACAGGGGTGGTCAATCCTGGTCCTCGAGAGCCCCTGTCCTGCATGTTTTAGATGTTTCCCTGCTCCAGCACACCTGATTCAAATGAATGGGTTGTTATCAAGCTCTGTGGAAGCCTGGTAATGACCATTCATTTGAATCAGGCAGGGAAACATCTAAAACATGCAGGACAGGGGCTCTCGAGGACCAGGATTGAACACCCCTGCTCTAGCAGGTTACCAAATTAGGACTTAGAAGATGCAGCACACTTATTAAATGTCACCTAGGCCCAGTTGGCATTAAATATTGACAGGAGCCAGAGAGGAAATCGGACAGGTGACACTTGTTGATCTTGCAACAAGTTTAAGTATAGAATGGGAGGCGGGCTACAGGGATAGTATAAAACAGATTGGATATTCAGTAATGTTGGGGGCTCTGCAAGCGCGAAGTCCCACTGTATGTGTAATCTTGAATTGAGTCGAATAAAAACTTGTAACCACTAGCCTCCACAGAGCTACAAGGCCCTGGGTTCACTAGCCTCCACAGAGCTGCAAGGCCCTGGGTTCACTAGCCTCCACAGAGCTACAAGGCCCTGGGTTCACTAGCCTCCACAGAGCTACAGGGCCCTGGGTTCACTAGCCTCCACAGAGCTACAGGGCCCTGGGTTCACTAGCCTCCACAGAGCTGCAAGGCCCTGGGTTCACTAGCCTCCACAGAGCTACAGGGCCCTGGGTTCACTAGCCTCCACAGAGCTGCAAGGCCCTGGGTTCACTAGCCTCCACAGAGCTACAAGGCCCTGGGTTCACTAGCCTCCACAGAGCTACAGGGCCCTGGGTTCACTAGCCTCCACAGAGCTGCAGCACCTTGCAGAGGCTCCCAGTCCGTCACAGTGCCTGACGTTTCAGCAGCCCTCTGTTTATCACAAACATTCACGTAAACCAAGTGGACTCAGGAGTGCACACTAGCCAGTCCATTAGGCACTGCGGCAAAGCAGGTCAGCGGTCCGTTTCTCCACCCAGCCCCGCTTCACTGCTCAGCTGCCCAGCCCACTGCCCCCCTCCCCCACCCCCACCCCCACCCCCAAGCCCCCCAGATACCAGGCTGCATGCTTGGTGGTTACACATGCAGGCAGATAGAGGCTAAACTAAGAAATATCAGAGTCGATGAAGGTATATTGATTCTTTCAGGTGAGCTTTACAGGGAAAGTCCAGGGATTTTAAGGACTGTAGACAGGGTTACATCAGCCCTCCCTCTGCTGGATATACAGTACACACACACACACACACAGGTTTGTTTTCCTATCCTAGTGGGACCCCACCATTCACTCTCACTTTAAAGTATATTGTCTCTAATCACTTTTAGAGGTCAAGATGGCGGAGCGGTTAGGGAATCGGGCTATTAATCAGAAGGTTGCAGGTTTGATTCCCGGCCGTGAAAAATGACATTGTGTCCTTGGGCAAGGCACTTCACCTTCAGCTTTGGAGAAGAGCGTCTGCTAAATGACTACATTAATTTTCCCTCACCCTTAATGTAATTCTAACCCAAACACAAATATGGTCCCCCCAAGGTGAGTTAAACAAAAGCACAGAGACAAACACCACACACTGACACATTCACACACACACTCGTGTACCTCGTACTCCACGTACTCCTCCTCCTCCACCTCGTAGGAGACGGTCTGGATCTTCACGTGGTCCCCGTCCTCCAGCAGCTTAGCCTGGGGGTCCTCCATGCTCGGTGGGTCCCCCGACGCCTCCCTCTCCTTCTTCTCTGTGAACGTGGTCTCGCAGCACTCGCTTTTGTAATCCTTGGACTTGAGCCCCCCTCCTCCTCCTCCTCCTCCTCCTCCTCCTCCTCCCCCGTCCTCCTTGTAGAGGATGAAGTTGGGTCTGTAGAAGGCCTCCACAGCCAGATGGAGGGACGTGGCATCCAGGAGCTGCTGGGCTTTTGTTTTGCTGTTGTTATTACCGTGACCTCCGCCGCCACCTCCACCTCCTCCTCCGACGACACTGCTGTTGTTTCCCGCTCCTCCTCCGCCTCCCCCTCCTCCTCCGCCCGTGACGAAGTAATTGATGATGTTCTCTTGGTACTGGTTGTTAGGGAAGTCGCCGCCGTAACCGTTGACGACGTGTTTGCTGTTCTTGTCCAGCAGAGGGTTCTGGAGTTCGCTTAGGCTCTCCATGGCAGATGGGTTCGAGGGCCTTCTAGGTTGTCAACTTGAGGAGAGAGGGATGGGCGGGGTGGGGCGAGGAGAGCGTGCTGAAGATGATGCTGATCTGTAAACTGGGAGCCAGAAGAAGAGAGAGAGAGAGAGAGAGAGAGAGAGAGAGAGAGAGAGAGAGAGAGAGAGAGAGAGAGAGAGAGAAAAGCTGTAATTGATTTACATTTTAAATATTCAGAGGAGCAGATTAGGTTGTTGGTTATTTAATTGAACACCTGCTACATCAGACCGAAGTTGGCTAAACACTTTCATACTCTATCTTCCTCTCTAATCTGTGTGGAGCTGCCACTCCTACAGCTGCCTGGCTTCACAACAGCCCTACCTGTCAATTAACTCCAATCCAGAGCCTCTCAATCACACACACACACACACACACAGACACACACACACAGAAACACACACAGACACTTGTCAGTGTGCTTTTGCAGATCACACATCTTCGTTCATTTTCTAGGGCATGCAGAGTATGTATGTATGTGTGTGTGTGTGAGTGTGTGTGTGTGTGTGAGTGTGTGTAAGAGGGCCCCTCTTTACAGTGCTCATCTGTGTACTCAGCCGTCAAGTGTACTCCTCTGGGTGCAGAGAGGTTATTCACTGGAGCTGTCTACTGGGTGACAGACGAGACGATAGCTTCTGCCAACCCTCATAAAAAGCTCCTCACTGTCCCAGCTTAGATGACACGCTATTCAATTTCATTATCTGGGTTTTTATTTGATGTTTCCACCATGCATGCACTGTATGTGCCTTCAAATCCTGTCCGGACCTTGTATTATATAAGCAGACTGTATCCAGGGAGCCTGACCTTTATATGATTAATCTGTGATTCAGACCCAATAATATCGAATGCCAGATTACATCTGAGATTTCTGCTCTCCATGTGAGCTACATTGTGATTTATACAAATGCATAAATAGGAGGTTATTGCTGAGGTCTCAAGACAACTCCTTGTGTGGGCTGGCTGGGTACACTCCAGCGGGGTGGATGGGGAGCATGAACTGAATTCCCTCAATACCAGTCTCTCTTCTATCAAGAAGAAATATGGGTACCGAAATATGAGCAACAAACACGTCCCACAGTCAACGATGGTGGAAATATTATGCGCCTTTCTTGCACTCAAAGTGCTAAAATGGACCAGTATATGCAAAACCATCCCATTTTAGTGCAAGTTAGATAAACATGTACACATCTACCAAGTCAGATATGCCGTAGAGTTGGTATTGAGCCACCAGACAGGTTTCCAATGTTCTCTGTTTGACACATCCTACTGCACTGTGTGGTAATCCACTGTACAGTCCTGGCATGTGGAGCATGCCTGTGATGGAGCGAGAGCAGAGAAACGCTGACCTGTGGAGGATGCTGATGAGGCACCCAGTGTCATTCATCCCAGTTTCACCACCACCTGACTCCTGCCCATGTCAGACTGACAAGGCAACCTGACCTCTCTCCCTCTCTCCATTTCTGTCCGTCCCTTCACTACTTATCTTATCTCTTTTCCCTCCCTTCCTCCCTCCATCCATCCCTCCCTCCCTCCCTTCCTCCCCATACTCGTCCTACATTCCTCTTCGCTTTTGCTCTCAACACCCCTCCGTTCCTTCCACCCATGTACCCCCTCTCCCTCTCTCCCTCTCTGCTTATCTCCCTCTCTCCCTCAGTCTTTCCCCCTCTCCCTCTCTGTCTCCCCCACTCTCCCCTGCCCTCTCTCTACCCCTTTCTTTCTCCCCTTCCAGTAACCCCAGGAGATCCATCAACCTCTCTCCTTGGTTTTAGCCCAGCCCCCCCCCCTCGCCACCTCCCCCCCCCCTCCCGTTAAGTCCAGTGCTCCGTAAAGTTCACCGGGGCATGGTGGACTCTCCGCTCTCCCCTCAGGGAGATGGCACTGTCTCACGCTGCTGTTGTTGTTTACATTCCACCTCACAACTCCCACCACATGGGGCTTCCACAGTCCACAGTCTGATCACACACTGGGCTGGAGCCAGGGAACTGAAGCATTGACAGGATGGACTAACGTATGGCCCTGCAGTTACAGACCTGTAGATGCTGCTATTCTGACTGCCACTGATTGAGTTTTTTTATTATTCAAAGATCACGCGTAATTATGTCAATAAATATGATGTTCCTGATAGCAAATTGTGACTATGTAGATGTATGAACAACTAGATTTGGATTCTCCCTGAAGTGCCGTCAGGCAGATGAGGTGTTGAAACCTTCTCATCACATTTTCTGGACCAATGAATGATAATAACAAAGACCTTCTTCAGCGCCATCATGCTCTCAACCACCAGCTGTCACTGCCCCTTGTGGCCTCGTTCAAAAACCAGCAGACTACAACTTGCTATTCATGCGGCTATTCAACAGATAGAAAAACTGTTCTGCGAGTGGGCCTCCTTCTCCCTGTCCCTGCTGGACCTCAGCTCTCGTATCCTCCTTCTCCCTGTCCCTGCTGGACCTCAGCTCTCGTATCCTCCTTCTCCCTGTCCCTGCTGGACCTCAGCTCTCGTATCCTCCTTCTCCCTGTCCCTGCTGGACCTCAGCTCTCGTATCCTCCTTCTCCCTGTCCCTGCTGGACCTCAGCTCTCGTATCCTCCTTCTCCCTGTCCCTGCTGGACCTCAGCTCTCGTATCCTCCTTCTCCCTGTCCCTGCTGGACCTCAGCTCTCGTATCCTCCTCTTGCTCCCAGTGAGGCTTTGTCAAATCCTTTTGAGCAGCCTGCTTTAAAAAAAAGGCTTTTTCAGTATCGCAGATGCGAGGTCTTATCAGGAAATAGAAGTTAAAGTGTGAATGTGCAGAGTTTTGCTCAGACAGGACATCGCAAAGTCCCGATGCATGAAGCCCATGTCTGCCCGGATGGGCGTCTGAGAAGAGTAAGAGATAGAGAGTGAGAGGGAAAGAGAGAAACAGAGAGAGAGGCTGTGTGTGTGTGTGTGTGTTTGTATCTATGCACATGTTTGTCTACTTATGTGTGCATGCATACAAACTTCCTATGCATGTATGTGTGTTTCTCCGAGTGTGTGTGCATCGTTGAAAATACAGTAAAACATGACCCGGGAAGAGAGCCAGACAGCAATGCAGAAGAGAGAAGGAGATACTGCGGATAACGTGCGCATGTGTGTGTGTGTGTGGTGTGTGTGTGTGTGCGTGTGTGTGTGTGGTGTGTGTGTGGTGTGTGTGTGTGTGCTCCTGTTCTAGTGTTGCCCTTGTTGTATAAGATAGCCTGGGGGAGGTTGACAGAGGAAAACAGATGAGAGGGGCCAGCCCAGAGCATGCAGGTGTGTGTCAGAGCGAGTGGGGCCACTGCACCGCTAACACACAAGCTCCTATCTGTGTTAGAATGCTATTACACTCCAGTCAGCACACACAGCTTCCCAGTGTCAGCTTCCTGCCAATCAGCACGCGACCTCTGACCCCGCAGTCGAGAACAGGCATTATCAGCGGAACCCTGAGGCCGGGAACCTCGGATGCAGCAGAATAACAATGTATCTTATCGTCCTGCCAAGTTTACTGGCTGCTTTTACCCTGCACTCCTTACTGGCTGCTTTTACCCTGCACTCCTTCCACGAAACTCTGTTGCGTTATTGCTGAAGAGAATGCCCTTGTGAGACGCAAGAGTCCGATAGACAACAGATTATCTACACGGGATGAACTGTTGTACAGGATGAATTATCTTTCACATTACGTTAGATTGTATTCATTGAAATTGATGACCTGTCTTCTCATGAGGGATAGATTAAATTTGATATTTTATTGTAATTAATTTTAAATCATGATATTCATTAATTTCATTAATAGGAGAGTTTAGAGTTCAGAGAACGATTCTATCAAACCAGACACAGGACTAAAGGGCTTAGCAACATTTTGACTGATCCTTTTAAGAACTATTATCATCAAAGGAAACTGCACAATTGTCCCTAATCCACTTGAACTTAATCTGCTTATAATTTGTTTGTCAAGAGCCACATCTGATGGCAATGGATGATAGCCCCTTCAAATCTGTCTCTCTCAAGCTGATAAAATATTCAAATCTTCAGTCCTCAGCAGCATGCTTGGATGTTCCCCGGCGACCTGTCTCCCCCCCTCGCTTCAGTCATATTACTGTGTTCTCTGTCTTCACCTCCGACAGAAGAAAGTGCTCCTTGATGTGTAAATGTTGATCGGAAATCGCAACATCAACCAGTGAATAATTTAAAAGAAGGAGGCTGACTGTCAATAGGCTCCCATTCATAGGCTGCTGAGGCTACAGGGGCTGCTGCTGAGGGAGATGATTGGACAGACACACACTTCCTGTCCATTGATTACAAGGCCATTTTCTGAGGACAAGACACTTGAACTAAATTCCGTATTCTGTCAAAGACAAAGAGTCATGGTCAGACTGCCTGGTAATGATGCCGTTTCAGTTGCTTAAAAGCTTCTGAATAACCGAAAAACACGAATATTGTGTGGATTCTTTTTTACCGAAATCCGACTTTTCAAAAGCAGAAAGACTCATCTTATGAATGACTCCCATCTGCTTCCCACAATCGGCTCTGGATGGGAATCAGTCTCCCTTCACCCAGCTTTCAGCCCTGAGTGTGAAGGAGGGGTCTCCCTCCCTGGGGTGGATACGGTGATAAGGTTGCAGGGGTGTTTGTGACTGTCCCTCAGGCAGAGTGGTGTGACTTGCTGGGGAACAACCTGACTCTGACCTCCTCTAAGAAACGGCCTCTGATGTCAGGGATGGCAGAAAGAAAGAAAAAAAAAAACCTTCCTGCATACTTTTGATTCTGACTGGCCCATCTCTATGGTAAAAAATAATAATCGTCATTGCTGCTGCTCTATTTATTTACCATGCGTGGTAGTCTATAGTTGGTGGCTCTGGCAAGAATGTATCTGTCTGATCGAGTTTGACACCCTTTATTCGCGCATGGATCAACAACAATACAAAAAGCTGGCTATACCACAAGATAGCTGAGCATTTACAAGACAATGACATCATTTTAAAGCGTACTGAAGGAGTAAAGGGGATTTTAGAGATCTGGAAATAACATTGTGGTTGTCTAGGACAAACTGCACATCATGGTCGCAGGAGGACCAGCCAAGAGTGAGGTTTTCCATCGTTTGTGTGCGCCCTATCCATGTGGTCCAGTACGGATCACAAGACATGAACCCGGAGATCATTAGCGAGTACAAGAAGGCTATCCACATAAAATCAAGAGTTCAATCCAACGTGCATGATATTGTAACGAAATAACAAAATGAAACAAAAAACACAGAAAAACTTGCATAAGATGACTATTTGGAAGATTTGTTTTACTTAAATGCGAAACATATCTTACTTGTTAATGGCTGTCAATCCGGAGGTTGTGTGGCACAGGCTTGTATAATTCTTTCAGCATCTTGGCTGGTCGAATGTAAGCAGTCCTTTAAAATGGTTCTACTGAAATGATGAAGTATTTCGTATATTTCTATATTCAGATAAGCCTACAGTTTTTAAAACAAGGGGCATCTGTATCGGAAAGGTCGTACGTCATATGGTCGCCAATACATCACTTGATTCAATAAATCTTCTATTATAGATTATAACCGCCGACACCATAATGAGACTAACGTGCGAAGATATACAGGTACATATTGACTGTCATTAGTTTCCGCGTGGGGTAGTTCACCGTTGAACTGTTCGATGTTGGTAAAAAAGGTGCCTTAAAAACCACTGCTATCGGCGCCGAGAGTCGTTCCAAGTTCAACTCCCTTCTTGTATGTAGATACAGTCACCGTAAGTTAAAACAAACAGCTTGAATGTTCAGAAAGATATTGTAAGCTAATTATTCATGCCGTCCTTTGGCTTTCCACCCTTCCATAAACTGGACGCGCAGTCATCCAGCAGATATCCGATATACAATTATGTAGGCTACGGCTTTAAGTTGACACCATCGTCCCAAATGTCAACTGTACCTTGTCAACAAATGTTACAGTCTCCCGATGAGGTTTTAGGTAGTCTAGGTATAGGACGCGCGGCGTCCACCGGTTTCTACCGTAGCACACGCGAGAACGCAAAGGAGTGCAGATCAGACTGTCAGAGTTGGTGTTGTCAGGCTGTTGCGCACGGTGTTGATGAGCATCCTGAGAGCGCGATGAAATAAAATGAGCGTCCAGAATGCGTGCGCGCGGTTTGTGGATCGTTAGAAATCAGCCCTGATGTTTAGCCAACTGACCAAAACCAATGAACAAACACTCTTAACAACTTTATCCACAGCGGTAGTCTATTATATAACACTTGTTTGTGTAGACTTTACACCAGCTTGACATTTTCAAGTTAAATTCCGCCAGAAAAGATGCCATCGCACGAAGCAACATGAAGGACCCATTTGTCATCTCATATCTCAAGGTCACTGTTGGACTTTTTGCCATTTACTTTACTGTCATGGGAACCGGTACACAGACACACACATAAACATGTGCCAATGGAGCTTCTCAATGTAGGCTACAGAACTGCTACTCAATGTTGTTGTTTGTAATTACATTAGTCAAGTGGATAGAATCGGTTGATGACAAATACTGAAGGTCACAGATTGTTTTTATGTAAGTGGCAATTGTTTGGAATAAATGGGATTTTCCTTACATTTGTCTTATACAAGTGTACTCTCAGAAGAATGTGGTATATTTGCAGAGATGCTTTTTTATTTTGAAGATAACTCAACATTAGTCTACTATAAAATATGTGATGGTAGTAACTCTGAACATTATTGATAAAATGTAAAATGATGGTGGGTGGAATTACATCATCATGATAATGAAAACTGTGATTATAGAAATAATCAGTTTATTGCTGTAGCCTCGGAGTGCTGCCTTTGGTAATATTACCTGTCAACAACAATCCCCTCTGATATGAAGCAGAGTTTTTATGATATCTAATCACCGCTCTGCCTATGTGCTGAGACCTTGAATTGTTCATTTTTACTGTATATCTTATTTAGATGCCTAATGGAACTCTAATCATTTCTCCAGACTCATGCCAGCATCAATAGCCGTTTCAGAAAATGTATGGTTAAATTGATATTGTTTCATGGTGATATATATATATCAAAATGAGCCTCTAAATGTTGATGATATAAAAAATGACTCCAACCTTCTATCCTTTCTCCCCTCTGCCCCTTTAAAGCTGAGGAGACAGAGTTTGCTCCTGTTTTAAACCTTCTCCATCAGATGAGACTCATTATTTAAAGTTCAGAACAGCCTCATCAGAGTTAATGTGAAGTTTAAGTGGCTCACTTAAACGAATGAACTTCAAAGAGAACCAGGTGCCAAGTTTGACATCTCATATCATTACTGTGGATCTAAATCTTCTTTTACAACTCTGCGACGTGGAAGGACCGAAGAGAACAGTAACGCTTCAGATCCAGGTGCTTATAATAAGCATCAGTTAGGCAATAAGACCCTTATAAGATGATTATTCATGATAAAACTTATTAACTTATTAATGTTAAAACTATAAAAGTGTTAACAAAGTTTGTAAGGTTTAGGGCTAGGGTTAGGGTTATTGTAAGATTAGATAAGCCTTAGTTCATAGGTTATGAGGCCCCTTATAAGATGCTTACTAACATTAATATGGTTTAATAAGAATTACTAACGTACGGAGGCCTCATTACCTATCGACTAACACTTACCACAAGCACCTAGATCTAAAGTGTTACCGAAAGAACAGAAATTAAGTAGCTAGGAATCGTAAAAAGGAAAAGGGATCTGGTCCTGCAGGTCTTAACGCACCGAAACGTTTCGTCTCAGCGCAGGGGCAGACAGTGGTCAGCAACAGCTTGCCGGCGGGCGGGGGGGGGGGGGGGGGGGGGTGTATAACATGGTGTTGAAGCCCGGAGCTCGGTGGATCATTGTTGAAGACAACCAGGGGTGCAGGAAACGAGGGGGCGACGCAGAGGAACGAAGCGAATGGAAGAGGGGGAGCTGTAAGGGAGGCGTCTCTGGCAGACTGTGTAATAACCTCACTGTTCTGAGCCACTGAACTCACCTCTGTCCTGCACTCTCTCTCTCTCTCTCTCTCTCTCTCTCTCTCTCTCTCTCTCTCTCTCTCTCTCTCCTTCATGTCTCTTTATCCCTCCCTCTATCACCTCTCTCCCTTGTCTCTCTGTTTCTCTCTCTCCCTCTCTCTCCCTCTCTCTCTCTTCTCTCTCTCTCTCTCTCTCTCTCTCTATCCTTCATGTCTCTTTATCCCTCCCTCTATCACCTCTCTCCCTTGTCTCTCTGTTTCTCTCTCTCCCTCTCTCACCTCTCTCCCTTGTCTCTCTCTCTCTGTCTGTCTGTCTCTCTCTCTCTCTCTCTCTCTCTCTCTCTCTCTCTCTCTCTCTCTCTCTCTCTCTCTCTCTCTCTCTCTCTCTCTCTCTCTCTCTCTCCATGTAGGGAGCTATCTCCTCAGTCTCAGTCTGAGCCGTGAGCAGAGCCATCACTGCAGTCATTCCCCGAGAAACAGGCTCTGATCGGCGGCCTGGCTGGCTGCACCCAGCAGCCCCACCACACCATCAATCAGAAACACTCAACACTCCCCCCCTCTCCTCATCCATTTCCTTCACTCCCCCATCATACCAGGCAGTCGCCCCACATACAGCCGGCCCATTAGCCGAGCGCCCACTGTCATATCGCAGTGTTCAGCTGCGCCCTCCTCTGCCAGGGGTGATGTATGATGTGTATGGTGTGTGTGTATTGTGTGTGTGTGTGTGTGGGGGGGGGGGGTGGCAGGGGCTCAGCACTAGACGTTACCTGCAGGCCTGACCTGAGATGCCGATGAGCTCCGAGATCCAATTTGTTTGTGCTGAAATGACTTCAATCCCTTTGCCACAGAACATTAGGGCCACAAATTAATATCCCCCGGGCTGAGAATCTCCTCGCAGGTCTGTCTGGAGATGGGAGAAGCTGCCTGGGTAATGGCAGATTCATGAAGGGAGGGTTTTTTCTTCTCTGTGTGCCTGTGGAGACGTTTCACTGCATTACCTTGTCCTCCCCTCCCTTCAGAGCCCCTCACCTCCCTCCAGAGCCCCTCTCCTCCCTCCAGAGCCCCTCTCCCCTCTCCTCCCTCCAGAGCCTCTCTCCCCTCTCCTCCCTCCAGAGCCCCTCTCCCCTCTCCTCCCTCCAGAGCCCCTCTCCCTCTCCTCCCTTCAGAGCCCCTCTCCTCCCTTCAGAGCCCCTCTCCCCTCTCCTCCCTTCAGAGCCCCTCTCCCCTCTCCTCCCTCCAGAGCCCCTCTCCCCTCTCCTCCCTTCAGAGCCCCTCTCCCCTCTCCTCCCTTCAGAGCCCCTCTCCCAAATGAACCTGGAAGGGAATGGGATCTCCCAGACTAAGGAGACGGCATCTACCGTCCCTCTCACCTGATGGATAGATACGCGGGGACAATGAGGCATGATGTAAATGAGAAGAGCAAGCACAGAATGAAGTTTGAGAAGTCGTTTATTTCCAGCCCTGGCTGTGTCCAGAGTCTCCTGTCTCAGTGATGTGGAAGAGACATGTCTGTTGTTGACATAAGTGAGACGCTGCCTGCACACGCTACAGGGAGCGACGCTCCACCCAAAGTGATTATTGCATCCATCTCTTTAATGGCGTAGTTATCATGCAACTAACTGCAGTGTAATGGAGATATGTGTCGATGTGCAGATACTAAATGACAAACGTACATGACAGTATGTATGCTTGTACAGTATCGTTTTGTTGTGGCTAGTGACAACATGAGTCAACTTCAGTCACTCAGAAAGCTCATTTAAAAAATAAAAGTACATTCACTGTCAGATTTTGTCAATAGCTGGGTGTACGGCTGATCGTGATGAGGCTGTGTGCATGCACATCACTGCCTCCACACAGCACCTGCACATTTTCAAAATTATCCCTGATTCCAATCTACCTGAACTTCCGAGAAGCCAAACTCAAGCTGTGCAGAGAGGTAATTGTTATCTTGCTTGTCTCATTAGATGACAGGAATCCATTGCCATCTTCTTTTTTTGGAGCATTTCACACATCGCCATGGCCAGCAACCAGTCTTTAAAGAGGCCTTGTATGCTAATCTAAGTACTTTATAGCTGTTGCCATGATTTCCCTGAAAGCAAATCTTGTGTTTCATGATGACTGTTTCAGCATTCAAGGAGCTTTTACAGTGGGGATGAGAGGGAATCACAGACAGAGTGCCTCAAACACAGTTTCCTGTCATTGCACAAACAAACCTGAAACGTGAAGGAAAAACAAAGGCCTGAAATAAATCTATCTGCTTGGAACATCCTGTCCCCTTGGTACCACATGCAAACGAAGCAAAATTGGTTTTGAACATGTTTGATTACGAGGATTTATGTCTCCCATGTTTTCAAATGTGTGGAATAAGTAGTCGTAAAAGATTAAGGCAGACAGAATTGAAACAGTCACATCGTCCTGTTTTCCCAACATATCTCTCCTCTCCAGCTCTCTTTAAGCCACACTTCTGACCAAACTTTGATTCAGAGGCAAACCTTCAAAGCAGAAGCTTTCAAAGTTACTCCCCCACCCCCCTCCACCCCTACTTCCAATTCATTGTTTATATGTGTGTAAGCATCACTTTGCTCATTGCAAATGAGCTTAATCTTAAAATGCTTCAGTAGGAAGCCATGAAACCACTTGATTTTATCGTTTCCTTTTCCACTATTGTTGTCAACAATGGCTTTGTGCTTCCATTTTCATTTTGCTCTCAGATAAATAGGTTCCTGTCTTCGTTTCTTACGAGCAATTCTCTTTTCTTTTGTCTCTTTAATCGAGTGCTATAATAATCTACAGTTTTCTCCCAAGGAAAGACACGTCTATGGGTATTGATTGGTTCCTATACTCAATTATGCATTTCTAAACAGCCCAGAGACATTGGACCACTGTCTCAGAGCCATTTGTCTTTGAAAGTGTGCCACTTTAAACAAAGGATCATTGTGCTGTGGTGATACACTGCTGTAGACTGTAAAACCGTGAGAGCCACAAAAGATTAGCAACTCAGCAATATGCACCAAGATACATGTTGAAACCATCATGTAATGTCATCCATCAATTGATGAAATCTGTTAGGATTATGCAGAGAAATTTATTAAATGTTTTGCACAGGTTTTTTATTTACAATTCAGGCTAAAACCTCCAAAGAGCCGACAACCAGCCGCTCATCATCCATATTCATCACATCCCATCTAAATATTCATCTGACAAGCTTCTCCTATTCTCCAGTTGCTTCATACTGTGAGGCCTCTTTGGAAAACAGGAAGTGGAAGCAACCAGAATGAGGAGCACAGGGACAAGAGAGGAGACCTGAGTTCCTGCAGACGGGTCTGGGCACGGCAGTTCCGGGTCTGGGCACGGCAGTTCCGGGTCTGGGTACGGCAGTTCCGGGTCTGGGCACGGCAGTTCCGGGTCTGGGCACGGCAGTTCCGGGTCTGGGAACGGCAGTTCCGGGTCTGGGCACGGTTGGAAGCATTCCCTTCAACACGTGTGTGCAGGACATTATAAAGAAATTATGATTTCATGGAGATGGCTGTTATGATATTATGAACATCGATTTGAGATATTTTGACGTTAGTGAGACGCTTTTTAGATAGGATGGTATTATGAAGACAGTTCATAGATATTAAGATATTCTAAAGATGGTTTATAGATATTATTCTATGAAGTTGTAGGGCAATTGAGACGCATGATTTTGCTAAGAGAACCTCCCCTATCTCTCGCCATCTCTTAGCCAAAGGTTGCTAACTGATCACACTAAGACAACGCTCTCTGATCCCCTGCAGTCCAGCAGCCACTGGTTAGGCCACTGGTTGTTCTGTTAGGCATCTAACAGAACAACTACAGCTTGCACATACAGCTCTAATGTTCTCTTGCCAGTTCTAAGGTGACCATCTATGGCCTGCTCTCTCCTCCTCCATGTCTGGGGTCAGTTTTCCCATTGAGTCCCTATAGCCTGATTCTCCCTGCAGTTTCCTCCCTGTGGTCTCCTAATAAACTCATCTCTCTGATTCACCAGCTGCTTCTGGTACTGCCTGCTGCTGGAGAAGGGCCCTGGCCAGCATCCTGTCTGACCCAGGGCGAGCTCCACGCCCACCACCCTCGGTGGCTGTCAGAACCCTGCCATCACAACCGCTCAGGGACATGCTATGCATCCTAACATCCCCCCATGACCTCCCCGGGGCTCAGTACAGCGACGCGGTAATCTGCTGAACACCCCGCTAAGCCTGGCCATGTCTGTCAGGGTGTTATAATGAGGAACTGACCAGTAAATGAGCCAGACAGCAGCACGGTGATTATAGGTTATGAATCTCTGGTAATTAATTAAATTGTTCATTATGGTAATGGAATAATGGCAGAGGAATGGTTAGACTGCTGGCTAGAACAAAGCCACCTATTTTAATTAGCGCTTCTTCTTTTTTTTTTTTTTTTTTTTTGCTGGCTATTACTAAAGTTAATGCATTCCCCACTGCCAAGCATTTGACTTTAAACTCCACACCAGTGGAAACATCTCTCTGAACATAATGAACTGACTAATAAAAAGACCTGAAGGTAGTTTCCCACATACTGTGAGAAACCAAAACAAACATCAAACCCATCTAAACCATCACTGAAGTGATGGCGCAGATCCATCAAAGGTGATATCCTGTCAAACTGCCAGTCTTAATGGCAGCACTGCTGGCTGTCTGTGGCTCCTGAGAGGCAGGATGACTTGATGGACAGATGGCTAATGGTGGTCTGTGTATCTTTGATAACAGGGCCAGCTAATGAAAAGCATGTCAGTTTTTACACTATTAGCCTACAGTACGAGGCTAGTCAAGGTAATCGCTAAATGAACGCATTCAAATGCCAGTTGAATGGCAGGCTGGCTGATTCTCATTCCTGTCGGAGCAAAAAAATAATACATATTTTATATATATATATAAAGTATACAGTGTCATTTTCAAAAGCTGCAACCTACTTAGGAAATAATGCACATGGGTTTGTCTACAGAATAAGATATAGGTGTGGTCACTGAATGAGAGCTAGCAGAAGCCAAATGCTGTAGAGAGATAAACAGGACCAGCAAGTAGGTAAATAGGAATGTACAACACACACTATCAGACACATACACACACATATGTGCCCCCCCCCCCCCCCACACACACACACACATCTGTGCCCCCCCCCCCACACACACACACACACACATATGTGCCCCCCCCCACACACACAGCACACACACACACTATACACACACCTATGTTGCCCCCCCCCCCCCCCCCCAACACCCCACACACATATATACAAACACTCAAAGACAGAAATCTACACTTTCAGCAGGCTTTGAGCTGGGCCAGGCCCTGTAGGATCCCCTGACCCAGCTGGAGAGGCTGTGAGGTGTGTGTGTTCCACTCCTCTGTTCTTCTCTTGGTGCTCATGAAAAATGCATGCAGTTTTCTGTGTGTTTCTTGGTGAAGGTCTGCACTTACAATTCCAGAGACCGTCTCTGACATTTTTGCTCCAGATTGAGGTAAAACATACCCAATCAAGGGAGGACATAGAGTGGCTTGAACTATTGTTTGGCATCACTGGGCTCTCAGCTAGCTATGTAGGCCTACTGTGTGTTAGTTTTGAAAGATCGTGTCTGATTAGGTTAAAATCACAATTTAATCCAGCTAGCACAACATTTTCAGTTGCGTTATCACCACAGAATGATTTATGAAATTATTAACAGTTTAATTTAAGCCAGTGAAGTTTCTCATTTAAAACTCAACATGTTATTACCACTTGAGCCAATTCCGATTTCGTGGTCTGTCGCACTTACACTTAGGACAGCACTTTACTCACAATTGAATTACGTCAATAAAACATGCCGGGAAGAATAAATGTTCAATGCATCTAACCAGTCCAACCAACTGCTTTAAATTGCTTATAGTTATCAACAACAACAAATGGATGTACAGTAATTGAATAATTGAGTTTCCCAATGCTTAGAAAGAGCAAATGAAGTCACTTTACAGCTGATGAGATTGTGACTGACACACAGTTGGACATGAATATGATAATACAGATGTACTGTTAAGCTTCTGACACAGAATCAGACTGTCAGAGGCTTCTCTCAGTAAATTAAATGAAAGTGTCTCCAGGGTGGTCCATGCATTAAAAGAAACACATTTTTCTCAAGAAGGAGAAGAAGAGAAAGGAAGATTTAAAGCAGATTGTGTGTGTGTGTGCGTGTGTGTGTGCGTGTGTGTGGTGTGTTAGTTTGTGTTTATTTAGAGAATGTTCTTGTATTGATTGGAACATATTGTTTCATATTGGAAGACTAGATTAATATCTGACACATCTGCATAATCTGTCAATTGTTGCACTAAACAACAAACAAATCAATTGTAATTTCTTGCGTATTGGCCTCTTCTGATGTCTGGTTTTAGAAAATAACAGGGGTTGTGTGAATACTAAAGATTCGTCTTTTGTTTACCTGATGAATTCAGATGCTAGTCTATTAGGCCTGTCAGAGCAGGACTTTAATTCATCCATGTTATTTTGTTCTGTATAGAAACAGGGGCTATCGGTATTCATGCACCACACTGTTCCGGCTATGTCGTAATTAATCATCAAAATTATGCTGAGGGATGAAATTTAAACCACACCGTTTCTGACAACATAATTCTGCACAGCTAGAGCAGCGTGATTTAGCACCTGTGAAAGCGAGATGTGAATACAAAGATCGGGGGTTTCGATGTTAGCTCTGCGATGGTTGTTAGGCACAACGTGTCTTTAAAGGCGAGCTGCCTGGTCAGAAAAGCCTGGAGCCTCCTGACTGGGCTCATTAGGGCCTGGTACCATGAATGCGTAGACAGCCCAGATTCTGCTTAGCCAGGTGGTTTGATGTGAGTGCTTAATGGGTACACTCAGCACTGCGAAAAAGTAATCACTGATGAACGAAAACATGAAGCCTCCAAGCTACTATATGTGAAAGCCTTTCATATGAAAGCGTTTCACATGAGTCTATGCGAGCATTTCACATGTGGATGTGAGTTTTCAGTAGTATGAATGTGTGTGAATGTTTCATATGTGAATGTGTGTGAATGTTTCACATGTGAATGTGTGTGTGTTTCATATGTGTTTGTGGAAGGACAGTCTGAATTATTTCCTTAATGGTTCCTCATAGGGCAACAGATCAATGGCACATTTTTGTATCTTAAAACACATCAAAACAACGGATACTTTTAGGACATGCTCCCTACCCAGCTCTACTGCTGCAGAATAACAAGGTGATTCTCCTTGATCTTTTTGCCCTGCCACCCTTAGGCAAACATTGCAAGCGTGTCCGGATCAGAACCAGCAGGTTTCTGGACAGTTTCTTCATTCAGGCCCAGAGTCTGTAGAACTGTTTACATCACCACAGGGTCAAACCTCTCCATGCTGTCGTCTCCATCTGTCTGCATTTCCTCAGCTTTGAGGTTTGCAGCCACACATCTCCCGTCCCTCGTTGAGTGCTCTCGCAATTAGTCGATCGGGAGTCTTGTCCTTTCGTTACGAAAGGGTAAGTTATATGACAAACCATTTAAACATGCCATTTTAAAATCTAGCAATGTGAGTAATTGGCTGGGCTTAGACACATGTGTTTAAATGTGTGTGTGTGTGTGTGTGTGGGATGAAGAAAGAGCGAAGGTGTAGACGGGGAATAGGTCTTGCTGACGTGCAGTGGAAGAGAGGTGCAGAAGAGATTGTCTCCTCGGCGGGTGGGAGTCGATTCGTTTTGTCAGACTGTATCTAGACACCGTCTCTCTCCCTCCTGGCTTTCTCTTCTTCATCTTTTGTCTCAGGGAGATTTTCTCCCGGAGTTTTGTTTTTGTACAAACACCGGCAGAGCTTTAGAGGAATTCACTTTCCAAAGCAAGCTGTTCCGCCTAACCCTTCACCTCACTGTGCCAAACCCCTTGATGTCAATATTTGTATTTTTGTTATATAGTATTCCTCTTCTCCTGTTTGTGGCATGGTTTATGGTTTAGAAAAAGGTAACCAAGCCCAGTACTTCATTATTAAGCTTTTTAAAGAGACTGTCTCGACATGTGTGGCAGAGAGACACACACTTTCCCCCTTCAGATAGAGAGACAGAATCAAGGGTTCAGGCCAGGGTGGTGAGAAAAAAGATGCACATTCCACGTCGTACTGGAGCAACGTCAGAATTGGAGTGAGTGTCAGCACTTAAATCTTTGTTGAGATTCATGTTGAGATTCATGTTGAGATTCATGTTGAGATTCATGTTGAGATTCATGTTGAGGTTCATGTTGTCACAAAAGACTGACAGCCATGTTGAATGTGTAACCAAGTGGGGCTGCAGAACATTAAAACAGGTGACAACCAACCATCTCCAAAGACTACATGACTGTCAATGTTGCCATGAGACTTTCTTAAAAAATACTTCCTTAAAACCCAAGTTTGGACATTATTCCACAGGTAAAGAATCAAAGCAAAGCCTCTGGAGCCTCTCCTGTTTGGTTCAGCCGGTTTTTTAATCTTTTAAATTACCTTGTTGTTTTGAAGTGTGCCAGCACCCACTGAAGCCCATTGATGACTTCCTGGTGTCACGTCACCTGACCACCCTGGCTGAAAAATAAGTGTGTCAAGACTGCGTGATATGATGGTGGCTGCCTGACAGCACGCAAGTCTGCATGAACCTCCGGATTTGTACAGTGTGTGTTAATTTGGTAACAATTGTGTAAATAATTAGTTAGATATCGCTTTGTGAATAGAACAACCCTATTTAATGCCTTCTCACACAGAATGAGTGCCAAAATCACATTTGAAACTTTGAAGAAGGGAACCATTGACTCAATTTGTGATTGATGTGTTTGATTCAACAACTAATGAATTGCCAAATGAATTAGTTTATTTGAACTGTACATTAATCATGGACTGTTAATTAAGCATTTGTTAATCTAGAATTTTGGATGGATATCCTTGACTTTGCTTTCAAACTGCTTGATCATAACTCACTAACTGGCTTACTAGGATACATCTTGAATTACAAATGTGGAGAGAAATACTAAGACAAATTGTGATCATAAAAAAATGTCATTTCCTGGCAGAAACTACAAATGGCTGTCTAATGAGTAGAGTTTGAAGCTCAGTTTATAAACTCTTGTCCCATAAAGGAAACCATTTTTTTAAATACGAGATTTATAATACTGATACTCTCAGGTACAGGGTAGTTTGATGAAAACTCAAGAAATAAATCTTTATAAGTGGATTATTATAGTTCCTACACTGAATGGATAAGAAAAACAATTATTATTCATACAAAATACTTTTTCTTGAGAATGAGTTAAATGGAAAGAGCAGGTGTAGAGAAATGGTCAATCAATGTTTTTTTTGGGGGGGGGAGGGGGGATCTGTGAGCTTAGCTTGATCTGAAGTCAAAAGTATGTTAAGTCCTCACGGTCTCCAGACAAAAGAGATGGTGACCAATCAACAGGCATTTCAAAGTTATTTCAGGCTCTGTCATTGGAAATGACAGGAATCTGCAGGCTGAGATGGCAGAGAGCCTCCAGTATTGGGAGCCCAGTGGATGAGGAGAACTCTGGGCTGGGTGCTAAATTTAGTAGAGGAAATGTCAGCTCAGATGAAGTGCTTGTTGCTTCACTCTGCCCCGGATTGGCAGGACGGCAGCGGAAAAGAGAAAGTGAAGAAATTGCCGTCCGCCCTGGATGCATGCACGCACGCATGCACAAATACACACATGCGCACATGCACACACATTCACGCACACACAAACACAGGCACACACACACACTCACATGTACACACATGCAAACACATGCATATAAACACACATGCACCCACACACACACACACAGGCACACACACATTAGTCTGTGTTTCATGGACTAGACTCACAGTTACTTTCCCTCTCCCAGGAGAAGTAGTCGTGTCAGAGGCTGACCCAGATAAACACGCGTGTGGATCCAGGAAGCCAGGCAGCCACACTGATCTCTGGGTCCAGCCCATCAAGCCTGGATCGTCCCGAGGGAATGGAGGGATTCCAGGTGCCTAAGCAGGCTCAGGGCGAGTGGATGTCCTCTCTGTGTGTCATTGCTATAAGGAGGTGATAATAGACAGCAGGGGAGGCCTCATCTTGGATGTACGTGAACACACATGTTCTGTTCAATAAATCACCTTCCTGTACGTACCCTGCACTGTACCCACACTGCCTCGGCACTGAAGTCGGAGATACCACACATTTGACTGAGCTCACAAATCATTTTTAATGAATCCCCGAGCAACTTTCTTCAAAACTGCTTAACTCCCCCCCCCCCCCACACACACACACACAGATCCTCCTCTTCATCATCCGACAGTCTGGAATTGAAGCAGGGGGAGCGATGTGTGGCACTCCTGCCTGTGCTTTGTGTGGCTAAGTGGCTTCCCTTGCTCCGACGACATCAGATAAGGAGAGAGGCGGTGAGGCGGTCGGGGGAATGAATTGAATGTTTGTTTTTGTCTGACTTCATCGCTGTGTTTCAGATGAGCAAACTATGAAAGCAAAGAAAAAATCTTGTGGGGTGGCATTTGATTAGCCGTCACCAGACAGACCCCCTCATCTCATAAGGATGTAAGGATTGGTTGTGTTTACCTCGGATGGCTTCATATCCAAGGGTACACAACGGCAGTATAAAATCTAATTTTCCTACATTACCTTCCCTGAGAGATAAAAGAATGTAAAACTTCCAAAACGGTTACCCTAAGTATTCATCATGTAGATGTGAAACGAATAAAAATGCAAACCAACCATGAAAGTAGTTGAGAGCTGGAAGAGTAGAGGCCTGCGCTGGCGGCGTGCGGAGGGACCCGTGATGGATAGGGCCCCTGTTAGAGTCATTTGGAAGTCCCGAAGCAGGAGGTGGACCCGCACAGCAGTTCTCCACTCATTATGAATTCCCTGAGCAGCTTAGTGGAGATACACTCGATGCTATTCATCTCCAGAAGCTCCCTCAAAGACCCACACGTGTGAAAACACACACACACACACACAAACACATGGGCTTGAATGTGGGTGAGAAAAGTACTCGCCACCTATTCATCTTAAGGCGCATAGGGAGGAAGAGAAAGACAGTCATTTATAAGGGGACGTGTTGAGCGCAGCCTCTCCTGTGTCCTGTGGGAGATTAAACACATACCTCTCCTACCCACCTCTAGCTGCTTGTTTCTAATGGCCCTGAATAGGGTTGTTGTTAATGAGCAGCCACCAGGCCGCTGATGGATGATGTCACCCTGAAGGAGACGATGTCAGCCTGCACTGAGGCTAATTTAACATCGCTCAGGGCATGAAGGTTTGGCTTATAATCGCTTACTTTAAAATTCCCAGCTACTTCTTAGCACCCAGCAACTGTAGAACCGCTGAATCTCAGATTAGATTGTTCTCACATGGATGAAAACATCTCTAATTACTGCAAGACTGCTATCACAAACAGACAAGGGTCACAGGCCTTCCTCGCGTTGTTTACTTGTTTTTCCTCCCACTCAGTCTCTCACTGTCTGCCTGTCTCCTCTCACTGTCTGCCTGTCTCCTCTCACTGTCTGCCTGTCTCCTCTCACTGTCTGCCTGTCTCCTCTCACTGTCTGCCTGTCTCCTCTCACTGTCTGCCTGTCTCCTCTCACTGTCTGCCTGTCTCCTCTCACTGTCTGCCTGTCTCCTCTCACTGTCTGCCTGTCTCCTCTCACTGTCTGCCTGTCTCCTCTCACTGTCTGCCTGTCTCCTCTCACTGTCTGCCTGTCTCCTCTCACTGTCTGCCTGTCTCCTCTCACTGTCTGCCTGTCTCCTCTCACTGTCTGCCTGTCTCCTCTCACTGTCTGCCTGTCTCCTCTCACTGTCTGCCTGTCTCCTCTCACTGTCTGCCTGTCTCCTCTCACTGTCTGCCTGTCTCCTCTCACTGTCTGCCTGTCTCCTCTCACTGTCTGCCTGTCTCCTCTCACTGTCTGCCTGTCTCCTCTCACTGTCTGCCTGTCTCCTCTCACTGTCTGCCTGTCTCCTCTCACTGTCTGCCTGTCTCCTCTCACTGTCTGCCTGTCTCCTCCCTGCCTCTCACTGTCTGTCTGTCTCCTCCCTGCCTCTCACTGTCTGCCTGTGTCCTCTCTGTCTCTCACTGTCTGCCTGTCTCCTCTCTGTCTCTCTCTGTCTGCCTGTCTCCTCCCTGTCTCTCTCTGTCTGCCTGTCTCCTCCCTGCCTCTCTCTGTCTGCCTGTCTCCTCTCTGCCTCTCACTGTCTGCCTGTCTCCTCCCTGCCTCTCTCTGTCTGCCTGTCTCCTCCCTGCCTCTCACTGTCTGTCTGTCTCCTCTCTGTCTCTCTCGTCCTCCCGTCTCAATCCGTTGCTCCTGGTGGTGAATGAGTGGTACCGTCCCTCACAGCGGCTGCATGAGGAGCTTCTCTCGTCTGACCGGATCTGTCTGGATGTGTGATGGCTTTTTCTCGTTCCCTGACTGAGAGGGCCGTGTAATGTGCTAATGGACTCTGCCGCAATGCTTTGACCCCTCGCTAAAGCACGCAGCGCGCCAGGATCTTTTTATAGAGAGAGAGAGAGATTATGAAAAGGTGGGAGACAGACAGAGTCAGACAGAGGGAGAGAGAGGAAGAGACAGTGAGGCTTGCCCACTGCATTGTCACGTGAGCATCACCAGTGCTCAGCTGTTGAATCTTTAACAGTGGGTACAACAAAGTACCTGTCACAGCTTTGAATGTGAGGGCATTTTGATGTGCCCAGGAAAATATCAAACAGAGTAAGAATGAGGCGTAATCTCCTGGCCAAGACAAGTCTACTGTACATGTAGTCTTTGCACAACATGAGTGCATCAGGTCACTCAAAGTTGACTTTGATTTTGCAACTTCAAAAGATGGTGTTTTGCTCCTGTAGCTGCTTGTATATCGTATTTCCATCTACAGGCTCATACAGATTATGTGTATACATTAGCTGTAGCACATTCATCTTTTGAGAACATCAGAATTGACTTATGGACAAAGCTACTGTCTCGGAATATCTCCCTTAAAAGCTTATAGATCTTAACTCCGGGAGAGGAAGGAGCTCTGCATCTAGCCTTTACACTCAATATCGTACGAAGACTTTTTCATCTGACTTTAAAGGTCTGCTGAAAGGAGAACGCCTGCGTTTCCTTTTAACAACCTCCTCTCCTACATCACCAACTCTTCTAAAGAGCTGGGGGAAATCATTACCGCCATATACTTAACTCTGTCAGAGCTGGATGTGTACCCGTTAACCTTGGAAACAGAGATCTGCTCACTGCTTCGTTCTGTACCCTGCCTGTAAAACATGGCTTTTTATAGGTCATGGACTTGTGTTACTGTGCCTCAGCCAAGCCAGTCAAGTAGGGGTCCCTGTTCAATAAAGTGTCAGCACTTTTTTGGCCAGCCCCTGCAGGCACTTTGTCAAAGTGTTGCCATATTCAGTGTATGTTGCTGACAACAGTGGAGGTTGCTGTGGGAAGAGAGCTTTTTGAAATAACTCAAAGTGCAAATCAGAAATACTTCACGGTGCCATCCAAGGGGGTTTGTCATTTTGAAGTCTGACCATAAATTACGTTTCTGTTGAGGTTCATGTTGTCACAAAAGACTGACAGCCATGTTGAATGTGTAACCAAGTGGGGCTGCAGAACATTAAAGCAGGTGACAACCAACCATCTCCAAAGACTACATGACTGTCAATGTTGCCATGAGACTTTCTTAAAAAATACTTCCTTAAAACCCAAGTTTGGACATTATTCCACAGGTAAAGAATCAAAGCAAAGCCTCTGGAGCCTCTCCTGTTTGGTTCAGCCGGTTTTTTAATCTTTTAAATTACCTTGTTGTTTTGAAGTGTGCCAGCACCCACTGAAGCCCATTAATGACTTCCTGGTGTCACGTCACCTGACCCCCTGGGAAGAGAAGATGGCTGACACACGAGAAGAGAATATTGAGGGGAAGAGAGAGAAAAGAAAGGATGACACATCATGGGAAGTCTTATAAGCAAAAACTACTGAGTTATCTCTCTCTCTCTCTCTCTCTGTCTGTCTCTCCCTCCCTCTCCCTCTCTCTCTCTCGCTCTCTCTCTCTCTCTCTGTCTGTCTGTCTGTCTCACTCACTGTCTCTCTCTCTCTTTCTCTCACTCTCGCTCTCGCTTTCTCCCCCTCCCCCGCCTCTCTCAATCCTGTCCCATCTTCATTGCTGGACAAGCCAGGTTTCTATATTTCAGGACCTCTAGTTGCACCCCATCAGGCTGGACTCAGAGATATGATATTCAGTTCTCCCTGTTTGTTCTGTGTTCAAAGCCTCGCAGCTTTTCTGCTGGTCAAATGGTGAGGGACAAATGAAGGACAGGCATTCATGTCTTGTCTTTGATCCTTGCCATCTGCATTTCCCTGTCCTCTTCATCCAGTGGTAATCCACAAAGCACAACAGGTATTTATTATCATTTCCCCCCCTGCTAAGGCACTTACTGTTGGCCCCTATAGATTTCATGTTTTACATTCAGAACAGTAGGTTGTTTATTTATTTCATGATAATCTCATTGACGTACGTGCTCATGCACAATGATAAAAGGATGTAGAAAACCCATGTAGCCACTGCAGTCTACTTATCACCGTGGTGATTACACTCACAGGGGTGGGATCTTACTCTAAACAAGAAAGAGCTACCTTGTCAGAGGGTCCTTCTAAACCTGAATCCAGGAGGAATCAATCATGTTCTTGCTTCACACATTGATTTCACTCTCCCATAGTAAATATAAATGAATATTTAACCAATAGGTCCAATTTAATCAATAGGACCTAAATCAATGTTAGGTCCTATTGACTGAGATACCAGGACAATCCCTTTCTGTCTCTGTCTCTCTGTCTCTGTCTCTGTCTCTCTCTCTCTCTCTCTCTCTCTCTCTCTCTCTCTCTCTCTCTTTCTGTCTCTCTCTCTTTGTCCCTCTCTTTCCGTCTTTCTCTGTTTCACTCTCATTTTCAACGCCTTTCTCTCTCTCTCTCACCTTATCTATTCTTCTCTCTCTCCCTTTCTGAACGACCACCCTGGGGATGAGGGGATGAACTAGCTTCTAAGAAAAGAAAGGTGTGTTAACCTGGACAGTTTAACCCTTAACCTTTTACTTTCAGGGAAAGCCTCAGGGATTCTTAAAAGTTGGACGGATTTCTCAGCTAGCAACTTTTTTCTCTCTTCTCAGTTTGGTCGCTTTTCATCCATCATCTTACAGTAACACTGAAAAAATACACTGTGTGAAAATAAATCAAATTGCTTTTTCTAATTCCTTCACTGTTTGCTATACAAACAGACTCTTTTCAGGGCATAATCTGTATTTTGGCACATGACATGAGTGTTAAAAGATGTGTTTGTTTGGTATTGGTGTATGTCTGGATAAAGTAGTACAAAAAGTATATCTTGAGGTATTTTTGGTACGCGATGGGCCGTAATCTTGGAGCCCATCTGGCAGTTGGCGCTGAGGTAAGCATGTGTGATGTCATGCAGCATGAGCATGAGCATGTCAGAGCGCCAATCTAGCAGCTTCTCCAGTCACTCACCTCATCGTTCCTACTTGTAATGAGATCATAGTCTGAGCAAGACATGTACAATCTCATCATAGACACCAACCTGGCATGGACACCCAGAGAGAATGACTCTGACTGGATTCTGTGCTGGATGTGTACTGCGTTCTAGGTTTTGTGTTCCATACACCTCTGTGTGCTCATCACTAGGAAGTGACATTGCCTGTGTGCTCATCACTAGGAAGTGACATCGCCTGTGTGCTCATCACTAGGAAGTAACATTGTCTGAGTATGGTTCATTCGCATGCACCTATACAAGATTTTTTATAAAGTGACATTTAGAGAACTATTTTGTGTGAATGAAGGAATGCTAAACTAATTTACAGAACTCAGTTGGAGTGGACATTTTCCTAAATTCCTGGTGGGAGAAACCAGGATGAAACACCTTCAACACTCCCTGAAAGTATTTCCTCTGTGGCTTGAAATCCAATTCCCCTGTAATTCAAGCAAATACAAATCTTTCAGTGGTACATTGCTCTTTGGATTTCTTTCCTTGGTTTTGTTTTACAGAACTGCTCCCTCAAACCTGTCTCACACTGTCGACTGGATCATTCTCAACACATCCAGTACATTTTCCTTCAGGTGACATTACCAAGCTCCACTCTTCTCTTCACTTTTCACTTCATCTCTCTCCATTTTCCCTTCTCTTAGTCTCTTTCTTGTGATCTCACTTGTCGACACTCGAAACTCTTAAACTTTGAACTCTTATTTACTTGTCTCTCCATCCTCTTTCTTAAAAAAAGAGGATGCTTGTAGTAACATACTCACTTCCAAAGAACTCGACAGTCTGTCTTGTCCATCTATTCCTGACAGGGTTGATCAGCGAGACGTTTTCCACCCTGCAGCAGCACAATGCCTGGGAGGAGCGGACAGACAGGAAAGACAGTGCGGCAGACAGGAAATGATGTCGTCACGCAGCACCTGAGGCTGCAGTAATGGTAGTGACAGGCCAGCCCCTGGTGGGACGATGCTGTGACAGCCTCATCGCTTCTCAGCGAGGATGTAAATGAGCGAGCATGTCAGGTGTCCTTAATGTGCCGGGCTCTGCCTCTGCGGCGCTCACCTCCACCTCTTAATGTGATCAGAGACTCTGATGAAGCTCTGATTCCTCCTGCTACCGTGCCGACAGCCTGCGCCTCCTCTCCCCCGCCTCCCCCCCTGCCTCTTCTCAAGTTCTCCTTTATTTCCCCCTGATTCCCTGTTCTTGTGCTTTTACCTTTGGGCATCTCTCTCTGTGTCTCTCTCTTTCTCTCTCACCTTGCAGCAACCTCTCTCTCTCTCTCTCTCTCTCTCTCTGTCTCTCACTTTCTCTCTCACCTTGCAGCAATTTCTCTCTCTGTGTCTCTCTCTTTCTCTCTCACCCTGCAGAAAGCTCTCTCTCTGTGTCTCTCTCTTTCTCTCTCACCCTGCAGAAAGCTCTCTCTCTCTCTCTCTCTCTCTGTGTCTCCTCCTGTTTATCTCTCTGTCTCTCTCAATCTCTCTCTGACTCGATGACTCCTTATCGCTTCAGAGTTTTGGAGTCTATTCGTCTGACCTATATTTCACCGCTAATCAGATCCTGGTGGTACTTACAGTTACTGTGCACAACAGATATTCTTGACTGTCTGATTTCATTGTGTTTGCCTGGGTTGGTTTCAGTGAGTGCTTTGCATCCCATTATGTCCAATCTCATGTTTTAATGACGTGCTTGACCCCTGCAATAACCTTGAAATAAAATGGATCAAAGGCTACCTTTTTAGTTGAGGGGCAGGATATTAGTTGATCTGACTTTGGCTGGTTTCTTACTCAGTAGCCAAGCACACACACAAACAGAGGTAAGCGTGTGAGTCTGAGCGTGTGTGTTTTAATTGACTTACTCCCTCCTGGTTTCACTGTGGCTCAAAATAAGCAACATTTGGCAGGCCAGCAGTAAGACATTCGGGCCGGCCCATCGTGTTCTGCTCTAACAAGCCAGCAAGTGGTTGTAACGGCCACCTGGCGAGGAGGGGAGGGCTGGGTGAACTGGCACCCAGACATGCTCTGGCTGTGTGTGTGCCGTCATGCCCGGAGACCCTGCAGAGCCCCACACCATATGGGCACCAGACACAGCCAGGGGGGTGGCGGGGGGCCCCATGCTGGGTCAGCACGCCCATCCAGAACGTTCTGCCCGCAGAGCGGAGAGCAGCTGTACCTGCAGACACTTGGCGGTCCTCTTCAGCAGGCCCACCGGCTCCACTGTTCATGTTGCGTACATGCACCCCGGCACGGTGAGATGACCAGCGCACCGGTTCACAGTGGGACGTGCACTGTGGAGGGTGTGCTCCGTCACCCGGACCGATCTGGACAGAAGGAGAGGACGAGGGAAACAAGAGAAAGAGAAAGAGGGAGTCAGCCTTTCCGCTCTCTTTCCTCAGGATGAGAGGCAGCGTTGATCACCTGTCAGGTGAGTGCCGTCCCTGTGAGTACTCATTTAGTGTTTCCCGTAATACCCCTCATCACATCACATACCCTACACTCACACACCGTCTACTCTGCCGCCTGAAAAAGCAGCCATTTAGCTCTTACCTCTGAGATACTGCGTGTCAGGCACGCTGAAAGGCTGGTTTAGATCCCATTCTGGATTGGTTGATGAGCTGTTGTTAGTTGAGGTCATCACAGGCCTTTCTGATTGGCGAGCAACCCTGCTATTATGTGAGTGCTCACAGAACAGCCAAGGCTTCGTGTGACCATGAATACATGCTCTCCACACACCTGGTCATTAAGCAGAGCTGATTGTGGTGTGAGTCATCCAGGAGGGGGGAAGAGGAGCTAGTGGAGGATGACGCTGTGAGGAGAGACGGATTGGAGGAAAAGAGTGACGCTGGCAGAGTGATGTGCAAGGTCGGGGGCATTTGTGACTGTGTGTATGGGTGAGTGTGCGTGGTGAGGGTGTGCATGTGTGCGTGCTAGTGTGTGCGTGTATGGGTGCGTGTGTCTAAATGGCTTTTTTAGATCTGAATCAAAGCCAGACATCAGAGAGCAGGATGGTAGCCTAGCTGTGCTGTCCACATTCTTCCGTTGAATCTTTCGGATATATAGGATGAAACCGCAGTGACAGCGTCTTTGAGGTTGTGTTCTGGAAGATTCTCCTTGAGCGAGAGGAGAATGAGGGGGCTCTTCAACACAACCTTTCTTCATCTCTCTTTCTGTTGGTTGTCCTCTGGCCTCCTCTGCACCCGCTCTCTATTATTCTCACTCTCAAACACACGCTCTGTTCCTCTCTCACACATTTAGAACCCACTTTGGCTGCTTTTTGAGATATTATTAGCGTGGTCCTTGCAGGTTTCCATGGTGACCACACTCTCTCCAAACATCGCTCTGTGTTTTTATCAGATGAGAGCTTGTGAGGGAGAGCGTCAGTTTGGGAGGGAGGGAGGGAGGGAGGGAAGGAGGGAAGGAGGGAGGGAGGGAGGGAGGGAGGGAGGGAGGGAGGGAGGGAGGGAGGGAGGGAGGGAGGGAGGGAGGGAGGGAGGGAGGGAGGGAGGGAGGGAGGGAGGGAGGGAGGGAAGGAAGGAAGGAAGGAAGGAAGGAAGGAAGGAGGGAGGCAGGCAGGCAGGCAGGGAGGGAGGGAAGGAGGGAAGGAGGGAAGGAGGGAAGGAGGGAAGGAGGGAAGGAGGGAGGGATTAGGACAAAGAGAGAGAGGGAGATACAGAAAGAGAGGGAGAGATAACAAAGTCAACGTTTCTGTGTCAGGTTTCCGAGGTCAGAAAAGGTGTTGCAGAAGATCTCTCCTTAGCTCGAGCTAATTTAGCGTCTTTGTCCCACCCAAAGAAGTGTGTCTGAGAGAGTCCTCACACACCCCGAGGCCACCTCAACCCAGGCAACAGCTCCTAAAGAAAACCCCTGGAAGGAAGGTACACAGACCAGCCCCTGGATACAGGAGAACACTGCTTCTAGAAATTGGAATTCTGTTCAAAAACGCATTGTTGACAGAGCGGAAAAATGTCAGACTGAATGAGAACCAACTGAATAGTTGTGAGCGGGTGGCCGTCCATTTGTGTTTCCTCTGTGTCACTCCATCACTCTCCACAATGACTGAACGATGCTGTCGTGAAAAGAACAAAAGCCTCAAACCAAACAAAAACTGCGAAGCAGGCGACTGACTTTGTTTGCTTCTCAAACTAGTCATTCAAAGCAACTCACACTTGGTGCACAACTTCAGTATCGCCCGAGCACAGGAACAATATTTAATAACGCTGTAATCGCAATAATCCAATTACTAAGCCATTCCAATATGAACGTAAGCCTTCGCATGCAGTCGCCGCCCCGGAACACTGTCCGTGTTAAAATAAGGTTTTTGTTTCCTAGCAACAGAACGCACAGCCTTCTCTTCTTGTTCTTTGTTCCTTTAGCTCTTAATGGGAAAAGATGGAGGGACTGGGAGAGAGCGAGCGACTAGCACCCGTCGAACATCCTCAGCATGTGCCATCACTCAAACACACTCGAAATAACTGACATCTACTGTAGTCAATGTTCTGTTCCGATAAAAACAAGGCAAGCCCGTCCGACCTCCATGTTTGAAAAGGCTGAAGCTGCACCCCCCCCCCCCCCCCCCCCCCCCCCCCCCCAATGCGATCCGGCAGTAAATCGATGTCCCGGGATGGGTGTGAAACCTTCTCCTTGGGGGAGAGCCGGAAGGAGAGGAGGATGGATCAGGAAGATGAACGCCTGGAGGGGCTTAACTCTTCTGACACACCAGTCTGAGTGGGGCTGCTCATCGATCTTCTTGTCTTGTCTGGAGGATACTGTGGGCCTGCAGGACACATGGGCAGAGAGGGCGGAGTCTATCACAGGCAGAGTAGTGAAGAAAGGGTTAAGTTTATCCCCCCTGCACAGCAACCACTTAAGACCTTGTTTACATCAACATGATTGCCACTGTGTTGATACTGTCAGTCGGCAATTAAGTTAAGATAAATAAGTTAAACACCTCGAAAGATATGAAATGAAAGAAAAAGTATTTTCACGCCTTGCTGTTTTCAATTTTACATTTAACACTTGATTTAGCTACATATTTCTTGGGGTTAGAATCATTTCTACATTGTTTTGTTTTGTTCCCTCGTACAGAGATCTACATCTGAGGTGACCTTTGCTTTGTTGAACCGTCAAGATACAAATAACCATTCTCTGGTGACAACAGGAAGTGGCTCCACTTCCTGGTTTCCATAGCAACCTCCGCTCCAGCGTTGGGCGATTTTGGATAAGAGGCTCTCTTTCACCGCGACTACCATCTGTTTTCACGACACAACACTTTTGTCTTCTGTGTTCCCACACACACACACTCACACTCACACGCCATAAATATTACATGCGTTAGAAGAAGAAGATACGTTGGCAGTTTGGCGACCAAACGAATCCCTCCCTCTTGTTGTTCTAAGGGATGCATGTGCTCTGGCTGTGAAATTGCATTCACATAAAAAAAAAGCACACACTCCCTGTTCCATGTCTGTGTAAACTGTTTGCTCAATTGATGCAGTCAGACGCAAACCCATCTCTCCATCGTCTCATTTGCAGGCTGTCCTGTCTGGCGTGGAATCCAGTCTCTCTCTCTCTCTTAAAATCCACATACAAACTCAGGCTGTTCAAGGCAATGTGGTTTGTTGAGCAAATTGCTGTGGGCTGGTGCCATATACTGACTAGGAGGATGCACGGACCCTACGAGGCTCCACCCAGGCTTGGCACACAGCTCTGAGGCACAGCTCTGAGGCACAGCTCTGAGGCACAGCGCTGTGCCTCAGCGCTGAGGCACAGCCTCAGCGCTGGGTCTGTCTCTGAGCCACTGCTGCCCCGCCATCAACCTCCACGCAGAGACGGAGGCCAGGAGGGCGTTGGTTGGCTGTTTCACATGAAACACGGGGATTGATATGGCTCAGTGGCAGAGAACCTGACCGCAGAATAATATTCTTCACATTATTAATGATGGTAATGATTATTATTATATTATTATTATTATTATTATATGAAGTCTTATTTACTGAGCACATGATGAGCCAAACAGGACCTTGAGTGCAGCAATGAACACAGCAGAGCCACACATCCAGTATGACAATTTGAGCGTGACCCATCTTCATGTGAAGGAGCCGGACAGAAACACACACAAAGGCCTTCTGAACGCCTTGTCTGTGCCTCAGACAAGCTTCCAGGAGCAGGATGCTGCTGGCACTGTCCGTAAGATGGGATTCCTTTTCCTAACGTAACATTCGAGAAGAGAAGAAAACAGTACATATCTGAACACTAACAGAAGCTCCAGAGAGAAACATTCTGTGCTCAAGTCTGATCTGAGGCTGAAGAGTTAACTGTGGTCCTCCTGTCTGACTCCCATCTGACTCCCATCTGACTCCCGTCTGACTCCCGTCTGACTCCTATCTGACTCCCGTCTGACTCCTGTCTGACTCCCGTCTGACTCCTGTCTGACTCCCATCTGACTCCCGTCTGACTCCCATCTGACTCCTATCTGACTCCCATCTGACTCCCATCCTCATCTTTGGCGAGGAGATAAAACAGTACTGCTCCAAAAAAAAAGAAAAAAAAAGGGAGATTTAGGACAGGTCCTCTCCTGTGTGAGTAATCGCCTGCGTTTAGAACAGAGGGAGGACATCTCCCAGTCCCCAATTCATCAGGCCTCCTAATACAATTGTGGAGAAATCCCCAATCCACCGTGCCATTATTTAGCCTAAGACTCTCTTGTCAGCTCATCCACCTCATTCTGTCCATCCCTGAAGGCTCTCATGGGGTTTGCACCAGCCAGGCAACAGGAAGAAGCCCTCCTCCCTTCTCCACGGCTGTGAGCTCAGTGTCTGGGTTTTATTGATGGCCCATTTGGCCAGGAGGGTTATTTCTCAGCTGTGGGATAACTTTATCTGGGGAATCGGAGGAAGAGGAGGACAGGCTATGGAATTCTCTCCAGTGGCCCTGAAGGAGTTTAGGAGCTCAAACTGGGACTGTCTGGGTACAAATAGTGTCTTTCGCACCACCTCACCCCCCATCCCTCCCTCCCTCCCTCTCTCTCCGTCTCTCTCCTTCATCACCAAGAACTCTTTTAAGGTGAGCGCTGAGACATCTCTTCATGCCTCACCTGGAGAGAGACTAACCGTTCAGACAGCATGCGCATATACGACATGTCACTGCAGAGATTTCTCGCTGTCTCTCATTCCGTCTCTCCCTCCCCTCATCCGTCCCTCTCCTCCACACCCTCTATCTGTCTCTCATCACCACTGGTGTTCCGTCACTCAGAAACGAGCAATTAAAAGGCAATCAGCCAACGTGTGTGTGTATACAGTCAATGAAGACAATGTGAAGGACAGATCAATCATGTTGTTGTCTTGCTCCGCTGGAGTTTCCCATGTCGGCCTGCCGGCGTATCAGTGAGAGGACGGGCTTGGAGGTGCTGACAGGTCGGTACACCATCACACTGGGAGACCCAAGACATGCTGTGCACTGTGTAGTGCCTCTAAATCTAAATGAACATCAAGGATCCTAATCGACTGAGACATCACTGGTTGCTCTCTCAGGCGATACAGGTTGCGGAGGTTGAGGGGACATCTGCATTCAGACGCACCGAAAATGTAATCAAAATGGAAATGGCTGTCATTTGTACACATGAAAGCGTAATGGAAAGGTGGAATTCAGGTTCCCAAGGAGACCAGAGGCAGCGTCCTCAGTGATTTACGCACAGATGTAGTCCCTTTCACAGGCCTCAACACAAGCACACCTGGCAGGACTGCAGCCTGTTCCCAGACTGCAGAGCAGCACTCTCACCCTACACCATCCGGCGCAGAAGTCGATCTAACACAATGGAATAACGCTAGTTAATAAAAATGTCATTTCTTCTTTCATGTTGTTTACTTGCTTCTTGACTTTCAATGGGGGCACCATTCCCTCGTTGTAATCATATACAGTCCATTATCCATGCCTCATCAGAGGTTTGTCATCCTTGGAAGGCTATAGATTTCGTATACTGCATAACTATGTCAGGGGGAAAGAATTCTTCTTCCTGTAACGACTCAAGGTGGATTAATAATTGAAAAGCGTCAATAAAGAAGCTCCTCTGTAATATCAGCAGCTTTAAAGCCAGTCCCCGATGTCACCGTGTACAAACAAACCCACTGATCTGTTCGGTTGTTTACTTAATACATAATTTACAAAAAAGGTCCTGGTCCCGGCTCATGTTTTCAAAGGCAAATTCAATATCGTTTCATCCGCACCTTCGTTGGACAGCATCTGTGTGTTATTCTGGATGTAAATAGGATATGCTAATGAATTCCGTAATCGAACTCAGAGCTTTCGGATGTGAACACGCAATTGCGGTGGCCAGTCATTTGTATTGGCGCACAAACATGAACCACGTTTCTAGGAGTATTCGCTGGGCTTCTGAGTGAGTCTGTGCGTTGTTTCTGTTGGCAGACTCAGAGTGGCTCCTGTCTGTCTCTGAAGGAGCTCTCTGACGTAGACAGCATGTGGATCCCAGAACGCTCATCTGTCGAGGAGGCACAGCCTGAACGCAACAAGCTCATCTGTCTCTTTGTGTTTACACTGCTCTGACTCTTTATCCGCTAATCTCTCTCTCTCTCTCTCTCTCTCTCTCTCTCTCTCTCTCTCTCTCTCTCTCTCTCCTCTCTCTCTCTCTCTCTCTCTCTCTCACCCTCTCTCTCTCTCTCTCTCTCACCCTCTCTCCCTCCATCCCTCCCTCCCTCTCACCAGAATCAAAGTGTGACAGCAATAACTGGGGAGGTGTCTGGGAGAGCAACTCTCACTCCAGAGTGCCAGATAATGACCGCTCTGTCAGGGGAATCACAACCCGCCCCCCTTCCTCACCCTGCGTCCTCAATTTCCAGCCCACAGATGTTCCCTGCTCTGGGACGCAGGCAGAGCTGGACTGGGGAACCAGGGAACCAGGCCACCTCTCAACTGTACACACACTCTCTCCCAGGGTTGCAAAATGACAAACATTCTCCCACTCAACTGAGCTTGTCCTGTAGGCCTATCCACCTCCACCAGCACATTCTTGGACACAAACATTCTCTCTCTCACACACACGCCCACACGCACACACAGACACGAAATGGGATCTGGGTCGTTTCCAAGCTGCCTGACCACCAAGCTCCTCAGTTAGTGTTGTTTACAGGCCCTGTGATCATGTGATGAGCTGGATGCCAGGTTCAGTCTCAGCTCTGCAGCTCTGCTGGAACAGACACACACCAACCTGTGTTTCCAGCAGATAAAAGCTATATCTGTCAACAGCTGCTTCCAGGACCGGATCGCTTTGTCTGACCAGCCAACCCGCCACCCACCAAATGACTGTGTTGACAGTTGTGGTTGGTGTTTACACTCGACGACATTGTTTTTATGTTTTCAGCTGGACGCCACTGAACTGCGATCAACCACTGTGTGGTTAGGAAGGTAGTAACAAGGTTATGCAGCGGTATGCGTGCGTGCATGCACGTCTGCCTAGTGCGTGCATGCACGTCTGCCTCGCGCGGGCATGAGCACCTCCGTACGTGCGTGTCTTTTCCGACCTCGTGTCATTAAGGATGGCGCAACGACCTAATGAAGAGGAATTGTTCCTGTCGACTCGTATTAGGCCACGCTGTGTGGAACACAAGCTGTGAAATCCATCATATTAAGTTGGCTAATTACGCGGACATAATTGCATCGTGTACAGAGCATTATCACTTCAGATGAAAGCAAATAAATGCTTTTGAAATGTTGTGGAAACCCCGAGCAACTAGCCTCTAAACTGTGTGGTCTGCTTCTTTGTCAGTGAGGAATGACAACTGCCTATGATCAGCTTGGGACAGTTTAGCACTGTCGCTGAAGTTGTCTCTGAACAGCCACTGTGAGACAATGCCAAGAACACCTGGAATCAGGTTGCTGAGCGGTTAGGGGATCGGGCTCGTAATCTGAAGGTTGCCAGTTCGATTCCCAGCTGTGCCAGATGACGTTGTGTCTTTGGGCAAGGCACTTCACCCTACTTGCCTCGGGGGGGAATGTCCCTGTACTTACTGTAAGTCGCTCTGGATAAGAGCGTCTGCTAAATGACTAAATGTAAAATGTAATGTAACACAAGCACAGGCAACATCTAAAAGCAAAACAGATCAATTAAATTAAAAGTATGTCGATGAGAATTGTTGTTGGTAAGTTTGAATGCTTCAGGATCACAAAGACTGGGTTTGAGGTATTAGTCCGTATGTGCCGTGGGCGGTTTCAGTCTTGGCAGGATGCCTCCCTCGGAACAAACGAAGGAACTTGGCGAAGATAAGGAAGTGTCACTCAGTCACTTGTCAGAAATAAGATTTCACAAAGCCTGTGAATGCTGGCATGAAAACTATGCAGGGCTTTGTAGAATACCCCAAGGGAAGAAGTCTTCCTCTATTTCTCAAAGATTTCCATAAGTTTTGAATGAATATAGAAATGGAGGACACATTCCTCAGTGTTTTGACTGTTCCGTGTTTGTTTGGGTCTAATCTTGAGCTTTGCGGCTGCATGTGCACTTTGCATTTCCTGTATTGGGGTTGGAGTAACAATAGTAAGGAACATCTTCTGTTTGCCTCTCAGGAGGTGAGCTGCCCTAGTTCTGTTTCCCTGCAGATAAAAAAGCCTGATGCATCTTGGGTAAAGCTAGAGGGGCCCCACTCATTCCTGGCGTGCATTGTCACTTTGAAGAGGGTTGCTCTGCTCCATGTTGGCGCTACCTTCATAATTGAATCTCAGCCCAGGCATTTCCCTGGCAAGATAAAAAGCCAAACCCACAGACTGACCTGAACAGCCCTTCAGACTAGATGTCTGGTTGTTTTCCACAGAGTCGAGCCTGTTTATGAAATCATGCTGTAGTGGTTATCAGTAATGCGACAGCACAAGGGCGTCCTCATCTCTTGTCTCGGTATCTCTTAGCGAGAGAGGAGGCCTTGTGATTGATCTATCTCTTAATACGGGTGAAAACGAGGTCAGACAGGACCAGTGTTTCTACAGTTCTTGCACACTTGTTTAATGCAGGTCAGTGAGAGTCAGCGCTACTGGTTATCAGCCATATGTGTTCTCCTTCAGCCTTGGTTCCACTGTGAGGCAGACCTCTCCCACTGCCCTCAACTCAGCTCCCTCCTCGCTGCCTCGCCTCGTTATTTATAGCCTGCCTCCAAACCGAGGCACGGCCCGTCGTGTCATTACTGTCTGTGGACAGGCTTCCGCTCCACAGCCCTTTGCACCTTGTCTTCCCTGCTTTCTCTGCCCCACCCCCTCCATCAACCCCTTCACCCGTGCGAGTGGTTCCTGCTCCACCTGAGAGAGCCAGGAGAGCAGGGCCACCACCAGTGTCAGGGCCTGTAATTAAAGTCTCCTGGTGGAAGCGGCGAGGGGAGAAGTGAAGTGTAAAGCACTCAGGTGACGCGGCGCTCCGAGCCAACAGCGCCAGCCGCGCCAGCTTCCATCCACCACCGACAGCTCTCACTGTGAAGTCATGGTGCCCATGTTTTAGTCCGGTGTCGTACGGGTTGTAGTGAAGGAGGGGGGGGGGGGGAGGGAGGACTTGGGGGGAGGGGGGAGGGAGAGAGCACAGTTGGCTTTCTTCCACTCTGCCGTAGATGACTGATTTGTGGAGAGAGGTGGGTTGCTGGTGGAAGAGAGACGTCTGACAGGGGTGGAGTTCAACGAAGCATGTGATAAATAAACGGTTGGAGTGATAAGTGTAGCTCCGGCTGCACTGAGCTGAGCATTAGCAGCCACCTTGTGTGACTGAGGGGCGTGATGGTGAACGTCGTGTGCAAACCAATGATTACAGTGTTGATGTTGTTCTCACTGGCTTGTTTCTGGGCTAAATTAGTCACTGAGAACAACATCATCACTCTGTCATTAATTGAATATGAATTTCCTGTTGAGTTGTTACTCTACTGTACCTTCGGTACAGAGCATGCACACAGTAGAGGGGTCAATGATACTCTTTAAGTGTCGGTCTTCGTGTGTCTGGTAGCTGAGATGTGGTTACTTTGTGACGTGGCTAGTGAATACAGTGCGTTCCTTGACTCTGACTTCCTAAATACTTTAGAATATGCACTTCTAGTCCCGGAACTTCTTCTGTACATTCTTCATGCACTATTTTCCATGCCGCTTTGGATAAAAGCATCCATTAAATGAAGAAAATGGATAGTGAAATACGTTGTATGAATTGATTGCAAGTTGTGAAGCGGAGGACCTTCATTTCTGAAGGAGGAGAGGGTCAGCTGTTTGTTCAGCAATGTTTAGAATCAAATCCAATACAAATGTACTTGTAAGCAAGCAATGTCACAGAGGGCTTCACATACGCCCATAGAACTGCCCTTCAACCAACCTAAACCCTCAAGGAAGACAAGGAAAAACTGCCATAAAAACTCACTAGAGGAGAAAAAATGGAAGAAACCTTGGAAGGAGCAATTCAGTGAGAGATCCCCTCCTCCAGAGACGGTTGGTGAACTTAGAACTTGGCAAAGGCACAAGGCACGACACACAAACATCACATTCTCTCTCTCTCGTATATCCCTTCTCCCTTTCACTCTGTCACACACACACACCTACACACACACCTTCTCTCTCTCTCCGTCTCTCTCTTACACACACACACATACACATGCAGTTCAATCAACAAAACAATCAACCACCAGCAGAGTAAAACCATTTTTGATTTTATCCTTCACCTTACTGAAAACCAGACCTATAGATCTTTAAAGAAACTATTGACGTGCTAAATGCACAGTGAGATGTGTTTTGTATTTGCCATTCATCTGAAACAGTCTTTTCATGTTCAGTTTCTGCTGGGAACATCACCTCACAGTTGTGACCTGATTCTTCTGAGACTAGCTGGAAAGATATTTTGGCAGTTGATGATGAAAACGTGTTGTTGTTTTCGTCAAGGGAAACCACAGGTCAACAGAGAAAGAACAGAAAGCTATGTCTGTGTATCCATCCACGGGTTAATCTACCTGTCCAAAACACTTTCATAGGCGAAATCAAATTCTTTCTCCAGGACTTCCAGTTACCCTGTTATGAGCAGAGAGCTGTACTCTACTCTGCTCTACTCTGTTTTCTTTTCATTAACATTAACTGGATATGCAGGGTGCAATGGCATTACTTCTGCAATACCATGTTTCTATTTATCTTTTCTTTTCATTTTCCATCTCTAATATAAATGTCATATCTGTGTGATTTGAGTATTATGTTCATGTGTTGCATATTCACATCTGCTCAGATGAAGTGTTGTGCTGTGACCATCCTGAGCAGAAGACATAGTCTCTTTGAAGTTCAAGGACGACAAACTTACGCTGACGTTCTTTCATATTAGGAATTCTTGACGGCAGACCAACAGGTCAACCAAACACCAACAACACAGCATTCGAAAAATGTGATCACATTTAAAAAATGGTTGCCAGGACACCACCGCAAGACACCTTATTGAGCTCATTTCATGAGCATCAAATACAATCTTTGAAAATACTGGTTTAGTCAACGCACCTGCCAAACTCCAAAAATCAGCTTGATCCCTCGGCTCAACGGAAGCCCTCCTTCTGAGAGAAGCCTCGACTTCATGAAGCCAGACAGGCCTTTCATGTGAACAGTATAGATCCTTTATGTATGGAGTCTCATGATAATGGTTCCCAGTCCTCTCAGTAACGGTTGAATCTGAGAGCTTGGTAATCCACCAGGACAGCCTCTGGGCTGATCCTCACACAGGGCCCTTTCTGTTCTCGGTGTGATTCTACAGTCAGGGTGTCTGTGTGGTGTTCAGCCTATGTGAACGCTCTCTGGGTCTGCAGCTCAGTCTGAACAGGCTACATCATTTCTTTTCAGAAGAGACCGCAGCCTTCATTCTCTGAGTGCTATCAGCCATGCTAGTCTCCCAGTACAGACTGTGGGCTTAACAAAAGGACTTTTTCAACTCTGTGGTTGATAGTGTTTCTTTCTTCGTCAGAGTTGTATGGTTTACGATCGAACTGCTGGCTCGTAATAGTCTCCAGCCCCTTTCTACGGCAGATGATGGACAGTGTTTGACCTCCTTCCATGTTCTCAAGATCATGCTGTCAACACACTCATCTGGGGTTAGGTAAATACAGCTATTAGGTATATGGATATTGGCTACATGTGATATTACTGTAGACTGCTTTTTATAATAACTACAGATCAAACCGAAGTGTGTAAATCGAACCGTAACAGAGTTTCGTACATTCTCGACCTGAATTTAAGAACTGTTGTAAAATCGTAACCGACACTCCCCCTTGGTGATTTTGAAAGAACGCTTCCTTCCGTGCTTCTGATCCACCTTTGTTATAAGGTTACAGGAAGTTCTAAACACCCTCTTCCGCTGTTCATTGTGCTGAAAAGCGGTTTCGTTCCCTCGTGTTCACTTCTCCCTGAAAGGATGGACACTGCAGGGATTCAAGAAGACCTCCCTCATGGCGCATGCCAAGGATTTCTCCTCTGAGTGTTGATGCTGTTCTTCAATGTCTGAGTGACGAGCCTGACACCTCATTTCAGCTTTACATCCCAATGTCAGGGGAACCCATTCATGGAGATGGAGCACGTTTGGTTTTAAAACCTCACGCTCTGCTTACATAGGCCCTATTCTCCCAGCATGCTCGGCAGAGGCTATCAATCGTAAAGTGTGGAGCGAGAGAATAAGAGAGAGAGAGAGAGAGAGAGACAGAGAGAGAGAGAGTACAGAGAGTACAGAGAGTACAGAGAGAGAAAGACAAAGACCGAGAGACAGAGAATGAGAAACAAAGACAACAATGAAAGAGAGAGAGAAAAATAGAGAGTGAGTGTCAAAGAAAGAGCGAGAGAGACAGAGAGAAAGGGAGAGACTGAGAGAAAGGGAGAGAGACCGAGAGAAAGGGAGAGAGACAGAGAGAAAGGAAGAGAGACAGAGAGAAAGGGAGAGAGACAGAGAGAAAGGGAGAGAGACCGAGAGAAAGGGAGAGGCGGGTAGAGGAAATGGAGGGCAGGAGAGAGAAGAAAAAGCACTGCGACATTGCCTTCTCACTGGAGCAGATTATGAGAGTGATAGAAGGGGGTTGTAAATTACAGGTAATTTGTGTCATGAGCAGGAAGATGTAAATCACTGAGATCAACGTCAGGGAGGAGAGCTCAGATCATGCTTAGTCAACATGCTGAAATATAGAAGAAGAGAGGAAGGAAAGAGATGGAGGGATGATGAGGTGGAAACAGAGAGGAGAAGGTAGATGGAAGCAGAGGAAGCAATTTTCTCCTGCTACTGGCGAACGAATGCATGGCTCATTAGAGGGAAGAGAGATGGAGAACAGACAGAGAGTGAGGATGATTCAAGGCTGACCTTGACCACAAGGTCTGGGGAAAGCAGTTTTTCTCTTTTCAGACAGAACTAAAGAGCATTGGCAAATGGATTATATAAATGGCAGCAAGGATGTAAAAGATGGAGGAATATACTTTGTGTTATTGTTATGTTTACTTCTCAGCAGCACTAGTCGCTGCTGCCGGGAGTGCTACAGTGTGTCTCATTGTCAGTGAGTTTGAGCTGTGGCCTCGGCTCTGTGGCCTCCTAGTCACTTTGAACGTGACAGACAGCCCCGTGACAGACAGGACCCCCTCAGGACTAAGGAGAAACTGATCCGTCTCTCGGCTCTGACAAGTCCAAGACCGGGACCTCGGACAGGAAATGCGCGGAGACTTTCTCCCACAGCTTGCGGTAAACGTACGTTTACCGCAAGCTGCCGTCAGAATGTTCTGGATTTAGCCCCAATCATCCAAATCGTCAAATGAAATCGTGTAAGTTGGGGGGTTTTCTTCACCTTCCTGAGCAGGTGTGTGATTGAAAAGGGCGAGCTGGCTCGCTGCCCAGGCGGACAGACCTCCATTCTGCCTCCCATCACACTCAGGTCAACAGCCTGTGAGGAAATCAATTCTATAGCATGAACAACAACAACTAAGAACAGCAAGCGAATAACAAATAAACTTTGAATTTAGTTTGTGTCAGCGCTTGAGCAGTAGAAAACTATTCTTACAAATGTCAAACGTTGCTGGCTAATCCTTCTATTAGACGTGGAAATGTGTTTGTGATTTGGTGCACAAAAAGGGTTTGTATCATTCTTATGAAGGGTTAGCTCTTAGAAACACATTCTGAGCACAACATAAATGCAAAGATAATATATTTATAGTCATGCCCTGCAGCCGTCAGTGAACTGATACCTCAATGAACGAGGAACTATTTCAAAAATACCATCAGTCAGATCGAAAGCAAGACGTACAAACAAAGTGAGAGAGAGATAAAAGGGGGGGGGGGGGGGAGAGAGAGAGGGAGAACCGTGTAGAAGGAGAAGAGGAAATAAGGGTCATCTGCTGTTCGTGGCAGAATGATGTCAACCCAGAGATAAGGAAAAGCCATTTGTGGCATGTGGACTGTCAGCAGTTTCCATGCTAACCCATTTACTGACCAGATCATCCCCTTCTCTAGGTCAGACTAGTGGAGGTCGCTCATTGGTTCTTGTGGCTATGGATAGCATGAGGAAAATTAATGTTTGGATTTATTCAAGCTACAGAAAAAATATGTTCACATGAATATCTTACACACAGGACCAAGAAGGGAATATTATATGCTTTACTGGCTAGTCATTGTGAGATTAGGGCAACAATTACGGAGAGTAAATGGTTTGAAGAGAAAACGATGTGAGGTCATTTTAAACGACATTGTAGGTCTCAGTGATTCTCAGTGGGACAAAAAGGCATTTAAAAAGGTTCAAATGTGCCCAGTTCGTGAGAAGCATATTTTACAATAGCTATGTATGTGTGAATGTAAGTGTGTGTGTGCATTTGGATGTGTGTACGTATTTGCGTGTGTGTGCATTTATGCATGTGAGTGTGTGAGGCATACAGTTTTATTTATTCCAAGGACTTCCTGTCCAATCTAGTGTAAGAAGAATCACTGCAGATCATTTTGTCCAGATGACTGGTTGGGGATTATTTGACTCCAGGTTTCACAAGGATCATGGTCAGAGAAGTCATAAATTGCAGAGGATCATGGTCCAGGTTGCAGTTGCCATGACAAACCAGACAAAACCTTGATAAAACCTCAAGCATTGATCAAATCTGCTGCATGAAGAGTTTTGAATGGCATTATTTTTTACTTCGTTACTAACGAAGGATAAGATCATTATCTCTCACCTCCATCCCTTCCATCTCATTCTGAGTCGGCTGATAGTCGTAGCTAACTTCCCCTTGGCTGTCTGAACTTTAAAGAACGTCTCTGCAGCTCTCCTTTGTATCAGTCTGTTCCTCCTCCCTCTGTCTCTCAGTAATAGCAGGTCCCTGCCCTCATTGGGATCAGACAAGCACACTTACTGTAGAAGCAGCCCTTGTTTTTAAACTCCTCCATCAGCTAATGAACAGGGCAGACTTGCACCCGCTAAGATAAGTCATTATCTGACCGGAACTTTCCCAAAAGTTTTATGAAAGAAATTAATTGGAACCACACTTGCAGTCACGAAGAAGAAATATTGATCCGTAAGGACATTTTCATTTACAGTTTAAGCCATTTAGAAATCATCCATAAATAACAAACCAAAGCCATTTACAGTTTAGTATAGAATAGAATAGTATCAGTTAGAATAGTAGGTAACACTTTACATCTGAGTGCTTGTAAAAAGCGTTAGTTAATAGGTAAGGCCCTTCTGAGACTCTCATTAACATTGTGTTAATAACACCAACTAACTTACTAAGAACTGTTTTACCTATTAACTCATTCTCATCACAAGCACCTGGATCTGCAGTGTTCCCACCGGCTCACTGGAGTTCTACATCTCCCGTGTATTGTAGATGGAAAACGTGGTGAAGAAGAAGGGTGCAGCTGAGAGCGTGTCAGATTGGAGGCACAAAGCAGTCCCTAGCCTCAGCAGGACTCAGAGAGAGAAGCTGTACAACGTGATACATTACACACAGATCTGAAAGTTTGAGCCTGAATCGCCAGCACTGATGCTTGTGAGCTTGATAAATTGATATATTGAGAGCTCACAGTTCAAGCTTGGTGGTGCATTTTTCCAGCAGGCAAACAGAGAATCAATTACGTTTCAGCCGCCTCCGGGAGGACTGGGAGTAATATGAGCCTCTAGAAATCAGCAATATGTCGGCTCGTCCACGTAGGGACTCTCTCTCTCTCTCCCTCTCTGAGACCTGGGGGGCTGGGGGACTGGGGGACTGGGAGCTGAATGGCTGGAGGGCTGGAAGGCTGGGAGGCTGGAAGGCTGGGGTGCTGGAAGGGCTGGAATTGGGCTAAACCAATTCTATGCCCTTCATTCTATTATGGTTAAAGCTCCTTCTCAAACTCACAGGAGAACAAGCACACACTTTTACAGCACATTTTCACATAGTAAGTATTGTTTGTACATCTGCAAACACACCAGTAAAAGACAGTAGAATCGCAGCCTATAGCCCCAGGGTAGAGTATGAGGGAACTCATTTTTTTTTTAAACCCTGGAGTATACCATTTGACATTTATGTTTTTTAAAAATATATATTTAGCAGACAGCCATACAACAGTATTTTCAAAAATAACAATAACAAAAATAACAATGTAAAATAATATATTTACCAGGCACTGTGTCAAGTGACCTCATCATCTACAGTACCAGGCACAGTGAACAATGTCAATCTCTCAACTCCATTACATTACATTTACATTTAGTCATTTAGCAGACGCTCTTATCCAGAGCGACTTACAGTAAGTACAGGGACATTCCCCCCGAGGCAAGTAGGGTGAAGTGCCTTGCCCAAGGACACAACATCATTTTTGGCATGGCCGGGGAATCTAACTGGCAACCTTCAGATTACTAGCCCGACCCCCTCACCGCTCAGCCACCTGACTCCATATTGTATTGTGCAGTACGTTGTGAGTACAACATCAAAACAGTTTGACCTAGAGTACAGCTTCACAGGTAGCCTAAAGAGGGCTGTCACTACCTGTTTCCACAGCTACAGTAGTATTTGAACAGACAGTCTTCCACCTGGAGGATTTGGTTTCATCATATTTCATCCTCTCAGTTTCATTTTCAGACTATTACTATGGATGAAACACAGATGGTAATGGGTGAGGATGGATGCTAACAAGAAACTAATGCATAAAATAAAAGACAAAGTATGTACTGCAAAAAGCCTATCTCTTCAATTGGAAAAAAAAGGACAGCTCTCATTTCTGCTTTTTTTCTTCTTTTCAAAACGTCATATTTTCTTTCTTTTACGTGATCTGTTTGATACACAAAAAAGTGTTTTTTCTTGATGGTTAAGGATTGGAAAATGTAAATATCTTGCCAGCGCCCAGGGCACCTGTCCTGCAGCATGTTGACCAGGACTGGACCTCGCAAATGGACTGCTGTCCCAAGTGAGCACTGAGGGGAGATCTGAATCTGATCTTAACACCTCTGTCCCTTGTGCATCCTGTGCCAGCCAGGACACACACTCTGTAAATGGAAGCCCCTCCCTGGAGAGAGCGTCTAAAAACACACCACGGGTCTATCCCTTCAGTCACCATGGTTACGGGGGTGTAAAGTGGTTAGGGGCAGAGGTGGGTGACCGTGCGGGAGGACAGCTGTACTGGACGGGCTGGGATCAGACGACACTCCGAGCCCTGAAAAGAGTGTCACTTGTCATGGTCAGTTCTGTGTATGAAAATGTGCACGCCTGTTCAGACGTTCGCACACATATACAGTACACAACGACACACGGACACACACACACACACATTTGCATGCACAAACACACTGCACACAACCTTGAAGTTTGTCACGGCGTACTGTGTGTACGAGAGTGTGTGTACGTCTGTGTCTCTTTAACTCACACCGCCATATCAGGGAGGAGAATATGCATACGTTTGACTAAATCATCTCCAGAGCAGGCTGCCCCTGGGGCGAAAGAGGCTGTGCTCTGGCCTGATCATGTTACACACAGAGTTAGCGTTTGCTCTCTGGAGCCCGGGGGGCTACAGGGGGGGAGAGGAGGACTCGGGACCCTCTGCCGAGGCTCTGAACTGGGGATGAGGATTAGCGGGCGCTGGTGAGGGGCTGGCTACAGGGGGACTATGCAGGAGATGGGTGGGTGGGAGAAGTCAGGGCTTATCAGAGAGAGCCGGTTCTTATCAGGCTCCTGTCACCAGCAAGGCGTAAATCGGAAACATGAATATTCATGAGTGTTCAACTTCACGTGGCTCTTTTTCTCTCGCTCTCCGTTCCAGAGGTTAGGAGTCTGGTCTCATTTCCCCTTCGTCTTCTTTCCCTCCCTTCTCCTGTCTTTCTCGCTTTCTTCCTTTTTACCTCTCCTTCAATTTCCTCTCTTTCATTAAAAAAGGTATTGGAGTGTCTGGTGTAGGGATAGGGATAGGGTTAAGGTTAGGGTTAGGGTTATTGCAGCAGTCCTGACACCATGTGTATCATGAAGCACTGGCACAAGACCTAACAGTGAACACAATATTGAGCCATCCACCCACTGTGATCACAAACAATGAGGCTTAATGAACCAATAACTGGCAACGCTCCATCAAAACTCCAACGGTGAAAACCACTTCAGTTTTCATTACCTTCCATTTCTTAAGTGTTTTATTTTTTACGCTTAACTTCTTTTCTCCGTTCTCCCCCCCCCCCCCCCCCCCCCCCTGTTCCATACCAACAATCTCCCGCCGAGCAAAAATACGAGAAAGTATCAAGTTTACGATGTGGAGCTTGTGCAAAATGAATGTTCGAGCCCAGCTTTCCTCCACAGTGGTGAGCACCATCCTCTCTGTTGAAGCCCCTCTTCCCCTCCTCCAGAGCCGATAAGGCAGTGTGCAGCTTGGTCCTCTTCCCCTCCTCCAGAGCCGATAAGGCAGTGTGCAGCTTGGTCCTCTTCCCCTCCTCCAGAGCCGATAAGGCAGTGTGCAGCTTGGTCCTCTTCCCCTCCTCCAGAGCCAATAAGGCAGTGTCCAGCTTGGTCCTCCAGACCGTCTGAGGAACCCCTGTTTGGGTTTCCTCTTTCCTCTCCAACGGTCCAACAATCCTCGGTTCCAAGTGAAGTGTGATTGCAGGGGAAAAAGGGCAACAGGACTCAGGTGTACACACACACACAGATGTACACACACACATACATGCTGTACACACACAAACACAGTCACACACGTACACACACACACACAGACAGACAAGCGTACAGTATACACACACCCATGCATGCACACACACGCATACACACACACACACACACACAGCAGGCCCACAGGAGGCTGATCTGCTTGACTGGTTCTGAGTTGGCAGGTTCTACTGAAGGGTCATTGTTCACAAGAAAATAATAATGAAATTGATTTGTTTTTTGGCTGCTTTTATTCCTATACTTCAGCTCTGTTGGGAGCTGTCACAGAACAATGGAGGAACTGAATCCAACACACAAACAAAGTTGTAAAACGGTGATAACTCAGTCTAAAACTTTTCCTTTTATGTTTCCTAAAATGTTTGCTGAAACAGTAGACAAAATAAATGAACTTTCCTCAAACTTACATCACAAAAGCCAATCGGAGATACAAACGCCTTTAATCTGGAGTTTATTCAAGACAGATGGCTTCCGATTGTACTTCATCACATTCCTGTCTGTCTGTGTCTGACGGCAGAATAAAGGTCAAGGCTACTTCTGTTTTAACTTTAACAATGGACTGGAGAAACACTTTTATTGAATTCCTTCCACCATATAGTCCAAGTTTCAGGTTTATTTGCTATATGTGACAAGTACTGGATGTCAGGGCAGAAGGAGGACCAAAACGAAGGGAAAGGTAGGCAGGCAGGACTAAAGGAAAGAGATGGGATGGGCATAGCTCAGTGGTCGAGTACATTCGACTGTAGATCAAACGATCCCAGTTCAATCTCCCCTTGTGTGCTGCTTTGAAATAAAAAGAGTCAGCTAAATGAATCCATTATGGGATCGAAAGGTCTTGTAAGTGAAAAGAGGTCGCGCAGGTACAGTGTGTCTGACAGAGCCCAGCCTGCCTCAGTCTCCCCCCAGCACAGTGTCTGGTGCCAGTCTGACCGGCCGCTGTGGACCATCCCTTCTGACGATTCTGTCAATTATGTTTCTTTTCTTTTTCCCCCTCCCTCCCTCCCTCCCTCCCATCCTCCCCCCTCCCTCCCTCCCTCCCCCCCTCACCTCCTCCCTCCCCCCCTCCCTCCCCCCTCCCCCTCCCCCTTCCCCTCCCTCCCCTCCCCCCTCCCTACCCCCCCCCTCCCCCTCCTCCCTCCCTCCTCCCTCCCCCCTCCCTCCCTCCCTCCCTCCCCCCCTCCCTACCCTCCCTCCCCTCCCTCCCTCCCTCCCTCGCCGTTGCAAGAAAGACAGGAAACACGGCCTAAGGAACCTCAATTCACTCTGAAATGAGATAGTGCCAGTGGGGGAATATGTGGGGTACGAGGGGAGGTGTGTGTGTGTTGGGGGGAGGGTGTGTGTGTGGGGGGGGGGAGGTGTGGTGTGTGTGGGGGGGGGGGGGACCAATAGAGAGAAAGGGAGAGGTGAAGAAGCAAACTGAAATACATGAGAAGAAGAAAGACCTGAGTAAAAGGAGGGGAATTAAACCATCAAAGCAGGATTCTTGAAGAAGGAAAGTTATAGCAATTGTGGCTTAGCTATAACCCCTGAAACCACCATGAACACAGTCCGGTAAATATAGGTTATCTGGTGCAAATTACACTATCTTCCTATCTGGAGGGAAATAGCATGAAGGTGAGGGGAGAGTGTAATCTCTTGTCTCTGTTGTCTTTAATGGGGCAGTTAAGATCGAATCAAACTCTTGGCATGAGCTCCCATGAGGAAGTGCTTGTGAAAGCTGCCTCGGAGGAGAAGCCTGAGGTGTCAATTGTTCAACCTCACTCCTGCCTTTGCTGGGGGGGGGAAAAGACCTTAGAAAGCACTACGTGATCTCTGTCCTCCCGTGTTCAGTGAGCGTGCGCAAAAGTTTGCTCCCCTCAGCAGGACTCGGAATGGTTCGGTTCCACCGCAGGGCAGCGGAGATTGGAAGCGAACAAACCATGGCCTAAGGAACAAACGGCTCGCTGGGGAAAACAACAACAGCTGAGGACATTATCCACTCCTTTCAACTGGGCGGCCATACTGATGAAGTGATTATCTACAGACTCCATGTCTCCATTGTCTCTGCTGCCCTAGGGACTGGTTCACTGCCTTCACATTAATGGATGCTTACCTAGCAACAAGCTGCATCAGCACTGAAGTCAATTCCTTTGAGTTTATGTATTAGTTCATTAGTAGTTAGTTGATATGTTTTTTGCTTTGGCTTTCATTTTGAGCAGGTATATGCAGTATAGCAAGCAGAATATATGTGGATTTACTGTAGCATTATTTAATTATGTATTTCTCATGTTTGTGTTCTCATGGAAAAATGTGATTTATTCCGTGCTGAGAACAACATGTCCACACATCTGTGGATACAAGAAAGGAAAAAACTTTCCCTTGTTTGCACGGCAACAACTCTAGCTAAATCATCACCTGCTCATTATTTCTCGTAGATCTTGCATTTCAAAAAGGTCAGTGCTTGTTAGAGTCTGTTGAGCAGCTCTCAAGATAAAAACAGAAACGCTACCGTGTTGCCTTAACAACTCCTTATCCGCTGTCGGAAAAGGCTATTTTTCCCATCCTCTCTCCTACACCCTGGATCCTAAGAATGCCAATTTCACGCTGTCTTGTAGTCCTAGTGATAGCAGTAGCTCATACTCTCAGGCCTCCTTTGCTGTCTCCCCAGAACTGATGTGACTATTTACATGCTCTGTACGGTGGATCAGCCATGCCAGGTCCCAAAAGACCTGCTATTGTAGGCCTCACAGGAGGGTGATGGAGAACTCTCCGACAACTCAGACGACATTCCCCATTCTTCCAAGATACTTTGCTCGCTCTCTCTCTCTCTCTCTCTCTCCTCTGTCTCTCTCTCTGTCTCTCTCTCTCTCTCTGTCTCTCTCTCTAGTCTCTCTCTCTGTCTCTCCTCTCTCTCTCTCTCTCTCTCTCTCTCTCTCTCTGTCTCTCTCTCCTCTCTCTCTCTCCTCTTGTCTTTCTCCTCTCTCTCTCTCTCTCTGTCTCTCTCTCTCTCTCTCTCTCTCTCTCTCTCTCTCTACCACCACCCAACCCTTAGCTTCTTCTGGTACTCCTGTGCTTGTAAGAAAGCTATTTTAAGTTAATATAAATACACATGCTGACTGGCTCCTTAGAGGTGAGAATGGGGAGATGCAATGTTTCCATAGAGAGAAATGTGCTCTCAGAGATCATCTGTGGTAACATGCTTACTTCACCGTGCAGTGGTGGGAATGTTGTCAGAGCTGTCGTGATGCTCTGGGATGCTCTGGGATGCTCTGGGATGCTCTGGGTCCCCGGGTGGGTTCATACGCAGGGCTTGGGCCAGGGGAAGCTGTGATGATCATGGTTCAGACAAGTCTATTAATGACAGTCTCAAAGCATGGAGTTTCCATGCTTTGTGCAGCAGCACTTTCAAGCAAAACATCGGTTAAAAGCAGCATTTCTTAACTGGATAATTGATATGCTTTCAGCTTTTTAAATGTAGCTAGTTTAACGTGTTTGTTCTAGTAATGAATGACTTGATGAGTGTTTGAGTTACATTATGTGCTTAAAGTCTGAAAAGTGTCTCAGCATAGAGCACGTTAGCAAATCAGTACCATGGATAGCACCAGTATGATGAAATGGAGTAGGTTCATGACTTAGCCACTAGGTGACTACAGATATAGAGGAGAGGACAGGAGAGGACAGGAGAGGACAGGAGAGGACAGGAGAGGATAGGAGAGGACAAGAGAGGACAGGAGAGGAGACTTCACGTGTCATCTACTACCTTCCCGGCCATGAAGAATGTGCTGGTGGGGTCTGAGGGCCAGGCCTGCACCAGGTCACCACTGAAACCTTTTCAAAGTCATGTACAACCAGCTCCCACAACCCTCCTCATCAGTCCTCCACCTCTGTCACTGTCAGGTCACATGATGTGTGGAAACAGCCCCGTGTCCTGCACCAGTCTGGTTGGCTGATCCGGAATGCTTGTGTCACTGACAGTTCTAGAACACCCTCTGACCACAGCTCTCCTGCGGCGGAGTGTGGAGCGTGTGTGTGTAGGGGCGGGAGTTTATGTATGTGTGTGGGAGTTTGTGTGTGTGTGTGTGTGTGTGTATGTGTGGGTGTGTACACTATGCTGACCTTCAGAGGGCTCTATGAAAAGGGATCATAGCATGATTCATAGTGATAGCTCCCACTCTCTTGTAGCAATATCAGTGTAGCCACAAGCGATCCTGGGGCTAAATGCAATCATACGATGTGTATTCATATGTGTGTGCATGCGTGTGTGTGTGTGTGTGTGAGGAGGTGGGCTGTATAAGTTAGTGGAAAGCCATTTGGGATAATGTCCAATGCATGTATGCTCACTGTCTATGGCAATTACCAAGCTAATGATTAGAACTCCCTCCCTTCGCTGTGATGAATGGTTACGGATGGCCAGAGAGTGGACGAAAAAGAAGGTGAGAGGAAAAGAAGAGGGAAAGATATTCCTCGAACATTTCTTCACGGTTCCGTCGCCTGTCCACCGCAGGTAAACTGGGTGAAATCTTAACACACTGCGGTCGTATACATATCCTGATGCTCGCATCACTGACAGTTCTAGAACACCCTCTGACCACAGCTCTAATGCACTATCCTTCCATGAAGGAGGCGTGTGCGTGTGTGGAGTGTGTGTGTGTGGAACAGCAGGGGGTGGGGGTGTGTGTGTGTTTGTGTGTATGGAGAGGGGGGGGCGTTTCTGGGATGATAATATAGATCAAATAAATCAGAAGGTGCATAAAGTCAAGTACTCGGTTCTATAATTTTGTGTTGGTCATTTTGCTTACACCAGTCCCTCTGTGTCCTGCTCTCTGTCATCACCTTGTGTAACTGTGGAAACCCTGCTGGTCCAATCAGGTTTGCAGCCTCACAGCGCATCCTCCCCTGGTACTCTTCAGCTGCATGGGCTCACCTCACATTGCCGCTCCACGTCATATTCTTTCCCCCCAAACTAATTGAATAGGACATCAATTTTAGTCGACACAGAGCTGTGCAAAGGCCAACTCATTCTCACACGAAGGGGTGTGGGTAATGCGTGTTGTTTTAGATAACAAGCAAAGCTAATTTTCAGTTTAGCCATCGTCTGCCATGGCCATGGTGAAGCTACTGTCTATTGATGTCTCTAATCTTTTAATTGGCTCCCAGCCAAACTTAGTTAATTGGTGCTGGATGGGTTGGAGAGAATAACTATGAGAAAAGCATCTTTGTTTGTTTGGGAAATATCCGCCATTGATGTATTTGTGGTTGACAATAACATGCTTGTCTGTCTGGATGCATTATTGGCCTTTTTTTTTAAGAAAAAAAAGATAGCAATCCCAAGAAACAGACTGATTTTCAATGAATACGTGTTGAATGCAGTTCAGAAAAAGTTCCATTCACTGTAGCGCTTTTTTTTTCTTTCTTTGGAAACAAAATGTAAACTATCAATTTAATGCGCTGATTATATTTCTTGTATTTTAAAAGGTAAAAAAAACATAGCTACTGTGGGATTGTGCCTTTTAACTGTTCTATAACTAATGTTTTTGAAGCGTCTTTGTCCCAAAGAAACTATTATTCTGGTCTATTTCTACAGAGCAACGGGAAGCAAAGGCAGTCATGGAAATAACACGAAAGTTAAAAGGTAATTCGTTTTCCATTAAGTGTGATATCCTCTAAGTTCCCTGAAGACCTTTGAGAGAGGCTATGATTAGAACCGTCTGAACGCACACCTACTTCCTTCGGTATTTTCTAATGAAACATATTAATATAAAATATGACTGTGGAAGATTAAACCCTTTTCTTCACTGTTGAAAGTATTTGAAATCCTTTTCACCTCCCCCTCCCTCCTCCCCAAAGTAGAAAAGGGCGTGGTCGGCTTTGATGTGGTGAACCTCCCCCCTGCCAGCACAAAGTCTTTATAATATTCAAGAAAACTGGAAAACCCCCGTTTGAGTCGGTGTGGCTGTGGCACAAGACTGGCAATCCTCCAGACTATCAGTGTGCAGAGTGTGCTTCTAAGCCCAGAGTGCTGCTGCAGAGGTCTGTCTCCTGAAGGCCCCTGGGTGGGAATTAAGATGGCATTCCTCACAAAGGCTATTGATTTCCCTGCGCTCCAGCTCCAGCTCCTTCCTGTCCGATCATTTCCCAGGTGCGTGTACTGGGGAACACATTAGAGTTATGGATGTGTCCTCATATAGAACTATAAATCAGAGTTATGGATTAGCTGGTGTACATTGTGGGAGAAGTCAGGGATATCATATGTACGTTAACAACACGTGTGTGTGTGTACGCGTGCATGTGCGTGATTGTGTGTGTGTGTACGTGTGGGGGGGGTGTGTATGAGAGAGATAGAGTGTCAGAGTGACAGAAAGTGAATAAAGATTGCCTGTCTTTAAAGCATTTACAATGCTTTATAGACAGGCAAGGTAGTCTCATTCGGACAAAGTATTTGACTGCACATCTGACACACCCACAGTACAATATCTTTCTCAACACAATACTGTATATTTCCTATTTCCTATAGAAAGAGGAGCTTTATCAAAAAAACTATGCTTCCTTGGACAATATATGAAATAGTAAAGTATTCGCTATGATGGTGAGCGAGGGACATACCACTGAAAATATCATAGTGTTTGTCCATGTGCTTGATAATGCAACATGAACTTAAGATTTAAAGACAGCCTCAAGGCAGGACCGGTTCAAACTAGTTCCAGAGGTGGAGGGTGTTATATTCTGGATAAGAGGAGGGGAAGGTAAAGCAATTGAGGGATGGATTCGAGAAGACTACTAAATGTTGCGTGCACATCCATATTTGATGTGGTTTGGTGCACGATTAAACCACCAGTTATTATTTCATCTTGACCTGCCGTTGTGAGATCCGAATGGCTTCAGGAGTCAACACACACACACACACACACACACATTCTAAGGCTTTGGGACCTCTCCTTGACATTTCCAGAGATGTGTTTTCCATATTGATATTTGTGTTCGATTGAAGAGGTTGTACTGTAGCTCTCTGTCTCCACTCCTGATCGATACTGCTGACGGACAACAGCACACCTACTGTAGAAATCACTGCAGGGGAATCAGGGGAAATCACACTGATGATGCCTGGGCAGAGATTAAAGACAGCACAGGAACAGGAAAACATACCTCAGTTCGAATGGTGATGTGACCGCTAGGGGATGTCATTAATGTGGCACCTGCTCCACAATAGTCACCTTCAGCCATCCCTCTCCCTGTCCAAGTTATCACGTATGTTTGTTTTTTTTCCTTCTCATTTTCTTACTCTCGTATGTGTGTTTGAAAGAGAGAGAGGGAGAAAACACAAGAGAGGAAAAATAGAAAGGAGTGAGAGAAAGAGAGAGATGTAATGTGTTTCGAATGCCAAAGCGGCCATATCTCCCCACACTATCGCATGGAGCCCATTCGCTGTTGTACACGTTTTGAGGCTTCAATAATGACCAGAATAATTGATACGTTTCCCCTGGGGAGAGACAGACACCAGAGGTCTCACTTAAAAACGTTCATCTGCAGCACAGCAAGGGGTGGGATCCACACCGACTCCTCAACGTGAGTTGGGTGACACTGAGCTGGCTTCAGACCTCCTTCAGGCTGAGAGACTGTGCTCTGCACCTGGTTCTCACTCGACACCTGCCCCTGCTCCTGAGGGGATGCAGTCATTTTTCTGTTCGGGGTGCGCGTGTGTGTGTGTGTCTATGTGCATGTGTGTCCATGTGTGTGTGTGTGTGTGAGCCTCGAGGTGCAGCACTACGAAATTCGGCATTCAGAACCTACAATAAATACCCTTGAAATAACAACCCTTGAAATCAGTCCAGAGTCTTGCGGTGTTTCTGAACAAGGGTACAGAGTGGTGATAAGAGCCAAGGTGCTGGGGGGGGGGGGAGGGGGGGGGGGGAGGGGGGGGGGGGAGGGGGGGGGAGGGGGGGGGAGGGGGGGGGGGGCTCTTCAGAGGTGAGTTAGCGGAGCACCAATAAGCAGCTTGGGAGGAGATAAGCAGTTATGAAGAATAGGCCTGTGGGTGGAAAATGCCAAGCTGCTCTGAAGATACAGCACCTCATTTAAACCAGAACACACGAGAAAGCTGAGCTACTGTAGAATACTGATGGGAGGAGATGAGGAGTTGGGGAAAGTAAAACAAGTCTGGGGTTGTCTTGGCCGGGGGTTTTTTTCACAAACATTTTTGTAATAAATCGTCCAGTAGTTTATGTAAAACATATTCTATTTCCCGGTATCTTTCATGGGGCCTTAATAACAACAATTTAGAAACTGTTCATTTAAAACTATAAGAAGCAGGGTTTTAAATCATATCAGGGAGATTTTAAACTCAGCTTGGGCTCTTGGTATTGCATTAGCCACGCTTGCTAATCAAATCTTCTCCACTTCTCCCTTAGAACAGACCCCTGCAGTGTGTGTGTGTGTGTGTGTGTGTGTGTGTGTGTGTGTGTGTGTGTGGTGTGTGTGTGTGTGTGTGTATGCATAGGAACATCTTCATATGCATTTTTCCTATATTCAAAGTAGATTAACCTGACCGAAACACCTCCTACTGCTTCCTCCGCCTCCTCCTTGATTTATGTAACCAGACCAATATCTAAGCAGTCTTCCATCCCTCCTCTCCTCTCTCCTCTCTCCCTCTCCCTCCCTCTCCCCTCTCTCCCTCTCTCTCTCTCTCTCTCTCTCTCTCTCTCTCTCTCTCCCTCTCCTCTCCTCTCCCTCTCCTCTCCCTCTCCTCTCCCTCCCTCTCTCCCTCTCTCCCTCTCTCTCTCTCTCTCTCTCTCTCTCTCTCTCTCTCTCTCAGAGATAAACATTCACAGAAAAATCTCAAACTAATGTTAATTCAACTATTTGATTGCATCCTTCGTAGAATGTCTTCGTATTTTGAACAAAACGTTCCTCACAGATCCACAGTGAGCGCTATTGTCCACTCCACTCTGGTCCCCTCCCACAGGTTCAGTCCACTCTGTGGCTCTCATACATTACATTCACAAACCAATTCCCCTCCGTGACCCCTCCGTGACCCCAGCCCCCCCAGCCCCCGACCCGTCCGACGTGTCACCATCTTTGAAGTACTGCAGATACACAGTGATTACACCATGCTCTGCCCACCCCCCACCCCCCTTCTCCCCCTCCTCTTCATCCTCTCCTCCCCTGACCCCCCCCTCCTCTTCATCCTCTCCTCCACTGACTTCCTTCCCGGGCTCTGTGGTGTTCCAGCGCGTTCCAGCTGGGAGAAGCTCTGATCCCTTCACTCTGATAAGGTTGTGGAGCAGATATAGAAAGAGACTGGCTGAGTGATTGTGTGGGAGGAGTGGAGACTCTCCTGCAGGAGAGATAAGCAGGAGCAGAGTGGGCGAGAGAGAGAGAGAGACAGAGAGAGAGACAGAGAGAGACAGAGAGAGACAGAGAGAGAGAGAGAGAGAGAGAGAGAGAGAGTGTGTGTACGTGTTTGTATCTGTGTGTGTGTCTATATAGATACACGTGTGTGTGTATACTGTAAATGTGTCTTCTCTGTATATATATATATATACATTTTGTGTGTGTGTGTGTGTGGGCAAGAGAATCCGAGGGTGGTGTGCTGCCTTATCAGGCTGCAACAGTCCTGCCTGGATGAAGACCTCCCTGCCAGATGCTGTCTGATACATAACCCATACAGAACACGTGCTCCCTCTTGCACAGCATAACCTTTACCTTCACCAAACGTCTCTCCACACGGGTCATCAGCTGCTGTTCCCATGGTGTCTGTTCTCGTCTGAGGTTCCTGCTCTCGAGGATGCTTGAGATGACAGAGATGATTCTGGAGATGATTCTGGAGATGATTCTGGAGATGATTCTGGGGATTACTCTGGAGGTGAAGGGAGATTATTCTGGAGGACAATGGAGATGACTGGAGATGACTGGAGATGATTGGAGATGACTGGAGATGACTGGAGATGACTTGGAGATGACTGGAGATGACTGGAGATGACTGGAGATGATTGGAGAGGAGTGGCCAGAATCCTGGCCACCCAGTTTAGCTCAGGTCAAAGGACAAATTGTAATATCTTCATAGTGTCTTTGGGACTTTTTTGTTAGTTATTTGTAGGTAACAATTTGCATATTAAATATCCAGTTAATTACGTGGAGGGAGTTGCATTGAATACATAATTGATATCTAGTTACAACACACACACTAACAGACGCACACGCGCCCAAGCAAACAAACACACATACATCCTTACCCAAATACACATCCTCAAACATACACTTAACCTTACACGTACACACACCCTTACACACACCCTTACACACAAACAAGCTTCCCAAACCACACAGCACACCGTCGTACTTCAGCATTGTAATTAGAACCAGCAGCTGTGATTTCTGACACATCCAGGCTGCATGTCACCAGAGGAACACCCCCCCCCCCTGGCTCCCCACACCCGCTGCTGTCCTCACCACATGACAAATTGCAACCGGCAAATATATGTTTGAGGTTTTGTTCATTACATGTTCCAAAACCCACATGAAGCATCCCCAATATGTGTTCCCCTTTGGTGTGTGTGTGGGGCGGGGGGGGGGGCATAACACTGTCTCTGCCTCTCTCTGCCTCGCCAGAGAGAACGAGAGAATGACAAAACAGAAGACAGGTAATTGATTTGCACACAGAGCCAGAGCGCAACCACCTTCCCTAATGGACAGAGCTTATTACCTGTGGTGGTAATTAGATATCGGGATTGAGAGAGAGACTGAGAGCGAGAGAAGAGGGGGTGAGAGAGAGAGAGAGAGAGAGAGAGAGAAGAGAGAGAGAGAGAGAGAGGGAGAGGGAGAGGGAGAGAAAAAAAGAGAGAGAGAGAGACAGACGAGGAAAGAGAGAGAGGACATGGAGTGTGAAAGAAAGAGAAGAGAAGAGAAGGAGGGGGAGAGCACGAGAGAAAGAGAGAGAACATTAAAGGAGGAAGGGCTTCAACCCTTCAACCACAAAAGAAATCCTTTTAAACAGAACCCTTCTACAAACTGGTATTCTATAGTATTCTAGTAGTTCAGTTCATCATGTGATACATTAACAACCCAACATACATCTCTTTGTAGCTCTTTGTACCAATATTCTTTCAAATGCTTGAAGTTCAACAGCATTCAGGGACGTACAGTAGTGTGTCCATTAGCCAGATGCATTCAGAAGACCATTCCCATTAGATGACACCTTTTCAAGCAAGCTTCAAGCCCAAGCTTCCTGGACCTCCCCACAGTTCACTCCCCCCCCCCCCCCCCCCCCCCCCCACTGCTGTGTATCTGTGCCACAGGATTACACTGTGTGTGTGTGTGTGTGTGTGTGGAGTGTGGTATGGGGTCCAACAAGATGGTCTTGGTAGCCATGAGTTCTTGTTGAATCCTAGCTCACTCTCCGTACACAAACAAACACTGTTCATCTTTTCTTACAGTCAGCTTAGGGAAATGTGCTCAAGGAAGAAGTGTTCTGCCTGCGTAGTGACTCCCAGGATACCCCTCCTCCTCTCTACCTTCAGGCTGATGTTCTGTCTGCACACACACACACGCACACACACACACACACACGCACACACGCACACACTCTCACACACAGATGGAACTCGGAGAGGAGAGAGGCACGGGCCGAGATTGTGCGGTTTTTCTTTAATCGCTGTTCCTGAGTAAAAGGAAGGGGAACTGTTAAACACGAAATAGGATGGGCTCAGACAAGTCTGTGAGATGGGGACTTGGTCTTCACAGCCTCAGAGGGCATTTGTGAAGCATTTCATATTAGAGCATGGCATCCAGATTCCTCATCAGAAAAGGAGTCCAATTATTTCTAATGAGTTTGCCGAGGAGCAAACCCATGAGAGCTGCGGAGAGGAACATCACCCTACCACAGGGCTCGGGGTTTGATCCGTTTACCCTGAAACAATTGCAAGTTATCAGATAAACTCTAACGAAAAGCATCTGACGTGAAGTACACACACACACAGCTCCTCGGAGACTAAGAGAACAAACAGTTAGAAAGCAGAATGAGTGGAAGGAGAGGAAGGAGAGGGGACTGGTGTGAACTCTGAGTTCTCGGGCATCTTAGAAATCCTTCTAGAGGCACTGATGTTTCAGAGTGTCGCAGCTTGGATTACGAGTGGCCCCTACTGTCACTTCCTTGAATGATGATTGGTATGACACACTTTTCCTATGCGAAAAAAAGCAGTTGATCTAGCTCAGAGTCAACGCAGAGGGCCATGCAAATCCACGGCTACACATTCTCAGAAGGCAAGGTGTCAGTGTGGGCCAGCCTTCCAACTTCATCCACCAAAGGATGAAACATCCAACAGTACAAATCAAGTGAATGTGTGTATACGTGTATGTGAGCGTGTCTGTGTGTTTATGATTGCGCGTGTGCATGTGTGTGTGTGTGGTTGTCTTGGCTTTGTGGCAGGGAGAGTGATGGGTCTAATGTATGTGGTAATTGGGGTCTCCCAGGGTCAATGGCACCATCTTAATAAGGGTGGGGGTGTTGGTGTAGGGACAAGGTGCCCTCTCTCTAATGGCACACGAGAACCAAGATGTTTTCGCTTCATCATAAAGAGGCTTTCAAATCAGCAGCAAGGAAGCGTCTATAAAAAGAAGTAGATGGAAATAAAGCTTTGTTGAGATCTGCCTGGAGGCCTACGACTGTGAATGTCTTTTTCACTCAGGAAAGAGCCACATTGCAAGGCAGCTACCACAGTGCAAGGCCAGCAGATGTACACTTCTCTATTCATGTTTTCACAGTGGTGTAATCAAAAGTTTTTCACAATACATTGTCTCCTTGTACTGTGCAGGCATGCAATTTCTCTCCATACCTATCAAGTTATCGAGGCTCTCAACACCTGCATCTTCTCAAGATGAGAGTTTCTCATGCAAGGGTTTTCTCGTTCAGGAAAAGCAGCTCTGACTGGAGTTGGACAGTTTTGTTTTTTTTACAATACCGAAAGGAATGTCAGGTGACCTTGTAACATCCCAGGCGTGATCGTGTAATTTCCTGTTCTGCTCTCGTCTGTTCTGCTCTCGTGTGTGTCTGAGTTGATTATGACATCAGTCTCTCTGACCCAACACTGGCTGGGGTCACATGCCCCCAGCATGCTGACTCATCCTGCAGCATGGGATCCACCCTCACGCATCACCACGGTGATGGGCGATTGTTAACACAGTGGAATGATGGCAGAAATACTGACCGAACAAATAGTATTTGTGCTTTTTCCATGAAAACCACTCAGCATACACACACATTCACACAGTCATACACAGAGACAACACCCACACACACACAGACACACACACACTCATACATTCAAGGTCCAGCCCCTCCTCCTATCCAGCACCCTTCCATCATTCCATCCTCTCCTCCTCCATCAAAATGGAAATGACAGACAGCCAATCTATATGTTAATAGTGCACAGGTAGTCTATACAGTACTAGAGCTTTCTGCCAAAGCAACACCGAGAGCCAACACTATGCCTGTTGGCTTGTCCTGCTCACCATAGACATCTTGGGAGAAAATGGAGATTTTAGATTAATGACGTTTTCTATTTTCCACCACTTTGTTTGTCCGGTAGGACAATGTGGCACAGCGTTTGTCATTGCCTCGAAATTCCAATGGCAAGAGAAATGAGCAAACTGAATTCCATCTGCAACAGATGCCAAAAATCGGCCTGTCAGCTGTCAGGAAAATTGACCCAAATCCTCCTCTTGAATTTACACAGCAGGGACCAGCCGCCATTTTGAGTGCGAGTGTGCTGGACGTGCTGGACGTGCCTTTTGTGGTGCTTCTTTTATTGTTTGTCTTTCTTGGCCTCTGTGCAGATCTCATAGCTAATTGAGCAGGTGTATTACAGTTTAATAGGTTATTGATCAGATTGGACAGGACATCGGTCCTTTAGAGCAGACAAGGAATTGTAGCTGGTGACAATTAAAGTCGGGCCAGGTTGGGGGAGAGGAGGAAAGCGATCTGTCGATAAGTGCAGGATAAGATGTTGAATTATTACCTTAGTCCAAGGTCATCGAGAGCCACAACACCTCAGACAGAAGCAATAACCCCTGAGAAGCCCTCTCTCAGTTTTAGACACTTCAGGTGTTAAGTCTCTCCTTGTCGAAAAAGGCTCAACTTAACGTCTGATGGGATTACATGAAGGAATGCCTCGGTGTAAAAGAAATGGGGAATTTAGAAACAGCTGAAAGAGCTAGATTCATCTGTAGGTGGATTCGCAGACACTGTTGTAGATCTCCATCTCTGTTCCAATTCTACCTCTCACATGAAACCTTTCCTTTTCACTCTTACTGTGTTACTGTGTTTAATCTCCAAACCCATAGAAGATATTAGTTCTGTGACTAGACAGAGGAAGGGGGGGGGGGGGGGGGGCGGAGAGGGATGGAGTGGGGGTGGAAAGTGAAGGAGAGAGAAAAAGAGAGGGAGAGAGGTAGATAGAGAGAGAGGGAGACTGAGACAGAGAGGAGAGAGAAATAGAGAGAGAGAGAAATAGAGAGGGAGAGAGAGGGAGACAGAGAGAGAGAAATATAGAGAGAGGGAGACAGAGAGAGAGAAATATAGAGAGAGGGAGACAGAGAGAGGGAGAGAGAAATAGAGAGAGAGGGAGGGAGAGGTGCTCACTGGTTCCTGACATATTCTGTATGCTGCACGGGGAACACAGTGTTCCTTGCCAATTTAAGTTGTTATTGTTCTCCACTGAGACCCGGCTAGCTGTGACTCAGACTGCATCTCCAACCCAGAACAGAGCTAGGTCAGCCCAGCCGCCTGCACTAACACCAGCCAGTCCACACGCTGGACAGCAACGGAAGACCAGGATGGAAGCCTTTAGCTGTCTGTTTATGTGCTGTGGAACCTCTGTCCTCTCCACCTTAGCCAGCTGTGGATCAGATAGATACAATGTCCCACTCTCAGTTAAAGGAAAGACAGAGAGAGAGAGCAGAGAGAGAGAGTGAGTGAGTGGACAAGTGAGAGAGGTCAGAAGTGATGGGAATTTGATGTACTAAAGATAGAAAAACCTCAGATATGTCTCCATAGCAACATCGGCTGACCTCAGGTTCTCTGTCTCTCTCTGTCTCTCTCCCTCTTCAGTCTATAGTGCCCAATGTCACCTCAATTATCGCCAGATCCAATCAGAGCATTTGTCTCCCTTCTGGGTTAAATAGAGGAAGGTTATAGGGTGCTGGGCTACTGTCACCAGCCCCCTCCCCCCACAAATATCTGTCTCTGTCTCCCAGCCAACCTGTCTCCCTGCCAACCTGTCTCCCTGCCAACCTGTCTCCCTGCCAACCTGTCTCCCAGCCAAGCTGTCTCCCAGCCAAGCTGTCTCCCTGCCAACCGGTCTCCCTGCCAACCGGTCTCCCTGCCAACCTGTCTCCCAGCCAACCTGTCTCCCTGCCAACCTGTCTCCCTGCCAACCGGTCTCCCTGCCAACCTGTCTCCCAGCCAACCTGTCTACCTGCCACCCTGCCTTCCTGTCTCTCTGCCACCCTGTCATGAGAATGATCTCACCACTCACACCACAAAACCCGAACAACAGCAGGAACATGCAACTCTGCCCTGAGCTTCAGTGCCGTGACCACCTGCAGCTCCAGGGACTTCAGAGCGGCTAGCGCGGAGCGGCTAGCGTGGAGCAGCCGGCGCGGACACGAGGTCCCAGGACTCCCCTGCTTCCCGGGATGACGGATGAGCGGTGATATTTCTGTGGACTCCAGCCGAGAAGATGTTAGTGCAGCAGCACTACCTGGGTGAGTAGGCTGTCTTCTCCTGCTGTGTGGGAGGGGTCAGACTTCGCGGCAGGGGATCATTTCCTCCTCTACATCAGTGAGGGAGTGTGTTTGTGCAAGTGTGTGTGTGTGTGTGTTTGTATGCTCACACTTGTGCGTGATGTGGTCTAGTCACAGTAACAAGGTGACAGACATTCTCCTCTGTGGTTTTTGTTGTTTTTTTTGTTCCACCCAGACGTTCATTTTCAGTTCAGTTTGATCTCCTGAGTGATCCCAGCTGCCGTGGAGAAGAGAGAGTTCAACCTGTGTCTCTGCCGCACCTGTCCTCCTCCTCGTGTCTCTGTTTGAAGGAACTCTTTTCTGACAAGGTCTTTCCCCCTGCATCAACAAGAACCGTTTTGACAGATTAGTAAGGATTTAGAAAATGGGGTTGGATGAAAGTCGTTTTAGAGCTTGTATTTCCCAAGTGCTCTCTCTTCCAGAGAATTTGATTAAGTGAAAATGGATGTTGAAGTGCCATCAATTATTCAATTAGATTTGAAGTCAGTTGAGAAAGAGCATTTAGTAGGGGCATAGACATTGCAAATCCCAATGGATTTAAAGGCAAAAAAAGTAGTAAGTACTGCCCTTGATCTCTCAGCACTGTTGAAATGCAGACTGTAAATGCTACATCTAAATGCATAGTCATCGATTAATCAGTGCCACTGAAGACTCTCACAGCACACTAGAGAGACTTACAGCATCTCCTATTGCCAAGCCTTCACAGTTCATCCATCATATTGACATCTGTCATACTTCCTAAGAACAGCTGTTTATATTGCTGATCCACACATTTCATATATTGTATCACACACCAGGCATACTGGCACGCCTGTTCCTGGCAAATCAGTAAACAAACCCTCCCAGCTTCATGCTGCCGTATAAAGAGCATGCCATAACAATGGGAGAGACTTTCATTGAGCAGTAAATGTTCCTGTCAGAGCCTTTTCCCCTGCTGACAGGCTAATATTTATCAGACCGGGGAACTTTGAGGTGTTTGTGAAAAAGGAGAAGAAAAAGGCTAACTCCTCTGGATTTAATGAGACAGTGAAGAGAGGTAAATCTCCTCTCTGAGACTCTTTACTCAAGAGGCTGCTGATGTACTGTGACATGAGGTGCTGGCGAGGCTTGTGGGGGGGGGGGGGGGGCGGGGGCGGGCCTGGAGGCTTCCGGGGGTGCTGACGGGAGGCTGGAGGGTGGGGGGCGGTGACTGGACAGTGCTCGGGGGATGGGGGCTGGTAGGGCAGAGGGGCCTGGAGGCTTCTGGGGGGTGGTGTTGGTCGTGGGGCTGGCAGGGCGAAGGGCCCGACAGGGCAGAGGGAGGCAAAGGAGAGCAGGAGGCTGGGAGGGGGAACAGATGGACGGGGGGGGGCAGGAGGGCAGGATGGTAGAGGAGGGCAGGAAGACAGGGGGCAGGAGGGCAGAGGAGGAAGTAGGAGATCCAGCTGAAAGCAAAGTTCTGCAGTTGAGTGTGAAGCTAATCTTCATGGGTTAAACGAAAGGAAGCACTAACTTTCCCTTTCTTTCTCCCTCTTCCTGCACCAATTAGTATAGTAGAGAATAGTAGAGATGGCTACAGGATCTGTGAATGCTTGGTTGAGACATCACACACCGAGCTCCCTGCTGCTCCCAGCATACAGTAGCTGTGTGGGGCGTCTTGCATCTGGACAGAACAGACAATCTGCACAGAACACATTTCCCCTGTACAGTGTGAAATATGTGTGTGTGTGCACGTGTGTGTGTGTTTGTGCCTGTGTCATGCTTGTGTGTGTGTGTGTCTGCTCCCCAGCCCCCGCCGTGCATGGGGCTAATGAGTGCAGTGGGGAGCCGGGCTTCCAGGCTGATGTGAAAACAGCCGACAACCTGCAGCAGCTTTGGGAGGGATCCTCTCGTTTCTGTCGACATGAAGAAGGCAGGTCTTCTGCTGTCTCTGCCGGCTGTGTCTCTGCTGTGTCTCTGCTGTGTGTTGTGTCCGCTCTGCCGGCTGTGTCTCTGCTGTGTCTCTGCTGTGTGTTGTGTCCGCTCTGCCGGCTGTGTCTCTGCTGTGTCTCTTCTGTGTGTTGTGTCCGCTCTATCGGCTGTGTCTCTGCTGTTTGCTGTGTCCGCTCTGCCGGCTGTGTCTCTGCTGTGTCTCTGCTGTTTGCTGTGTCCGCTCTGTCGGCTGTGCATCTGCTGTGTCACTGCTGCCTTGTTTCCACTGTCTCTGGTCTGATGATAAACATTCGAGGCCCTATAATGAGCATTGATCCTTTTGAGTAACAGCACATACTGAACAATCAGCAGCAGCAGCTGTTGCTTCTACTAATGAATACTGTTTTTAATCTGCAGCATAGCTCTCAATGTTATGCCCCTGCAATGGCTCTGCACTGTGACTGAAAGCAAACAGACTACACCTCTCGTACAATACTGCTGCGTTGTACTGCGTTGTTTACCCACTGTGAAGTCTACCTCTCCATGACTCATCCCGGGTGTCACCTGCTAGCCTCCAACTGCTTGTGCCATCAGCAGAGCTGGGGGGAAATGGCAGGCTGCGTTCTCCAAAACGACGCCTCTCGAGGCACCGGAAGCCTTTGACGACCGAATTAAGAATTCATTTAAAAGTGTAAGCTTGAAAACACTCTCAGAAGCAATTACCGCTCCTGTCTGTGATCCGGTCTCTTGAGGTGTGGGCGCGCTCCGTGCTATTTTCAGGAACGCCATGGTCTCCCTGCTGAGAGGGTGTTAGTGACGTGTCTGAGCTAGATATCAAAAATATTGTTCTCATCCCTCCAATTCTACTTCATTCCTCCATCCACAACCCTGTTCACCTACATCTATCATCACGGTTCGGCAAGGGTCTGTTGTGGTAGGTGAGGGTAATGGTTTGCCCTAACACCAACCACCCTAACCCTTATCAAGCTAACCCTAACCACCCTAACCCTAACCACCCTAACCCTAATCACGCTAACCCTTATCATGCTAACCCTAACCACCCTAACCCTAATCACCATCAATTCTTATCTCAACCCTCGGCTACCTTCCGACAGTAGCTTCCAGAACAATTTGCGTTATTTTTACACATCCGGAGCCTCTGACAGAGCTCGCCCGCCACCCTCCTCCTCTAGGGGGACAGTACACTGGGTCTGTTCCCTGCAGTAAATCCAGCCTTGGGGCTGTCAGCCTCGCACTGAAGCTTCCTGTCCATCCCTCTTCTCCTGAGCTGCAGGGACGAGTGTACAGGCCCCAGCCTCGCTGCCTTCACCACGCCACGGCGCAAGATGAAATTGATTCATGTGCTGTTAGTTGTGCTCCTCGGTAAATCTGGAAGAACAAGTCAACACATTTACGTTCCTTGCGTGAAGCAGGGAGAGGTTGGACGAGAGTGAAGGTCTCTGTCTTTCGTTTTGCTTTTGTCCTTCAGAAGTGTGTGAGGGGCTGATTTATGAGTGGGGCTTCAGGACTGGTTCTGGATCAGGACGTGTGACAGGTTGTTTGGACTCGGGGAGCCAGCAGACAATGACTGGACCGGGCTCTGCGCTCCTCGCCCGTGCCCGGACACGGTCCACCAAGGCTGGCAGACCCGGACATGATTGATGGAGGCCAGAGTCAGGTGTGTTGTGCACACACACACCTCTCAAACTCGCAGGAAAGCACACAGACAGAGAAGTATATAAATAACTTGCAAACACTACTTTCTTTTTTTTTTTTTGCACTCTCCTTTTTCCTCTCTTTCTCCCTCCATCCATAAAGCCCTCTCGTACAGACACATGCAAGCTCACTCTCGTGAGGCTCTGCCGTGGTCACACCACACTGCTCAACTCCCCGTGTGCATTTAATAACACGGTCACCTTCGTCGTGGCTGAGAGGCTGGGCAGGGCAAGACTGGCCGTCAAATTCAAATCTACTATAAATTAGCTGTCATCACTCCTCATCTCCTGAACTGTGGATGAGAATACAACACAGGATGTCTCCAATGCCTCTTGCACTCTGACAGGTTGATGTGCACTGCCCCCTGTTGAGATGTGCTGGTATTGCACACTATGGCATATTTGAGGGTTTCTGGGTTCCCGGATTCATAAAACCGCACAGTGGTGCATCATTTTGACTTTGACTGTCCTGCTTTCATGCGCCCGACCACAGTAGACAGTGTGCATGTGGGTCTGTTTGTGTTTGTTTGTGTGTCTGTATGCATGTGTGTGTATTTATGTGAGCGTATGTGTGTGTGGTGTTCGTATGTGTGTGTGTGTGTGGGTGTGTGTGAGTGTGAGTGTTTGTGTGTATTCCCGAGGAGGTCACAGCCAGTAATTACATTCACAGACTAAAGGTCAGTGTTAACAAGACAGACCCACTGATTACCCTGCGGAAATTAACCTGCACACAGACTGCAGTGGACACACGTACACACTCTCAAGCACACAAAGCAGTGGTACACTGGCCTGACATTTCCACTCGAGGTAGATGGGGTGCTCTCAGGTGACATTTTGGCACCCAGCTCTCCCTCATTTCTCCTCCCATCCTTCTTCACTTCATCCCCCTCTTCCTGGATCCTCATTAAAACCTGCAAGACAATGAACAGAGCAGGACTCTGTAGCCCTCTCCCTCTCTCCTCCTCCACCCAGGCTTGGCTGCAGCCATCTCTTCACCACCCCAGCTGGTGGTATAGGCTGAGTGATTTATCCATCTGTGTGATTGTGTTTTATACTGCAGCCATCCACACAGAAAGCATTCTGTGCTGGTGTGTTCTGTGTGAGTGCTAGTGTGCTTACATAGGCGGGGGGCAGATGTTTAGGTTTCACTGATGTGATTGAGGCCATCCCTGAGCACGTAAACAATTCCTTTTGTCTGATATGGAGAGTGCAGCAGGACAGCGTTGTCTGTGTGCTTTTTTCTTTTGTTTGTACAATCAGACGCCTGAAAATAGGCTACACGCATCCCTTCCTCCCTGCCTCCGCCTGCACCGAGTCAGTCAGCAAGTTCACGATGGAGGAATAATGAGAGGCAGCGGTGTAGAGGCATGATACATGTTCGGTCTTTGTTTGCCAAAAAAGGAACACTCCGTTCTCCTACGACAGTGTCATCACACACACTCTTTCTCTCTCCTTCTCTCCACCCCCCTCTCTCTTTCTCTCTCTTTCACTTTCTGTCTCTCCCTCCCCTCTCTCTCATATAGCATTCAGACAAGATAAATCAAACCTGCCCATCCATCACTTTTTCAATTAGAAGCTGGGCTGTATCGACATGTCATTAGCCCAGGTCTTCATGCCTCCCCGCTAGTAGCAGGGCCGGGGCAGAGTCACAGACACAGCTGGGTTGGGCTGGGCCAATCACAGACACAGCTGGGCTGGGCCAATCACAGACACAGCTGGGCTGGGCCACAGTCACAGACACAGCTGCTGGGCAACTGCTGGGCCACAATCACAGACACGGCTGGGCCTGGCCAAGTCACAGACACAGCTGGGCTGGGCCAATCACAGACACGGCTGGGCCGGGCCAGAGTCACAGACACAGCTGGGCTGGGCCACAATCACAGACACGGTTGGGCTGGGCCAAGTCACAGACACGGCTGGGCCTGGGCCAGAGTCACAGACACAGCTGGGCTGGGCCAATCACAGACACAGCTGGGCTGGGCCAGAGTCACAGACACGGCTGGGCTGGGCCACAATCACAGACACAGCTGGGCTGGGCCACAATCACAGACACAGCTGGGCCGGGCCAGAGTCACAGACACGGCTGGGAGGGAGCTGGAAGCTTCATGAAGATATCCAGCTTCACATTCTAAACATTTAGCTTTATAAAATTAATAATAATATCAGTGTCTTTAATCCAAAGCAACATACAAATCAGACCATAGTCAGCATTAAAAAAAAAACTATATAAACGTTCTAGCTGGCTGCATAGCTAGCTGTCTTGTTGTCTAGATAACTGGCTGGCTGTCTGTGTGGTAGTTTGTCTGTGCCTATGCAAAGTCATATTCTCCTTTCTTCGACAGTAATACATTTCTGGCATTGTGTTTATGTTAATGTTGCCATGGTACGATTATAAACGCTGGATTAAGATGTAAAGTGCTTTGGGTAGACTGCTGGGGAGCAGAGCATTGGAATCAGAACTGTTTGTTTTTATCCAATTAGCAACAAAACATTAAATTTGGAGGTGAGAGGGTGTTACCCTGGTGAGGCACGCACACACTGCATCACAAGCTGAGAAGGTTGTGCCAAGGCAAGATGGTTAGGTGAGGGAGACAGGGATTAGATCATTGAGAAATGTAGAAATTAATAGGTGGGAGGGAGGGAGTGAGGGAGGGAGGTGAAACCTTTTCCCAGACCACCCAGGGGGCAGATTCTTGGGGGGTAGGATCCATTGATCCAGGTATGGCTGGTAGGGAGCCATCAATACCCCAGAAGAGTTCTCCATATGGCAGCTGGAGAGACCCTCACAAGCCCCTCGACACCTCCTTACCTACAGGTCAGCTAACATCCATACTCATTCTTCATCGTTGTGAACTTCTGCCAACATATCTGGTGTCGTAAAAGTGTTCCTACTTAAAGTGTTACCAAAGCTCCTTCTAAATGGCAGAGTCTCGATCTCTGAATCTAGCTCATAACAGCTATACCACACATCTGAAATATTCAACCTGGGGTTTGACTGTTTTGATAGCCGTGCAAAATAACATCAACAACATTATCGGTGTATACAGACTGGGGGAGACTGTTGAGACAGAGGGAGGAGATTGTGTAGAGGCTGAGGAGGAGGCTGTGTTGAGGCTGGGGAGAAGGCCATGTAGAGGCTGGGGAGGAGGCTGTGTTGAGGCTGGGGAGAAGGCCATGTAGAGGCTGGGGAGGAGGCTGTGTTGAGGCTGGGGAGAAGGCCATGTAGAGGCTGGGGAGGAGGCTGTGTTGAGGCTGGGGAGAAGGCCATGTAGAGGCTGGGGAGGAGGCTGTGTTGAGGCTGGGGAGAAGGCCATGTAGAGGCTGGGGAGGAGGCTGTGTTGAGGCTGGGGAGAAGGCCATGTAGAGGCTAAGGGGACCGTGAGGCTGTGTAGAGGCTGGGGAGAAGGCCATGTAGAGGCTAAGGGGACCGTGAGGCTGTGTAGAGGCTGGGGAGAAGGCCATGTAGAGGCTAAGGGGACCGTGAGGCTGTGTAGAGGCTGGGGAGAAGGCCATGTAGAGGCTGGGGAGGAGGCTGAGGGAGGATGTGTAGAGGCTGGGGAGAAGGCCATGTAGAGGCTGGGGATGAGGCTGAGGGAGGATGTGTTGAGGCTGGGAAGGAGGCCTTGTAGAGGCTGAGGGCGAGCGGTGGGGGCTGGGAGGGGCTGGCAGCACCCACCCGTCTGCCCTGCCCTGGGAAAGAGGAAACCATTAATGTTCCTGTGAGTGGGACCGTCTCCAATAGGAAACCATGCAGAATAAACACGACCTGAACACTCCGGCTCGTTCACATGACCCTGAATAACTGGCGGTGTAATCAGCCGCCAGCTAGTACACCTACACAGTGGTGTGTGGGTGTGTGTGTGTGTATACATGTGTTTGTGTGCGTGTGTTCATGTGTATGTCTGTGTCAGTGTGGGTGCCTGTGTTTGTATACGTGTGTGTGTTCTGTTTGTGTGTGTGTTCCGGAGTGTTCCGCGTGTGTTAGTAAAAGTGTCCTAGACTGTTCCGTCTCCTCAGCAGGTATATCCTGGAGTCTAGTGGTTCTCAAAGTGGGGTCCCCGGAACCCTAGGGGTCCGCGAACCATAGCCAGGGGGTCCGCAAAATAATTTGCCATAAATTATAACATTGTAAATTTTATTATAAAATTAATTGTAAAATTAATGTGTATCATTAAAAAGTGAAAAAATATATAATAATCTACAGATGGGGACCATTTGTACCAATAAAACCAGCATATTGTGTCCATTTAAAAGCACAAAGGGTATGCTGAATAGGTGTTTATGGGGGGTCCTTGGAAAATGTTCAGCCCTGTAAGGGGTCCCTGGCCCCAAAAAGTTTGAGAACCCCTGGTCTAGAGAGGCTTGATGGGCACATGGTTCATTTGAGTCTCATCCTATATTTCACCTCCACAGTGGTTTTGCTGGCTTGCCAAGACTGTGGCAGTCTCCTGTTGACATTGTGTGATCATTTAGCTGGGATGGGGTTCGGAATTTCAACTTCTCAAAATGTGATGATGTCCAGATGTATTACCAACACTGTGCATACAGAATGCAGTTCCTCCTGAAACCACAGAGGGGCAGTAGAGGACTAATCTTGAACAGACCACCCACACGCTCATAAGGTGTTTGCATCCTTGATTTTGGGTTCTCTGTTAAGCTGCAAGAAACCATACTAATCACCTGAAGTAAAAAACGAAACAACCTCATTGTGCAATAAAGTTTTTGATATACAACCCTAATATATCTGGTTTATGTCCATGGCCCACTAACAGCAGAGGGGTGTGGGGTGTTTGGTCAAAAACAGCATCTCCTTCATCCAGATATTTCACCCACTTTCTGATTTACTTCCATTCTGCAGAACAATAACAGGCCCTTAATCATTATTTTCCTGATTTACTATGTGAACAGTGCTCCGGTCCGGGTTCTAAAGTGGAGTCATTTCACTTGGTGATGAGCCAGCGTGCTAGCTAGCTAGCCTCGGCCAATCCGTGGCAGCCTCCCCGTGAGCTGCTCTCGGAAAAGGAAATCTGCCCTGAACGCAGGTCACAGCCCTACTGAAACCACCTGAGTATTGTATACAATCACGTCTGCATCAGAGAAGGCACTTCAGGATGGGGGGGGTTGAGAAAAATACTGTGTGTGTGTAGGGGGTGGGTGGGTGGGGGGTGGGGGGGTATTTGAAATGTGATGAAGAACGAGAGGGGGGGGTGGGGGGGGGGACCTGTGTCCCTTTGACCTTCCAAAGACTGAAGAAAGAGAGAGGGAAAAAAAAATCAAGACGAGAATATAAACCATTGTGATTTCGGGGGGTTGGGAAAGGCAAGCGAATGTGTGAAACACTGCTATTCATGGCTTACAAATGCGAGTTTCTAAAGAGGACACACCCTTTTAAAACACACTGGGGGTTCATATGATTTCTTCCAGCAATCTAAACAGTGCAGACGAACACCATCTTACATGACGGGGTCTGAAGCGTGGCTCAGTCCTGTTTCACAGCCTGGTTATCTCTGCAGGCCTCGCTGTGTGGGGGAGGCCTGGGCTCTGCATACGTGACTTTGTGTATGCATGTGCTCTTTAGATACGTGTGCACACGTGTGTGTGTGTGTGACGGTGCATGTGTGTGTGTGTGTGTGTGTGTGTGTGACAGGGAGGGGGGTGGAAGATTAAGCGGAGGAGTGTAGAAAGAGAAAGAGGAGAGAGAGCAAAGAGGGGTTCCCAAGGCAACCTGCTGCTCCCTGGCCCCTGCGAGGTGGCGTGGGGGACCCCTCTTCTCCTCTGCCTCGGGTCTGAGCACCTGCACTCTGTTTGCACAGGCAGCACTGATTATTTTTATGATCTGTTTGCTTGGCAGAAGCCCACACTGCAGGGCGCTCTCCGAAGCTGCCTCGTCCTGCATGTCATCCATTTACTCAGCTGCCTCCATGGTGAGGAAAACACAGAGGCAGAGAGACAAAGACCCAGACTCTCTCTCTCCCACTCCCTCTCTCTCTCTCTCTCTCTCTCTCTCTCTCTCTCTCTCTCTCTCACACACTCTCTCACACTCTCTCACACACTCTCACACACTCTCTCTCACTCTCTCTCTCACTCTCTCTCACACACTCTCTCTCACTCTCTCTCTCACTCTCTCTCACACTCTCTCTCTCACTCTCTCTCTCTCTGGGGGAGAGAAACAACCAGGACGGTTCTGGGGGCTGGAGGTCTGGGGGTCTAGTTGTGGCGACATGCTCGGTGTTGGCTTGAGCAGTGTCTGGAGGACAAGGAACTGATCCTGTTTGATCCCAGCCACATGCGCCAGCGCAGCATGGAGGCTGAAATCATTTGATTGGATGACTCGTCAGGTCACAAGAAAGCGATGATTCCCGTGTGGGTCTTTCAGTGTTGAAACAGTGGCTGTTCGCCAGCACACATACGCTCACGCCCTGTTCTCTCCACCACCTCTCTCAGCCCCCCCCCCCTCCCCACCCCCATCCCCCCTTAGAAGACCTTTGCATTTCCTGTTAGTCCCAATAATGCAGGAACAAGCAGCTCAACTTCCTGGTTCTCAGGCTGGCAGGGAAGGAACTGTGGTCTGGTCACACGGTGCTCACTGCTTCCCCTCACCACCTACGCCCCACCCCCACCCCCACCTCCACCACCCTCCCCCTCTCTCTCCTTCCTTTCCCCTTTGCCTCTCCTCCTCCTCTCAACACTACTTTCAGCCTTCCCAGCTCTCCCTCTCTTTCATCGTTGGCGCATCTCATTTTAGAACGGAACAACAACTACCTCTTCACAAAAATGTTCACACACACACACACCACCTCTACGCCCCGGGATCAGGATGTTCCCCAGATAGAAGGATATTTTCACAAAATGTCACAAAACATGTCACAAACACACACACACACACGTACACGCGGTGAGTAACAAACACAGATTCTATATTTACAAGTGATCTTTATCTCCTGTGTCTGCTGTTGTTGTGTGGAAAAATGATGTGGAGGACATTTTCAAAGTAATGGAGAGGAACACTTGGGACTCTTCTCAGCAGAATGGAACACCTATCCTTGGCTGGATGAATGCATGTCTGAATACAGCATAGATCCATGGGAATTCATCTGGTAACTACAGATTGTTTGTGAAGTGGAAAGTGGACAGGCAGTCTCATAAACATGCCTAGACACTGGAGAGAAATAAACCTAATTGAATCACACATTGGCGAGATACAGAGTAGATTACTTCACAGCGCAGCTGTGGGTTATTTCTCTATAGGAATGTTTCAGACATAGCCTGGCTTCTCCACTCCTCCACTCTCTCTTTCCTTCTCTCCTCTTCTCTTCTCTCCTCTCTCCTCTTCTCTCTTCTCCTCCACTTCTCCAAGGTTCTTCTCATCTTCCTCTCCTCCACTCTCCCTCTTCTCTTATCCTTTCCTCTGCTACTCTTCTATGCTCCTTCACTACTATTCTTCTCCTCCCTCCCTCCTCTCCTCCTCCTCCCCCTTCCCCCTCTCTCCTCCCCCCTCCCTTCTCCTCTCATCCACCTCTCCCCTCTCTCCTCCCTCCTCCCCCCTCCCTTCTCCTCTCATCCACCTCCACCTCCCCCTCTCTCCCCTTCTCCTCTCCTCCTCCCCCCTTCCCCCTCTCTCCTCCCCCCTCCCTTCTCCTCTCATCCATCCTCCTCCCTCCTCTCCTCCTCCCCACTCCCCCCTCTCTCCTCCCCCTCCCTTCTCCTCTCCTCCTCTCCTCCTCCCCCCTTCCCCTTCTCCTCTCCCTCTCCCTCCTCCCGTGTAGTCTCCTGTAGCGTGTCCTATTAGACGTCTTCTCCAGACCACAGCACCAGTCACATCCCTGCATTATTAACCAGTCGCTGCTTGTTTATCCTGTGTGATCAACCTCAAAACAACTAGCATGATATGGTCCCCCACACACGGCACACGCACACACACACACGGCACACACACGGCACACACACACACACACGCTGTGTATTTACTCTCCACCACAAGGCCCCAGTGCCCCCTGGGAAAACTGGGCGCTCTTGTTACGGGCAACAATGGTGGCATTTAATATGAGTCACAGTTACTAGGCAACCACAAACCTACTGACTGGTGTTGGATTACGCACGGTTACATAATTAATTGGACGTTGTGAATATTTAATACGCGAGCGTGGGGTAATTTACAACAGTGTGTAAATGGCCTTCTCGGCCGTCTCAGCCCTTGAGTGTGTGAGTGTGTGCACGCGTGTGTGTGTGAGAAGAGAGAGGTAGAGAGGTGGGGGAGAGTGAGAGAAAGAAAGAGAGATAGAGAGCAAAAGGGAGAAAGGGAAAGAGAGAGAGTGGGAGAGAAAGAGAGAGTGGAAAAGAGAGAGCGAGAGAGAGAGGTGAATGTTATGTATGTATTCAGGCAGCAGGGTGCCTGGGGTGCTGGTGTCCTGTGGAAGGGATGCTCTGGTGCAGGGATGCTCTGGAGCAGGGATGCTCTGGTGCAGGGATGCTCTGGCTGCAGGGATGCTCTGGAGCAGGGATGCTCTGGTGCAGGGATGCTCTGGTGCAGGGATGCTCTGCTGCAGGGATGCTCTGGTGCAGGGGATGCTCTGGGCATGGATGCTCTGGCAGGGATGCTCTGGTGCAGGGATGCTCTGGTGCAGGGATGCTCTGGTGCAGGGATGCTCTGGTGCAGGGATGCTCTGGTGCAGGGATGCTCTGGTGCAGGGATGCTCTGGTGCAGGGATGCTCTGGTGCAGGGATGCTCTGGTGCAGGGTCCAGAGGTAGACTGGGAGAAGGACCTGAGAACAGAGCAGAGGGGCACAGAGAGCCCTTCACACTGGGCTAGCTGATTCAAGCATCTCTTGTTCTCTGCGTTAACACAAGCCTGGATACCGGAGAAGTGAAGAGAAAGAGAGAGGGGGGGGGGGGAGAGAGAGAGAGATAGATAGAGAGAGACGGAAGCAGAGATGAGGAAAGATGTGTTCAAATTCCTGCACTTTCTGTCCTTCTGGTTTAGTCGCGTTACAGTCCCTGTGGAGGGACAGTTAACCACGGAGCCTGAAGGAGCGACTTTGCAGATGCTGTTCTATGTGTGGCCAGTAGGGGTCGACGGCCATCGCAAAGTGGTGTTTAGGAGCTGCGGCACCACAGGTGGTGAGCGGGGACTGGTGGCCCTGGACTGAACACATCCTCCAGGACTGTGTCCGCTGACCCGGAGCCCTCTCATCCCCCAGGCCTGCTGGGAACCAAGGGCAGGGAGGACTGACACCTCTGCTGGTGGACGGATGGGAGGGAGGGAGATGGAAAGAGGGGAGGAGGATAGGAGGGAGAAAGAGAGAAAGCGAGAGAGAAAGAGAGAAACAGGGTAGGAGGGAAAGAGAGAGAAAGAGAGAGAGAGAGGGAGAGGAAAATGTATGGCTTACATTATGGCAAGAAATATCTAAACTGAGGAGGAGAGAGCTACAGTGAGGGGGTGTGAATGGAGAGAGAGAGAGAGAGAGAGAGAGAGAGAGAGAGAGAGAGATGGTGCAAGGTGAAAGGAGAGAGATAAGAGGATGTGATCAGAGGGAGATGGAGATGGCGGGAGGTGAAAGGAGAATTATTTCCAACCCCAACTCCTTGCTCCTTGCCGCTTCCCCTGAGATGGATCACTCAGACACACACACACACACACACACACACACAGACACCTGACCCGTGGCAGGGGGGCAGGGGCTAGTGAGACCCATGGGAGCAGGGTGTGTGTCAGGTTTCATTCTGAAGGTGTGTATGAAGAGGAGGGAAGGAGGGGGCTGGAGGAGGAGGGGGGAGCTGGAGGGGCCTGGGGGCAGGGGAGGAGGGGTCTAGGGGGAGGAGGGGAGGAGGGGGCTGGGGGGAGGAGGGGGGAGCTGGAGGGGCCTGGGGGGAGGAGGCCTAGGAGGGGAAGCTGGGGAGGAGGGTTTAGGAGGGGAGGACGGGCTGGAGGAAGGAGGAGGCAACAGGAGGACTGTGAGGACCAGAGGATGAGAGAAGGGTCCCTGATCTGTCGAGGTGCTGGGGGTGAGGACAGGGAGGGGTGAGGGGGGAGGAAGGGAGGGGTGGATTAAGAGCTGGGGGAGGACGAGGGAGAAACAGAGGAGAAGAGTGAGGGAGGAGGAGGAGGAGGAGCCTGTACTCAGAACAGATAGACCACTCCTCGCAGCTAATGTCAAAGGAGTTAATGGGTTTACATCCAGATGTACAGTTCCAGCCTCACCATTGGCCACCTACAATCCCTGAGATGAGTCCTGTTCACAGACCACTAACACAGACAAGGTCTACTACACTAAATATACTGCTTTTACTGAATGGTCTTATCCTAACCCTAACCATCTGAACGTCAAATACAAGGGAGCATATTAGCACTGTACAGTACTACAGTATACAAACCCCAAAGGAGCCAGTCACATGGACCGTTTTGAGAGCACTGCACTGATACTGAGGGGGGACCCCAGCAGACTGAGGGGACCCCAGCAGACTGAGGGGACCCCAGCAGACTGAGGGGACCCCAGCAGACTGAGGGATCTGCCAGTTGAAATATCCTCTACACTTAGGGGAACACACCAGTAATACTTATAGCATGGTCTCTGTCACCAACGCAAGCCTCTGTTTATCTCCTATGGGCCGGGCTGTGTGCGTGTGTTTGTGTGCGTCCGCATGTGTGGTGTGTGTGTGTGGTGCGTGGTGCGCGTGTGTGTGTGTTAAACAGAGGGTTGGTTTAGTGACGCTGACGATCCACATCCTCCATCTGCTTTTACAACCTATTAATTAGAGCACTGCTATCACAGTCCTGGCCTGTGACTCTCTGTTCCGCCCTCCCTCCCTCCCTTTCTGACTCTCCCTCTCTCTCCTTCTCCCTCCCTCTCTCTTAATCTCCCTCTCTCCCTTTTCTCCCTCCCTCTCTCTCTCTCTTTCTCCATCTCCCTCTCCCTTCCTTTCTCCATCTCCCTCTCTCTCCTTTTTCTTTCTCTCTCTCTCTCTCTCCCTCTCTCTCTCCTCTCTCTCTCCCTCTCTCCTCTCTCTCCCTCTCTCTCTCTCTCTCTCTTTCTCCATCTCCCTCTCCATCTCCCTCTCTCTCTCTCTCTCTCTCTCTATTTCTCTTCCACCCCGTCTGCATCTAGTTATTTTTTTCTCTCTTTGCATTTCTGCCTCTCTGTCATTTCCCTTTGTGTTTTTCCTCCCGATCCCTAACCCTAACCCTCTCACATTCAGATTCCTTCTTTAATCCTCCTTCCATCCTGCAGTTTTCATAACCTTGAGCTTTTTTTTCCGTGTGTACTGAAACAATTACTAACTTACGTACATGTTGCTGCTTGTAAACAGAACTGTTTGAGATCAGCCTGGTCTAGTGACTTACAGTGTACACTCTCTCCTCTCCTCTCTCTCTCTCTCTCTCTCTCTCTCTCTCTCTCTCTCTCCTCTCTCTCTCTCTCTCTCTCTCTCTCTCTCTCTCTCTCTCTCTCTCTCTCTCTCTCTCTCTCTCTCTCTCTCTCTCTCTCTCTCTCTCTCTCTCTCTCTCTCTCTCTCTCTCTCTCTCTCTCTCTCTCTCTCTCTCTCTCTCTCTCTCTCTCTCTCTCTCTCTCTCTCTCTCTCTCTCTCTCTCTCTCTCTCTCTCTCTCTCTCTCTCTCTCTATCCCATATATTGCTATTTAAAAGGGTGGTGTTGCTATTGTATCTTTTCATTCCCTCAAACTCTCTCACACTTTCATCTCTCTCTCCTCCCTTTCTCTTTCTTTAACAATGTTTTCACTTGCTTTTCTCTCTCTTTTCTCTTTCTTTCTCCGTCCTTTTTTCTCCCTCTCCTCTCTCTCTTCCACTATTAGGGGGGAGGAGAGCTTGAAGAGATAAGCACATGACTACAGTTTTACTAGCAGAGTCAGAAAGGATATACCTGAACAAACATGCACGATGTGTGTATTAGGAGTGTGAGTGTGTGTGTGTGTGTGTGTGAGTGTGAATTCATTATTTTGTGTGTTTGTGCATATCTCTGTGTGTGTATGTGTGTGTGTGTGTGCATGTGTCTCTGTGTGTGTGTGTGTGTGTCTCTGTGTGTCTCTGTGTGTGCGTGTGTGTGTGTCTCTGTGTGTGCGTGTGTCTCTCTCTGTGTGTACGTGTGTGCGTGCGTGACTGAGCGTGCAGGACAGGGTGTAATTTATGGAGGGTACATTGAGGATCGTAAATGAACTGATCCCAGGGGGCCCTTTGGTGGCTCTCCCTGTGCCCAGAGCGTGCCCTGGGAAGAGACCTGATGTCACTCGGATAAAAACAACACACACGCCCAGTCAGAGAGCAAGGGCAGGAAGGATGGATGGAGAGAGGAAAAGAGAGATTAAAAAAGGGAGGGAAAGAGAGAAATAAGCTGAGTGGGATACGTAAAGAGGAGGGAGGGAGAAAGGGGCAGGTGAAAATGTGTGTGTGTGTGTGTGTCTGAGAGAGTGAGTGTGTGTGTGTGGGGGGGAGGGGGGTTACAAGGACTGAAGGAGAGAAGTAGTAATTGGGGTCGTGCCTTAGCAAACATGCCTCAGTAACAGGCACTGGCTGACTGGAAACATGACTTGGAAAAGAGAAAAGGAAAGAGCTGGATGATGTAGGTTATACAATTACTCCCCTCAGTCTGCACTGATGGTTTAATCCATGATAGTGTCCCAGTGGGGTGCTAAAGGCTGAGAGATAATGGTTCAGTCCATATAGGGGAGCAGTTTATGCTCTCTGAGTGGAGATCTTTATCTCCCTCTCCCCCTCCCTCTCTCTCTCTCTCTCTCTCTCTCTCTCTCTCTCTCTCTCTGTCTCTCTGTCTCTCTCTACGGGATGAGCTTGTTAGCAGTTCTCTCTCTCACGCGGGGTGTGAATGGTTGTTGTGGTGTGGAGACTCGTCCGTTTCCTCCTCCGACGGAGGGAGGGAGGGAGCCTCGGCCTCGGCGGCAAACAAAGCAATAAATATCCATCCCCGTTTGATCGCAGAGAAGAGGAAGAGGCTTTGATCACTTTTTCCTGGAACACAGAGGCACACCTACAGCACCGCAGGGTTTTTTTTTTCCTCCTGAACGTGGAGAGAGAGAGAGAGAGAAAGAGAGAAGAACCGAGGGAGGGGGGGTCAGACAGAGAGAGAAAAACTAAACGGAGAGAGGAGTGTCATAGCTAGCCTCCGGCATCAGTCAAACTCCAGCACCTTCAGAAGACCAGTTCTGGTCCACTGACTGATATCAAGCTGTGATGAGTGCTTTTTCTACCAAACAGTCATGCTCTACTAACACATATTTCTACAAAGCGTAGATATCCTAAAGAGACAGACAGACAGACACAGACAAACACACACACACACACACTGAGTCATCTGGGATCCCAGAGGAGCAGTAGAGAATCGGAGGACAGAGACAAAGGGATATCCAGGAAGTCTCAGTGATTGGGTAGTAAACACCATGCAGAGCAACGCTGTCCTTAAAATAGATTGGAATAGAATGGAACCTACAACACAGAGTTTAAGGAAAGCATTGATACAGCATGAGAGGGGAAGTCACGCTGTTGGGATGAAACAGAATCCTTGGGTCAGAACTCAGAGCTGAAACGTTGCTTTGGTTTGGCTAGACTGGGGATTTAAGCTCATCTAGCCCCAACAGATTTCTTTCAGCTGGTTGATGTTTGAACCAAGCAGGAGACTTCTGTAGGTCACTTTCTAGTTTGTCTCCTACCTGCAGAGACAGACTGGCTCCATCAATCAATCACAAAGTGAGAAAGAGACATCTGAGCTTGGTCTGACCTCTGCGGTGGACTCACCCTCTGCGGTGGACTCACCCTCTGCGGTGGACTCACCCTCTGCGGTGGACTCACCCTCTGCGGTGGACTCACCCTCTGCGGTGGACTCACCCTTATAATCTTTCAATTTACTCAAACATTTCGCCAGACAGAATCTCATCCTTAGATCTAGAAGACTGTGACATCCTCTCTCTCCATCACTGGCGGCTTACTTGCTGTCAAGAAACAAAAACACCAGAACATCCAACCGGATCGTCAATAACAACATCCCTGTCTTACCCTCCCTGGCAACCCTGGAGCCTTACACCTGACTACCATCCACATCACAGTCCATCTCATTACTTGGCCATAACTTGTTGTGTGGATGACTCTCGCTGGTGATAGACCACTCAGAGCAGCTGCTGTGGAGTTTAATGAAGCGAAGCAGAAAGCTCTCAGGGTGTTTCTGATTGGATGGAGATGCACATCTGTGTGGTCGACCACATCAGTCATTACACGTTCCCGGTGTTGACTGTGAGAGAGAGAGAGAGAGAGAGAGAGAGAGAGAGAGAGAGAGAGAGAGAGAGAGAGAGAGAGAGAGAGAGAGAGAGCAGGTGTTTTATTGTGTTTGTGTTCGGTGGCCGCTGCGCTCCGTATTGGTGTTGCTACCCATCAAACAAGAGATCATAACAGCAACATAAATCACCAACGATAATAAAATCAAAAAGATAAAGCTTCTCTCAATCATTTACTACTAAACTGCAATTTAGCTTTTGAAATTGTATTAGGTCACAAACCAATGACAATCTATAGTCTGCATGGGTCCTTTCCAAACTGCTGTGAGTAGTAATCCTTTCTAAACTATCGTTAAGTACGTGTTCTTTCTACACTACCGTACACAGCCAGAGTTGATATGATGTGGTGGAAGCTCAGAAGATTCATCACTCTGGATCCATCCGACACGAACACTGTCCCTGCATCTACAGGTCCTGGGTACACCCTGGTCCTCGCTCAGTCCTGCCTGAACATGGGACTCCACCAGCTTAACCATGTTCTCCTCTACTCAAGATCTACTTCCTGCTTTGGTCTTTAACTCCCTGAGGGCTCTTGCATGATAGCTCAGCCCCCCCAGTCTGGGGTCAGCTGTGGGGGCTGGCCAGGCCAGCCAGGCCTGGAGGAGGACTGTCTGTAGTGTCATTCAGCACAGTGTCAATTCAAAGAAGCATTTCCATGCAACAACCTCTTCCCATGATGATAACAAGATGCCAAGAATGTCAAATACAGACGTGTCTCCCACATCTACGTCCTGGACGCATTCAGCATGCAGACACAGCTCCACCCTGAGAGCTGGCAGGGTCCAGGGAGGAGGGGAGGAGCTTACATTGGGCTTGGTTGACTGAGCAAGACTCTCCCCTCTCTCCCTGAAGCCCCTCTCCCTCCTTCCCTCCCGCCCGACCCCAAACCTGTCCCCCCCCCTCTCCCCAGCCCCGCAGCCCTGAGCGGTAGATGGCCCGTGCCCTCCCCCCCCCCTGCCCCAGCACCGTGCTCTGCTGAGCCACGTAATTCCCTGCCAGCAGGAGGCTGATGGAGAGAGGCCGCACCCTGGGAAGAAGCTTTTCACGGCCACCACACAGACAAATCACCGCTTTCGTGGCCTCACTTCCTCTGCGGAGCGGGCCCCATTCTGGAGGAGAGAGATGTGATTATTCCCGGGTGTCTCTCGCCCACCGTCAATAACGAAATTGGGGCCTCTGACTGGGCAGGAAAAGGGGCTCTAATTTAGACGATAGGCGTGGGACCAGATGGTCAAATGCCCACAATTAGCTTCCCTCAGCAAATGAAGGTGGAGGAAATCGAGGCAGCTGTCTCTGGATGCAGAGGGCCGGTGCGACGGCTGTGGTTAGTCTCACTAAACCAGGAACACCTGGACAGGTTGGGACCCTGCGAGCCACAAGCCCGAGAGCAAGAACCGCTTCAGCTAGGTCCTACATATCTGGAACAAATGAAGAGACAGCTGTGATTTATCACTTCTGATCCACCCATTCCTGCTTAAACCACTTCTTCTAAACGAGCGCTCCACCGAGACAGAGGGGGATCCTTAAGTAGCATGATTTACCATCTTTGGATTATTCATCCCTCCTGTTTAAGCGAACACGGCGTGGAGAGGAGCCGTGCGGGGTCTGGTTTCAGGCCGGCTGCAGTGGTCTCGTCCTTGTCGCCCGTCTCTTGTGGTATTGTGACGGCGAGGCGTGCGAGGTGGGCCCACACGGCAGCAGAAGGTATTCTTCAGGCGATCAGGTTTTCAGTCGAAGCTCCTTCAATAATTAAACACTGCGGTGGGCGAGCGTGCTCAGGTGTCGGGGCTGATTCAGATTACCTTGTGTATACCAACACATGCACACGCACACACTTCCTGGTATACTGCACACAAACACCAACACACACACACACGCTCTCTGGTAAAATACACCCAAACAAACTCCCTGGTAGAATCCACACACATCCACAAACACAAACCCCACATGTAGACAGTCTTGTCTAGGCAGCTCTTTGTAGGAGGCCATCACACTCTCTTATCTGCCAGCTCCCTGCACTGTCTCTATCTGCAGCATAATCAGCTGTGGTTTGACAACAACTTAATCCTCCCGACTGGCACAAGCCTATATGATATTACTCTGCTGGCTACATCCTGCACCAGGGTACAATTTCACACCCTTCTATCCCACCCTGGTCGGTAGTTATGCTTATCTTTACTGTCGTTAAGGATTTTGGCTGTTCCCTTTTACAGCTGTACGTACTTTTCATTGTAAATCACATGTTCATTTTATGACCACCTGCAGCACTTTCCTAGTATCGCAAAGACAGTGACACATTCATCCTATTTTACGTCTTAAGTTGTAATAAAGGGTACAACAGGGTGACAAAATAAAACAGTTTAAGTACCGGGCTGGATCATTGGCAGAAACTGCTGCTGATCTTTAAGATGCACTTAATATAGTCTCACTTAATATAGTCTCCCTGGACGAATGAGGAGACGAATAGACAAACAAAAGATGTTGTTGAAGACTACTGAGCTGTGCCCCAGCCTCAGCCCCTGCCCCAGCCTCAGCCTCTGCCTCTGCCCCAGCCTCTGCCCCAGCCACAGCCCCAGCCTCAGCCCCCAGCCTCCGCCCCCAGCCTCAGCCGGTTTCCAGGTGACAAAATCTTCAGGCGATGTCACACCTGAGCAGCCACACACCTCCTCTGCCATCTCAACACCCGATCCACATGTTTCTATGGAAGTTAGTATCAGTGTTACGTAACCACTGTGTATGGATGTTGGTAACAGTGTTACGTAACCACTGTGTATGGATGTTGGTAACAGTGTTACGTAACCACTGTGTATGGATGTTGGTAACAGTGTTACGTAACCACTGTGTATGGATGTTGGTAACAGTGTTACGTAACCACTGTGTATGGATGTTGGTAACAGTGTTACGTAACCACTGTGTATGGATGTTGGTAACAGTGTTACGTAACCACTGTGTATGGATGTTGGTAACAGTGTTACGTAACCACTGTGTATGGATGTTGGTATCAGTGTTACGTAACCACTGTGTATGGATGTTGGTAACAGTGTAATGTGACAACTGTCATTTGCTGAGGAAAACTAGAGTAACCAGTGTAATGTGACAACTGTCTATAGTTGTTGGTACAAGTGTAACATGACAACCTGTTCCTTTCACATGTCACCCGTCCAATGGCGTCTCCACACACACACACACACACACCAACGGGATTATGCTTCTCAGTTACAACAGCCTTCATTGGCCAGCAGACAGGAAACACAAAGATCCGCTTGGATCGTTTCTGCCAATCGAGTTAAGTTGTATCAGGTGAACCACTGCTGCCTATGAGGAGATGAGAGCCTCTTGACCCGGCATGGAGATCCTGGTGAGCAGGCATAGAGATCCTGGTGAGCAGGCATAGAGATCCTGGTGAGCAGGCATAGAGATCCTGGTGAGCAGGCATAGAGATCCTGGTGAGCAGGCATGGAGATCCTGGTGAGCAGGCATGGAGATCCTGGTGAGCAGGCATAGAGATCCTGGTGAGCAGGCATAGAGATCCTGGTGAGCAGACATGGAGATCCTGGTGAGCAGGCATGGAGATCCTGGTGAGCAGGCATGGAGATCCTGGTGAGCAGGCATGGAGATCCTGGTGACCCGGCATGTCACACAGTTAAAACCAAGTCTCTGAGCCTGTGTTTAGTACGAGCATGTAGCTCACCTCCTTCAGCACGACCTCAGTCATGCCTGCAAGATGTCAGCAGCACCGCGTGGAAGAGCTTCCATCCAAACCATGCGGGCGACGCTTCGAAATTCAACTGCTCTGTCACATGGACAGAATGAGCGAGCCCAGCTAGCTCAGCGTCTTGGAGAGGATCCCGACGATGTGTCAACGTTGGAAACACGTCGGAGGAGCGTCGTCCTGTGTGTGAGTGAGGGACAGCCTCAGGGCTTCCGCCTCCTGTTCTGTTCCATTTCACACATCACATTCTGTCACACCTTAGGGGACATATCTCATCTCGTCCACGACCCAATTACTCCCCAACACTTTAAACTGCTACCAAACGCTGCGCAGCAGGGGTGAGGGCCAACCGCAGAGAGCCCGGCTGTTACCATGGCCACTGTCACTCAGCTTGCGCTGAGCTCTGGGAAAGTGAGGAGAGCTCCGATTGGCTGAGGACGGGATGTAGCCAATCAGCACAGAGCTGGAGACCATAACATGTACTGTTAGGGGCTGTTGTTATGCAACAAGATACATTCTGCTCTGCCTTACTAGATTCTTATCACTCAACTGCAACAGCACAGAAAAACATCATATCGTTAATTTGAACATAGCAACGACTGAAAAACCCCTTCATTTTATTTTACAATTTCTAAATCTTCATGTTCCCTGAAAGTCGGAGAGCAGGCCTATCAGGGGGCATATCTATTTCTACGAGTCTTCGGGAAAAACAGCAGGTACCAAACACGTACGACACACAAGGAATTCAAGAACACGAGAAGAACGATTGAAAAAAGAGATAGAAAGGAAACTGAAAGTTGGAGCTGTATACCACACAGAGAGCAGATAGTCCGTTTAGGAGACTATAGGATGCGTGCGTCACTCCAAGCAGATAAGGTACAAGAATGCTCGTCCCACCACCCACTCCTGCCAGGAACATCTAAACCAGGGGTTCACTATCTTAGGGAACATATCTCACAACCTCAGGCCAGATACCATAATATATACATACTTTTTTTAAACATTTGTTATATTTGTTGTCATTTAGCACACGCTCTTATCCAGAGCGACTTACAGTAAGTACAGGGACATTCTCCCCGAGGCAAGTAGGGGGAAGTGCCTTGCCCAAGGACACTAGCCATCTGACCGACCTACACCCACTTACATTACATTAACACCGAATTCATTTAACAGACACTTTCATCCAAACCGACTTACAAACTCTGCATATAGAAAGTACAGAAGATCAAGGATGAGAAGTACATCGTTCTCACAGTATTTCATTGATCAGAGTCAAGTCCGAGTTGTGTTTACGAGCCACATCGCAAAGTAAAAACAGGTATTCCAGCTGTCTGTGTGGTAGATGAGATTAGCCTTCTGATAAAAACTGTCAAGATCTTACATTTCCAGGCATGCGGATTGTTCATGGAATTTCCATGAGTAGAATGACATGGGTGTGTTTTCTGAAACATTTTTTCGAAAGTTTCATTTTGAATGTTGACGTGTCCTGCTTTTGGACGGAGGAAATCCTGACCCAGCCTGTGAGTGTGGCTGGGAGGTTGTGCTGGCGTAATGGAGAAATGGCTTTCTTCTGATTACATTCTATTTCTTGAAGGCACTGGTGACATCAACAAACAACAGGAACAGGAACAGGACCTGACTAACACTCTCATTTCCTCAAACACACGTTTCCTCTGACTCAGACCCATTGATTGTAAAAGCAGGGCACTTGTGCATAAACACACACATGCTGGAGGCACACTGATAAACACACCTACAAACACACCAATATATACACACACAGACAACCCCCCCCCCCCCCACACACACTCAAACACACACAAACCCATTCGCACACATAAACCCATGCACACACATTCGCAGTCTCAAACACACAAACACAAACACAAACGTACGCAGTGTGACTGGTCAATGAGGAATGCCTAGGACTATCCCAGGTTCATCAGGGGAAGTTTGGCCAATCGAAGCGGTGGAAACTCAAACGCAACTCAATCACCACGGAGCCCTAGGAGGGCAGCGCCACCATCAACAACACAGCGAGGGTAGCTCGCTAGACACGAGGGCCTGCTGCTGGCTAATGTGGAACGGAACCGCGCTCTTTAGAGAGAGGGGGGACGGAGGAGATACTAGACTAATGGAGACCAGAGACCGCAAGGCTTTTAAAAACCTCCCCGGTACGTGATGCTGCCCAGAGAGACCAGACGTCGATGAGGGATCCAGGGAGGAGGTCATTAAGGATCAGCCCTGAGTGTGTTCCAGCTCTAATCATAGAATAACACCGCCTCTTTTATCTCTGCTGCGCTACAGCACATATCCACGTGAGAAAAAGCCAGTGTGTAATGTAAACCCTGGTAAAACGCTGGGGTCAAACTCACCAGAGTCTGGTAAGAACCATCTGCAAACCATCCGCTTGAAAGAAGACCTCCCGAATGTGGAGAGAGGAGAGAAAATATATTTTGGGGAGGTTTCTTTTACCGTACGTATTCATTTCGCATTGTAAACATAAAAACGTGATTCATCACGTATTTAGAAGTGCAGAGAAACACAACTCGGAGAAGCCAGGATCTGTCGGCAAGGAAAATATACATAGTTGCTTTATGTATAATGTGAGTTTGGCCTTGGGAGGGTGTTGGCTGTAAGACTGTAAAACAATTCTCCAACCCATCCCAGGCCTCCCCTCTCACAGCGTCTGTGAGTGGGGGAGAGACTGCTGACTGTTTGTCTGTGTTCCATGGTTTAGGTATTAGAGAAGAATAAAGTAACAGAGGCTAAGATTAGCATCGCTAATCGCCTAGAAAGCATAATATACACTGAGATCAGATGCACTGATTAGAAATGGGTCTGAAAACACACAGAGGATGTGTGAATTGGCTTGTTCAGAAAATTGCTTTGACATTTTCATTCCTGAATGGTGAACAGATCCAACACGGATCTTAAACTGATTAAAATGGCCCGAAATGGAAGGAGGTAGGGGGGGGGGGGGGGGGGGGGGGGGGTGGGAAGGGTGGGTGAGGGGGAGGGGGAGGGGGGGGGCATTAGCTAAGAAAACAGAGGTGGGAGTCTGTGAGCAACAGAGACTTGGCTTATCGGCGGGGCGAGCAGGGCCCTGTTCATTCATTGTGAATTAGCCGAGTCGTGCGCACTGAAATAATCAGCTTCTTGTTTATTTGTTCAAGCCTTGGCGCAAGTCTTTATCTGCCTGCTTTGGTCCTCCACGCCCCCCGCTGCCCCTCCCTCTCCCGTCCCCCTCCCAGTCAAACTCTGTCTGGGGGGAAGCAGAATTTTGATTTGCCAGAAAGGCGAGGATGAAGGGGTGTTGAGACCTGTCTACCATTCCACTCACGTCCTGCTTGTTCACTCAGGGTCTCGTCCAGCGAGTGGAAGTCATGTAAGGTCCTGGCTGGGCTGGCCGTCTGGCTGTCTGACTGGCTGGCTGAGTACAACTGGACCGGCCGCTTGACTCATTGGCTAGCTGGCTTGGCTCGGCTGGGCTGGTTGGTTGGTTGGCTGGCTGGATGAATGTCTGTCCAGGGCCAAAGCCTGTCAGGATTGTGTGATTGTAATGGCCTGTAATGGAGGAATACATCAGAGAGTCCCACCTCAGGAACTCCACATCCTGGCCTTGACATGACAGGGAAATGAGCCTGTGATTGAACAGTGCTTATTAAGCAGGATGGAGACAGACAGTGTATAAACACAGCTAAAGCTCCATTAGCCATCTAGTGGGTGGGCCTGCGACAGCCTGTCATACACAGAGTAAACACAACACGATCAAAGTATGACAACTCACAACCTGACAGTATTGTACTATAGTATACTGTACGGTACTGTCATTTAGTATACTGTAAAGGTATTGTATATATACTGTATTATACTGTATGGTACTGTAGTACATTGTACTGTACTGTACTGCACTGTCATTTAGTATACTGTACAGGTATTGTATATATACACTGTATTATACTGTATGGTACTGTAGTACATTGTACTGTACTGTATTATGCCGTACTGTGGTATATTGTACTCTGCTGCGCTGTACTACAGTACAAGAACAAATGTTGTATCTGATGTACATGTTGTTCCAGGTCTAGACAGATGTGACAGACAGCTAGCTGCAGCATGCAGGTTGACATCCAGACATGATGGGAGCCTCTGCTGCTTGGACCATGAAGCCCCACAGCCCCCATCATGACTGTGCTGCCCCTGCTGCTTGATTCATTTAGGGAGTCATGGACAGGTCCCAGGTCCCCACCAGAACAGGACATTACATGCTTCATCCGACGGCGTGACATCGATGTTAGGGCTGATTCCAGTCAGCTCTCCAAGTATGCAACTAGGCCTCTGTTATCACGCTATGGAAGAATACTGGACTTATAGAATTAAATGGGCCTTCTACTGTAACTGCAAATAATGTTCTTCAGGTCATAGCACATTTAAAATAAAGTGTCGGTCTGTTACAGTCGATTTGTAAGTCCTGACCAAATATGGTCACCCTGAGTGGAGTTCCTCTTCTCACCTTTGACCGGGGTTACCCACCGCACGAGAGCTTGCAGCTTGCATGCGTATCACGGTGGCACAGAGAGGCCATTTTGATTTCCATTGTGGCTGAGTCTGTCATTAGCATCCCACAAACAATGAGCAGAAAAGGACTTGGCGCAGCAAACAGCTCCCTTGTGGATCCAAACACAACCGTTCCACATCGCGGGAACCCTGGGCTGACCAGCGGCCCCCCCCCCCCCCACACACACACACACACACGCATACACACACTTGCCTCTCTCAATCACTTACAGACATTGTTGTAGCTTTGAATGCCCTGTTCATACAATGGTTGCATTTCACATTATGAGCAGAGGAAAAAACGGACTCAAACTTAGAGTATGGAGTAGGCCATAAGTGACAAAGCAGGCCACGACCTTTAGCATCCCACAGTCCTTAGCATGTCCTTAGCATGACCTTAGCATGCCCTTAGCATGACCTTAGCATGCCCTTAGCATGACCTTAGCATGACCTTAGCATGCCCAAGATACATAAACGAGGGCCCGTGCTCGGGCTGGTTCTGGCCACATGCCGAGTCCTCTCATGTAAACAAAGAGTGACTGTGCTCTGGCGGTGGAGGCAGGGCAGGGACATCTACCAGTGATGACTTGTTTACGTTACTCAGCCATTCACAGTCGCCCTCGACGACAGAAGGCTCCAGAACACCGCGGAGTGACTCGTTTGTTTAGAGTTCGCGACCCCCGTGTTGGCCGATTTGTTTAATAAGACTCCCATAGGCTGCACTCCAACCCTCTTTTGCTCTCTCTCCACCTCCTCCTAAAACCCCCATACCTCCCTCCCAAACATCCCTCCATCTTTCCATCTTTCCCGATGCTGGTTAGGACATGGTGCTGCTTTGCTAAACACTCTTGCAGTAGACTATGTAGAAGATGCCTGGCTCAGTGACAGAGCGTGACTGCAGATGATGAGATCCCAGGTTCAATCACCCCCCCCCCCCTTGTTCTCCCAATGGGAGCCAGGGCCCTGTGAAGGCATAGAGACATGTTGAACTGAACCCTGGAGTCAAATGTATCAATAACAGACTGGAGCAAAAGTATCGAGATGTGGATAACATTGTTGAGGTCTGCAGAGCTACACGGTGAAGCAAAACAAAGCCTGAAAACCCTTAGCCAGGCTACTAGACTAGCCATGGTACACTAGCATCCCTTTGAAAAAGGTTGCCGCGGCAGCAGCAGAGTAAACAGGGCCGGCCCAGAGCGCGAGTCCTGCTGTGCTCACCTGTCAGCTCCCCACAAACACGGCACATTAATGAGCTCACTCCACTCAATTACACTCAGGTACCCTGGAGTGGCTGTCTGCTCCTGTCAGCTAGCTCTCAGGTGCAGCGCACCAACAAACCGCCACAGAACAAACACTCATGTATTCTCTTTCATTGCAGCTGTTCGTCATTGAATATTAATTCATATCAGCCTGGTAGTCATCTGATATTCCTGCTAGTTTATTAGATGAAGTCCTGGAACTCATTCGCTCGTGTCGTACTGTACTGTGTATCGGACAATAGAATCTACTCTGTGTTATTCCTATCACATGTTCATACACACTCACAGACTCTCCTACTCTTTCTCAAACTCACACACACTCGTTTACTGTCTCTCACACACTCACAAGTAAAGAGAGTGAGAGTAAACTCTCACACTCTCTCTCTCTCTTTCACACACTCATACTTTCTTTCATTAACCACAGTCCCTCGTACTCTCTCTCTCACACACACACACACACACTCTCTCCGATCTAGAGGGATTAGGCTACTCATTGGTAATCCCAACCTGTCTCTCCCCATGTCTGATTGAGCAGATTATGCCTGAGTATGCCATTTGCAGACCCCAGCACCCAGGACCAAGCACCCAGCACCCAGGCCCAAGCACACAGACCCCAGCACCCAGGACCAAGCACATAGACCCCAGCACCCAGGACCAAGCACACAGACCCCAGCACCCAGGACCAAGCACACAGACCCCAGCACCCAGGACCAAGCACACAGACCTTTATCCACAGAGTTATCCCACTCACTCCACACTAGATACTCGAAACCGGAAACTGGCTCACAGAAGTGGAACATAACATAAGGCTGCAGTGCCAGTAGTTTCTGGCTAGACCTCCTGCCTCTGTGGTCAGATAGGCTACATGGTGTATCAATAACCTGCACATTACTAAGGAAGCTCTCTGTTGTCTCATTCCTCAAACATGTGTTTAATATCAGCTGTGTTAAATGACGCACTAATGTCAAACAAACATAAAATACATTGAAATTAGATGAAGTGAAATGAGAATAGAGTTTGGTTTAAGGTACGAGCTACAGCAAAGGAGGGGGTTGATAGATTCAAGAGAACACCGCATCATCCTATCCATCATTTATTTACTGCGTACACATGTTGATAACGCCTTTGACAAATGTTTCCAGTTAAACTGTGCTTGCAATAGCTATAATAGCCTTTAAAAAGTCTTTACAGGAGGGTGGATTTCTTTCAGCCAAGCCTCTCCGCTCTGGTCCAGGACTAAATGAGAACAATGTGTATCTCTCCTTTTAATCTAAGGATGAGTTTCCAGGGCCAGAGAACAGTCAAACTGGGACTTGGTCATGCCACAAATTGAACTCTCACACACACACACACACACACACACACACACACACACACACACACACACACACACACACACACACACACACACACACACACACACACACACACACACACACACACACACACACACACACACACACACACACACACACACACACACACACACACACACACACACACACACACACACAGGAGAGTGTGTACATGTACACTCACAGGTGTGTGCATGCAAACACACACAGACACACAATCAAGCACACACACACACACTGTTCTGTCTATATATCAAGCCGTTTCTCTCCATCTCTCCTTCACACATAAACATTCTATGCCACCCAAATAGAAAACGACATTCATCTGACTTCATCCGAGCACAGAAAGACCTCATCAGCGGTTCAGCCCTGGGGAACGTAAACTTGAAAGAGAGGGGGGGGGGGAAACAGAACACGGCACCTCCTTTCCTCCACCCGCCACCATCACTCTCAGCCTGACTCTGTTGTAGGAGGAGGCTGGCTCTGGTCAAGGCTTGTTTGCAGAGCGCTCACCTCATCAAAACACAGCATCTTATTGGAAACGGGTGGAGGCAGATGTAATGTAACAGACCACCACCCCCATGTCTCCGCTTGCAGACACAGCTGCCTGCCTGGGCCATCGTACCAACACAATCTGTCAGTCCCTGTTACATCCTAAAGCCTAAAACGTTTTGCTTTGTGTCAGCCAGCATCTGCTTTCTATCTGATCTCCAATAAGCTGAGCACAAGACCTGTAGTGAGGAAAGCCCCTCAGAAGGCCAAATCCAGTCTGGCGGATCCTGTTCTGGGTTTTAATCTTGCACTTCTGCAAAGTGTGTTTCATTGTTTTTGATTTGCTGGGTCACGACCTGGGGAAACCAACCTGAGAGAACTTTCACTGCTCTCACATGCCTCATTTCTTTTGAGGCAACGAAACTGCTTTTTATGTATTTTGGGGGGACCAACTTCCTGTTTCTTTTCGAGATGGAGGCTAACACGAAAAAAACGTCGAATTATTTTACCATCGTCAAGTCACTGATACAACACAGTCTTTGCAGTAAGGGTTGTACACTTATGAAACGCACTCAGATGGTATATTTCCATCGTTTAGAGTATAGTTTTACACCAGTTCATTACGTCTGTTTGATATGAATTTATTGCACTAATGACGTATTGTGGAAAGAGCTGAACCACCTCTTGTTTCGCGAGGCCATCCAGAGCAAGAGCAGGTCGTGTTTAAACGGAGTAATCCCCTAGTTGCGTGCTGATGTCCCATCCGAGTCTGTCTCAGAAGTCTACGCCCTTACAGCACAGTTCCAGTCCTGTGTTTTATCAATGACTCCGTGATGGTAAAATCATTTGACGTCCTCTGTGTTACATAGCCTGTGTCTTGATTGCGAAATGCTAGAACCCAGGGAGACAAGAGTTCCCCCGAGAGAGTAGGCCTAACCGAGGCGACCCAAACACAGACATTCAGTTTTTTTTACGTCCGAACCCGACCCAAGCCCGATGCAGTTAATGTAAAATGAAGCGTCGATCGACATACACAGGCTATGGCACACAGACAGTCGGTCCATAATTGTTATGCCAGCCGACGTGACCGAACCCGACCTGGACCCGAACATAGTTTCTAAATTCATGTCCGATCCCGGTCCCACATGTCGCTTTCCGGTGGGTCCTGTCGGGCTCGTGTGGGGAAGCCACTCTCAAGTGGAGACGGCTCCAGACTAGAAACAGACGTGAGTCACCGGCAGAGGAGGTTAAAGATAATGAGGGATTCCCGTTTGAAGCTTCAGCTAAGAGTTTGCACCAAGACCAAGTTCACTTTCTTTACATGTTTCCTTGAGAAGTGAAAAACAGCTCCTTAACAAAGCAAGAGACCAACTCAAAGACGCTCACTTGGATAATCATTATTTTGGGCTCCATACTCCGTGAAAGCCTTTTATCTGAGGTTGTTACAGTAATGTTACCACTCAGTTTGTAGTTAGTGCCTCCATGGCCGTTTCTGCTCACCTCGCTTACTTAACGAGCGATGGGAGCTGATGCAAGCGCCACAGCATCATATTACAGACCGTGGACTCTCAGGTGAAGTATTGTTAACAGACTTTACACTGCAGGCAGGAGGAACTTATGGGGTTTGTTCAGGTCATAGTGGACACACACACACACACACACACACACACACACACAGGACTCATGGTCTTCTGAGGATCTGAAGCAGGGCCCTAGGGTTTTGGGGGCCCTAAACAAAAATAGTGTAGGGGGCCCTTTGATTGCCAATTGCGGGGGCCTAAACAAATGTTTAGTTTGTTTATTGGGTCGGGCCGGCCCTGATCTAAAGAAACATAGAGATGCAGACAGAAATAAAAGAAGTACTTTATGGTATGAACTTCATAACTTGCACCTAATGGGAAACACAGACTCATGGACATATACTTATGGATACCTTTGATAGCCAGTCTAGAACATGTTCTTGATCTTGACATAGGCCAGACAAAGCTGTGTTCTAGACCTACAGTCATCTGAGCAAAACCTTTTTTCTTATTTGTGTGAGTTCATGTGTGGGTCCCCCCCCCCCATGTAAAGTGGTAAAGGGGCTTGGAAAAGCCCTATATAAATCCAGTCCATTATTGTCTGCATGTGTGGGCAGTCGGCACCATTGTGTCCCTCTGCTCTCACCATTATGATCCAGCAGATACCCAGACTAATGGTTTAAACAGATGGTAGACACCACCTGAACTAAGGAAAGGAGCATGTCAAGTCACTAGCTGACTGTCAGGAACCTGACAACCTGACCGACCCAACACCACCTGGGAAATGCTGCCTCGATAGCATTCTGAGTGCAATAAAAAATCTTGATCTTTTACTTTGATTTTCAGGCAAATTCATTGAACACTTGTAACCAAAGCTTCCAGAGAAATCTTAAACTGAGCACAAGCTAAACAGAACCAGTCCAAAGCCTGTGTAGATACATGCTGGTGGTGGTGCACAGTAGATCTGTGATGTCAAGAAGTGCCCCAGCAGGACTCATGGAGAGGCTGTCTGGCAGAGTGGAACATTTCCCACATCTCGTCTCATCACGTTTCTGTTTCCAGATACATGCTTCTTGGTTTTCAGGTGCTTGCCTGACTTTCTACTTCTTCTGGTGAAGGTTTGTCTGTGCCTAAGGCTGGCAGTATTTATGAGAAAATAGAGGAAAAACCAACCGCTTGCTTTGACCTGTCAATGTGTCCTCACCATCAACAGACTGGGTTCTCCGAGGGATACACACACACACACACAAACACCACTGAATCACCGATGGACACATACTGTACAAACACAAACACACCCACACAAGTTTTCAAGGGCACCCAAAGAGCTCAAGTGTGTTTCCATACACACTTTGTTTCGAGCTCTCATTGTGTTATGGTTCATTTGTTCCACTGGAATGGTGTCATGGAGATAAGATCAACAATGCACAGTGGGTCAGCAAGAGAAGCGTTCAATAAAACAGGGCCCTTGGACCTCACGTACGAACGGACCAAACACTGATTTACACAACTGAGAAAAGAAAGCCTTGCGTTTTCCCAAAATGTAACTTTGTTCTAAACAGTTCTAAACACACAGTAACTGCTTTCTGTAGATGATGAGGTCATGGCAGCATCTACAGAAGAGGGGTCGTCCAGATTGAACTCTGGAAAAATACTCAGGTTTGGTGAGATGCTTCTGGATTTACAAGGATAAAGGGAGAAGTCTACCCATTTTCTAAGTTATACACACAGGGCATTCTTGATCCGTTTGCAGAAAGCCAACATTGTTAGGAAATCACAGCAAAGGAACTGAGGTAGTGTATGGTTTGGTTTTTATTAACAAAAGCATTTCTCAGTCATTTTCTAATCACACTGAACTGGAAGTATTCCCCTACAGTACAGGAAAATTCCTCTCCTTTTTCCCAGAGTATGCGCTCTGAAAATTTTTGGGCCAGTAATAATAGATTCAAGCTGAAAAAGCCTTTTAAACTGATGGAGCTATTGTTCTAAAGGGGTTTCTACATGGTCTGGAATGTTGTATATGGGTAAGCTTGTTGTACCACTTATTGTCACGCAATAGAAGGGTTCACACAAATATGGGCACACTGTTTATTCTGCATCCATTTTGTTCTCAAACGTTTTTTTTTTTTTTTTTTTGGTCTTCCCTTCAAACGAGTAATCCATTACCTTGGTGTGAAAAACCATGCCTTGAACATGGACTTCATCACAATCTGAAGCAAGCAAGAGGCTGCGTTTACAGAAACCATCTGAAGGGAGGTTTCTTGTGGAGGTGGTGGTGGGGGAGGATGGGGCGGGAGCCCAGTGTCTCCTCCCCCTGTCGCTCTTTGGCCTGCCATGTTTCTCCTTCTGAGAGGGAGACGATCACCAGGCTGGCTGTCACTCTCCCTGCCTCTGGAATGTCTTCATCCTCCTCAGCGCTCAGAGAGAGAGAGAGGGAGAGAGAGAGGGTAGAGAGAGAGAGAGAGGGAGAGAGAGGGTAGAGAGAGAGAGAGAGGAGAGAGAGAGAAAGAGAGAGAGAGAGAGAGACCCTTTTCTGTGACATTCTGGCATCGACTGACTCAACTGCCGTCGGAATTTACACCTATCATGATTCAGGCGCTAAGTCATCCCAGTTAGTGTGTGAAATACCTCGAAGACAAGCATGCTGAGCGATCGTAAAGGGAACTTCTTGTTTTAACTTCACAGTTCAGGCCAGAGGAGGTGAGGAGAGCTGTTAGTTTGTGGTTAGTGAAATACACTCCAATAAACTCCAACATAAGATGGTTAGATCATTATATTACAATAAATTATACAGTGTGATACTTTATCTTCTGACATAATATCTGTCAGGGTTTTTGACAAGGAGGTACTCGAGAAGATATACCAGAGAGATAGAGATTAGAATGACAACAAGACAGCACATGCAGGGGAAGACAAGGAGAGGCGTCTCTTTTGATCCGACTCCACACAGCGGAAAATTCCAGATAGACTACCATTCGTCATTCAGACGTGCTGTGAGTAATTAGATTCACGTCTTTGGAATGGATCAATCTCCCACCCAACTCGTGGAATGTACACAGGAGCAAGACGGAAGCAGGTAGATTAACTGTCACCGCAGAGGGGAGAAGGAGGGGGAGGACAGAAGTTTAAGTGAAAGTGGGATTCTCAGTGTGCTGGGAGAAGCGCATAAGCGCAAGAACTATACAGTCATGTGCAAAAGTGTTTGGCGAAAAGAATCTCAAATTAATTTTTTTCAAAACTTTTTTTCCCCACCTGGAAATTATAGCTGTTGTCATAATATGTGACCTTTGATAGCTGTTGTCAGGTTGCAAACATATTTGTGAATTTAAGTTTCGAAAGGTTGAAAAAATAATTTTGAAGGAAAATTGAGAAAAAGCTGTGAACAAAAGTTATTTTTCCAAGTTATTTTTTCAAAACGTTTTTTTCACATCTGGACCATAGCTGTCATCAGAATTTGTGACCTCCCTGTTACATGGCTGAAAATGTCTGACACCAAACCATCTCAGGTGACTTATTTGTCCTTGCAATGTATGAACAAAAGACAATCTGGTCAACAACTGGACCTCTGCACAAAAGGTCACATTTTCATAGCTGTCGTAGTTATAGAAAATATTTTTGAAAGAAAGTTGAGGGAAAAAAAACAGTTTCAAAAAGTCGAAAAAATGAAGACATGAAAAGACAAATTATCTCAATATTGTTCTTTTCTACCGGCACTATTGCAGGAAGACAAACAAAATCTAAAACGGCATTTATGTGAAAAAGCTTGGGTGCCTAAAAACAGTCTCTGTTTACAGTTTGTGATGCTGTACTTCAGCTCGTAATGCACCAAACACGTCATACTGTGTATAATCCTAATGTTGTTTAGATGGAGTTCATGTGGGCCTGTCCAAGTGTCAACTCAGGATGAGCCAGTTGAAGTCATGCAGTTGTTGCACAGAGTCATAGTGTGGACAGTGGAGGTGTCAAGCACATTACAGGAAGATTAGAGCTCCAGATGGGAATATGAGGTCAGCACTGTTGGAGGCAGCTTCAGAGGGCAATAAGTAGGTCTCCTGTTTTCTGGATACACCTGTTCCTCCTTTTATAAAGCGTCTATTTATACAGCAACATTTAGCACACAGATCTCCTACTAACTAGCTCCCGACTGCTGTTTTACCTTCTGTAATGGCTTTTCTGGGGAACGTCAAACGACAATTCAAACAACTTTCCTGAGGCAAATTACCCATGAACGAAAGACAGGGCTAGCACAGAGGAGCCTGCTTGGCCAACCCTGCAGCAAGCCATTTCCCAGACTGCGCTAGTAATCACATTTACATGGATATACAGAGTTGTAACATCACAGAGTTGTTGAAATATTTGTTTGACACACTGAGATCATTAAGAGATAATTGACCCAATACATCACACAGCATGCCCTTTCTCTGCAAAATATGTTCTTGGTGCTGCATCTTGACATGCCATTCATCTAACTGAACACTTTGTACGTACTGCATTTTAATAAAACATTACAATGAGACATGAGTATATGGAAGTATGAAGGAAATGTATTGCTTTTCTTGTCCAGCACTATATCATACACTCATAGCAATTTAATGACTCCTATATTTCCCAAAGTAGGACCCACAATATGTGAGTAGAATTGGATGTAATTGACATGTTACCCTTGCCCAGATGGCTGTGTGTGTGTTTGTGCACATGTGTGTTTGTGTGTGTGTGTACGTGTGTGTGTCAGTGGACATTAGTGTGTGTGTGTTCTCTGACACCATGCTGTATGATGTAGGGTCTGTGTTAGAGCAACTAAACCCTGGCCAATGTCACTCCTCTACCTTAGGGGGTACATATCCCTGGGAACCATGCCTCTGACGAGGAAACACACACACATTCACACACACATTCACACACATTCACACACACATTCACACACACATTCACACACACATTCACACACACACATTCACACACACACATTCACACACACATTCACACACCACCCCTCCTCCTCATATGTGGTGTTCAACAAAAGGAAATGAGGTAGAGGAAGGCAGAGGGGAACTTGTGCTGGGCAGTCAGCAAGGGAGTGTTATCCTGAGAGACCGCTCATCCACCAGCAGGTGACCAGGTGCCTTCCCCAGACCAGAGGCCTGCTGGTAGGCAGGTGACCAGGTGCCTTCCCCAGACCAGAGGCCTGCTGGTAGGCAGGTGACTTCCCCAGACCAGAGGCCTGCTGGTGGGCAGGTGACCAGATGCCTTCCCCAGACCAGAGGCCTGCTGGTGGGGCTGACGGCCTAGTCTGTTATCTGGGGGGTTGCCTGGAGACCTCGACCTAGCAACCTCCTCACCAGCTTGCACTGAAACCGGATCTTCAGCCCATTCTCCTCCCGCAATTAGCATTTGGAAATGTCCCAGTGGAGTACTCTGTGCTGCTTTAAATGAGACTGTGTTTCGAACCAAGCCCTCTTGGGAAAAGTTCCTTCAAAGAAACACCATTAAGGGCACATCCCATTTATCTCAACAAATGGCATATCAAACGGTCGGCCATTAGATAGGAAATTGTCCCCCTCAGTCATTACGCTGGTTATTATTTTCTCTTTGGCAGAGGGGGATTGGCAACAACAATCACCTTCAGCCATTAATATCAGCATTTCTGTTCTGAAAGGCCTGGAGAAGAGTTGGCGTGTGGGGTTAGGGTTTAGATCAGACACCTCCCAGACAAGGTCTTCAACCTTGGTCATCAGGGCCCCTGTCCTATATGTTTAAAATATTTTTCTTGCCCTTCTTCAGTCTTCAGTGCTTGGGTTCACTCACTAGGAGTGCAGTTTGACCTTTCTATCTCTTCAAGAGAGACAAAGAGCATCTCCAGTCACTTAGGACTGGAGATGGAGTCATGGTGGTCCCCAGGTATGGACTGGAGAGAGAGTCTTGGTGATCCCCAGGTATGGACTGGAGAGAGAGTCTTGGTGGTCCCCAGGTATGGAGTGGAGAGGGAGTCTTGGTGGTCCCCAGGTATGGAGTGGAGAGGGAGTCTTGGTGGTCCCCAGGTATGGAGTGGAGAGAGTCTTGGTGGTCCCCAGGTATGGAGTGGAGAGAGAGTCTTGGTGGTCCCCAGGTATGGAGTGCCACGACAGGGGATTTCTCCCTCCTCTTACTCCCACCTGCTTCACACACAGGCTCCAGACCATAATAGCTACGTAACCAGGGAGGACGAGGGCACAACAGTGTCACGGCAAGGGAAGATAATTGAATGACCCATATTTGATTAAGCTCAACTCATAAAGTCTCTCAGGTTAGACTGTCCTCTGGGTCCAGTTATCAGCTTAGGAGCTGACAGGATGCTCTTAAGTAATTACTGGCTAGCTGGCGACCAGTGTGTTCTGCCAAATGGACTGCCGAATGACAGATAGGTTGAAGCAAGTGTTGCTCCCCCCCCCCCCCCGCCCCCCAACACACACACACACTCATACATCATACTTGCTGTCCAAGTGTGGCTTTGGGTTCAGGTCTTTGTATGAGAAGAATCTCTGGTGAAGAGAGGTGGAGTGCAGAGCTGGATGTAGGATCTAGTAGAGAGATGGGGAGTGTGGAGATAGGAAGGTCTATTGGCTCTGTTTGCTGTTTCTCTGCTCCAACCACCATTTCATTCCTCAAATGATCTGTGGCGCATTAAGCAGGGAGCTGGGCCGTCACAGCCATTAGCCCGCCTCTGCCCTGCCTCTGCCCTGCCTCTGCTCTGCCTCTGCCCTGCCTCTGCTCTGCCTCTGCCCTGCCTCGGAGGGGATCCGTCACAGGGCTGCTGCTGGTAAACAAACAGGCCCGCACACTCAGTCTCACTGCCTTCAGGACACATGTGGACTGCTCAAAGTGGACCACCACAGTAACTTCTAGGCATGGGACTGCTTCATGTGGATCACTATGGTCATAAGCAACTACTTTCAGTGGAAGAAGGGGTATGAATTGCTCCTCACTGTATTGCTCCTCCTAAAGTGAGGAAATGAAGAGAGAGAGAGAGAGAGAGAGAGAGAGAGAGAGAGAGAGAGAGAGAGAGAGAGAGAGAGAGAGAGATGAGAGACAGAGAGAAAGAGATAGGTAGTGAGTTAAACAAACGTACAAGGGTGCCCCTCCCACTCCCACCCCTGCCAGGAACATCTCCAGGTAAACCATCCAGATAAGTACCCTGTCTACCAGCTCAGGTTCTACAAATCACAATGCCTGTCTGACCACAAGCTAATTGTGTGCTGTCAGTCAAAGAGAGATACTCATCCCACACTACCAGGAAAGAGAAAGTGAAGAGAGAGAGGAGAGAGAGAGAGAGAGAGAGAGAGAGAGAGAGAGAGAGAGAGAGAGCGAGAGAGAGCGAGAGAGAGAGCGAAAGAGAAACTATGACTGATAGAGATCCCTGATACTTAACTTGTCTTGAGACAGAGCCTGTGTTTGTGCAAATGAGTGCAGTGTACACAGACACTGCACTCATTTGACTCATATGATGAAGACAGTTTTGGCTTTTCTTCCACGAGAATGAAGATAAATCTGTCTGGAAGTGAGCCTGCCTAAACTGGGCCTAAAAAGACTTCTGTAATATTGTATTACTGGTGTAGAATTATGTTCTACACCAGTAATACCAAATTTCCCTGAGCGGGACAATAAAGTTTATTATATCGTATGTGGATCAGAATACTTTTTTGTGAAAACCAACAATGGCATTCTGATTTAATGTCATCCAGGTTACCAAACCTACAACCATGGAAAACAACCAATCCATAAATAGAGAGAGAGAGAACGTTTTTAAGTTAAAGTTTGTGTGCATTTGTTTGTGTGCATGTGCGTGCGTAAGTCAGAGACCAATGAGTGGTCGTCTGCATAGCTGTTCCTAGAAACGACATCTAACTCAAGACAGAATCAGTTGTTTGATGAGAGAGAGAAGGAGAGAGGGAGGCCCAGGCGGAGAGGAGCAGGGAGGCAGCGATCCTCTCAAGATCAATGAGAGCTGAGACAGGAAGAGGAGGAGCTGCAGGCAGCGAATGGGAGCAGGCCTCGGGGAGCAGTGTCTGACGCACACCAGGAAGCCACCTGATGTGAGCAGGGTCAGATAAACGCAGAGACTCTGACGGTCACACGGGGCAGGTGCTTCCTTAGCACCCGCACCCGCACTCACACACACACACACACACACACACACACACACACACTCACACACACACAAGCACTCACACACACACACACACACACGCGCACACACACACACAAACTAAATCAGGCTGACTAGTCACCACCTCTCTCAGCTGGGTCAGTCTTTCCCAGACATCCAACAAAATACACACGCACACACACACACACACACACTCACACCCCCCGTATCCTCAGACGGGGAAGAGAGGGGCGGAGAGGACAAGAATGTGGAGGAGGACGGTGGACAGGGCACGCACGCAGACCAGCCCGACAACAGGCAGGAAACTCTAGACAGCAGCCTGTTCCATCTGCTTTTTCTGGAAGGCTGTTTCTGGCTGCAGCAGGTAGGAAAACACACACAGTCTGTGACGGAGACCGTCCACCGTCTGTGACGGAGACCGTCCACAGTCTGTGACGGAGACCGTCCACAGTCTGTGACGGAGACCGTCCACAGTCCTGGAAAAAAAACTAAAGGGAACCATAAAAAAAAGAGTACTACTGAATAAAAACAAATGAGTGATGAAGCAAAAGCAAAAGCAAAAGCGGGAAGAAGGATCTTGATTTACATGTGAGGGTGGAGATTCGAAGCCTCTCTCCTGCTGGCTTGTCCGCCCCAGGTCTCTGGGGGAGTGGAGACACGCCAGACACAGACAACCTCAGGAGAGGCCATGAATCAGGGCTAAATACGGGGGGATGAGAGTGCAGGCAGGAATGCTGCTCGCGCAGTGTCCATACGTGCAGAGCCCATCGCAGGACCAAACAATAGGAAGACCTGAGCATGGGAGGGGGAGGGGGGGGGGGGGGGGCGGGCTGCTCGAGGGGGGGTCGCCATGGGAATGGGGGCGTGGTCTGAGTTAGTACTCGAAGGTGCACGTATACAAGAAGCCCCCCCCCCCCCCCCAAACACACACACACGGTACATTTGGAACTCATTAAACTTCTGACCTCAGGAGTGCTGCAACTGAAGACGAGACAGTCCCAGAGGTCTAGACATCTTCCTGGCCTGATTATGATTCGCTACGAACAAACCTCTGCAAGTAGCCTCAGCGGGAAATAACTGATGTTACAGTGACAGGAGGGACTCCCTGTAAAGATACTGTACGGCCATACAAGGAAGGTGGTGATGATGATTCTGGAAACACAGTGTTGGGTACAGTAATGTGAAGCTAAAAGGGTTTGGTTACAGTCACGGTGTTGGTTGGTGCTTGTTAGATGTCCTGGAAACAGTTAAAGACTGGAGTTCACCTTAAAGTAAGTCATGGAGAAAAAAACCCTATCCCTACTCTAACCTCTCATCATAAAACACGCACACACGCACACACACCTACACGCACACACACGCACACACAGGAACTATTGGAGTTGACACAGTAAGTTTTAGTCGAATTTAGGCAAACAGAATTCAACAACAACAAAAAAAAGTCTGTCCGCTGGAACAGCCAACAGTTTTCCTGAGAAGCCTACTCCTACTCTACTCCATTGTTTGTGCCGCAGGACAGCTTGAGCGGGGGACACGGGCAGGCAAGCAGCCGCTAGGCCAGGCCCGGTCACAGTGATATAATGCCAATTCACTCTTTGTTGTGTGGGTGTCAGTTGGGCGGCTATGGGATCTCCTTTTCCCCTTTGTTTGTTTTGAGTAGCCCATAAACAGTCTGCATAAACCCATAGAAAAAGGACCATTTCCCCTCCTCTCTCTCACTGCCCATCCTGCTCTCTCTCTCTCCCTCCCTACTCATCTTGCTCTCTCTGCTCTCTCCATTCCCTCCCTCCCTCCCTCTCTCCCTCTCTCTGTCTCTAATTCTCATTCTCTGGACCAGTGTTGCTCTCTCTCACTCTCTCTGTTCCTTGGTCTCTCTTTCACTCTCTCTCTCCTTCTCTGAACCAGGCTCTCTCTCTTTCTCCCCCACCCTCTCGATCAGGTTGGCCTGTCTGCTCTCCCATCCGAGGCTACCTCGTACCCACAGGCACTCTGGGATTGTTTTGAGCTGTCCGGCGGAGGAAGGAAAGCGGTGTGAGAAAGTGGCTGTTTTTTTGGAGCGGACAGGAATTGGCCTCGCGGCGCACGGTTCCTCTCCTCGCAGCGGGAACAATGCGGTGGCGTCACGCCCCTACGCTGGCCCTCGCCGTTTCACATGGAAACATGTTCCCAGAATTCCGCTCCCAGGCTCGAAGGTAAGGCGGAGAGAGAGGGAGGGAGGGAACTGAAGAGAGAGAGAGAGAGAGAGAGTGGGAGAGAGAGGGAGGGAGGGGAAGGTGAGAACGAAGGGAAAGGAAACCCGTGTTACCAGGGGCATTTGTAGCCATGGCGACATACAGTGTGACTCCAAAAGCTGATTAGCAGAGTGGGACTGGAGAGGGGGGTTCGGCCTAACGCAGGATGATGATGATGATGATGCGTCTAAGCTGCAAGTCATCGTCTCCTTTCAGAGGAAGGACATCATGGTGACACGGTGCCTGGTGAAGAGGGATGTGTCTCCACCTCTGTCTAAACTCTCACGCTGTTTCATGTCGTCTTCCCCCGCTCCCTCCCTCCCTCCCTCCCCCATCTTTAATTCCCTCCCATTCTCACTCTCATGACAACATTGTTTCTCTCACCCGCTCTTTGTATAAAAACGAATCAGAGCCAGTTAGATGTGCAGTTGGCACGCAAAGGGCCTCTCCTGTCCCAGGGAACAGAGTCACACGGAAGGCAGAACAACCGTGTCCCAAGGCCCACATCCCGTCCACCATCAGCCCCCCCATCAGCCTCCCATCAGCCATCAGCCTCCCCATCAGCCTCCCCATCAGCCTCCCCATCAAGCCTCCCCATCAGCCTCCCCATCAGCCTCACCATCAGCCTCACCATCAGCCTCCCCATCAGCCCCCCATCAGCCTCCCCATCAGCCTCTCCATCAGCCTCCCCTCGCCATCAGCCCCCCCATCAGCCTCATCAACCATCAGCCTCCCCATCAGCCTAACATCAGCCTCCCATCAGCCCCCCCATCAGCCTCCCCATCAGCCTCCCATCAGAGGAAAAACAAAAACAGAGATTCATGTTGCCATGAGCACTTGTAGCATTGCTACGTAGCAAGGTGCTTGTGCCTCGCTCAGAACCTTTCCAGGAAATCAGTGCCCAGAGCACGCTGCAGCTGCTGGTGCACAATGAGGGGTTTATGTGTCCATGTTTAAAGCCAATGAAGCCTGCTGTGAACTGGCAGTGCTGCTGTGAGGTTGGAGGAGAGCTGGGCGGAGCTGGGCTCTCCTGGGAGGGACGAGCCCGGCCCGCTGACATGCATTCTGGGTAAAGCAGCAGTCCCAGCGGTCCCAGCGCCCCAAGTCATTAATTTAATACATTTCTATTCATTTATTGATTTATTTGTGTCTCATGTGGTTAGTAAAAAGGTAACATTGGCAATGCCAAATAGTCCCACTGTGGCTGTGAACTCCGTGTCCAGGTGGGGCTGGTTCCTGCCGCTAAGGGGAGGGCAGGCCAGGACTTCAGGGACAGTGAAGGTCACGCTGAAAGGGACAGTCTGAGTTTGTTTATCACAGTGTGCTGTCCGCTCCCCCGAGTCCCTTGTTTACAGAGGAGCGATGATGAATTTTCTATCTTCAAGTCCTTCTTGTCGAAGCCCCTGTTCTGCCCCCACCCCCACTCCCACCCCATCTAATGTCGTTTTGATTACAAACGTCTCCTGAGTAGTTCAGTGTTCAGTGTCGATGTTGGGAACTACCAGACTGGAGCCCAGAGCAGCTCGGTGTGACCCACCCCGCCCCGCCGCCCACCCCGCCCCGCCCCGCCTCCCACCCCGCCCCGCCCCGCCGCCCACCCCGCCCCGCCCCGCCGCCCACCCCGCCTCCCACCCCGCCCCGCCCCGCCGCCCACCCCGCCCCGCCCGCCCCGCCCTCGTCTGAACTGGTGACAGCTCTCCGTGTTCACCACCAGACACCTCAGGATGCCAGGCTCAAACCAGAGACTTCTGGCCCAGTGGCCTTTCGGCAGGGACGCAGGATGACATCATTGATTTCTCTCATTGTTTAACATTTTGACCCTGTTTTGTGTGCACTGCCTTGGCCAACTATTGCTTCATGGTTCTAAGGCAGGGTTACCTTGAGCAAAACACTCTGGTCTCTCTGGAACCAACCCTAAATAAATATTATATCAATATATTACTGGCGTCTATGCATTCCAAACACTGAGATATACGATGTGCATGTTTCAAATGAGATATTCCTGAAATATTGTCATCGCGAAGCATATCCTGATGAAATGACCAAAAAGAAAACACGACCTTCTAATCTAACGCTCCCCTGCTACAATAACATCCCCTCAGACAACAACAAGTCCATTCTCACTGTGAGAACGAGGGGAAAAACAAATCAGCTGCTAAGAAGCGGTTTGAAGTTCCTCGACAAACATCAGACACGGACATCAGGAAGGAGGGGGGGAGGAGGAGGGGGGGGAGGGAAGGAGGAGGAGTTGGATAGGACAGGGGGTTAGAGATGAGAGAGGAAGTTGCCTGAGGGCGGGGGGGGGGGGGGGGGGGGGGGGGGAGGGGTTGTCTTGGAGGAAACCAGCACATGCCATGAGGGTAAGGGTTTTGTGCCTGCGCTGCCCTCCAGGTCAGTGGCCAGCAGTTGGCAGGAGCATGCAGGGCTGACTGGAAGCTGGACAGCCAATGAGAGGTACCGCTCCACCCTGTAAACTAACTCTCCCAGGGCCCAGAGTAAACCCTACTCTACCAAGCCCCCTCCCCCCCCCCCCCCCCCCCCCCCCCCCCCCCCCCTCCCTTAAACACATGTCGAGGGGTGTGTGAAATAATAATACTGTTGGGATGCACAGCTGGGGATCTGTGTGTGCGTGTGTGTGCGCGCGCGTGTGTGTGTGTGTGTGTGTGTGTGTGTGTGGGTGGGTGGAAGCATGCCTGCTGTAAAAAAGCTTCTGTCTGCTGCTACATTTTGAAGTGACTGACCCCTATCAAACTAATGTTTACAACCTGGCATTACCATGCTTGGAGGCTAGTTCTATGTAAAGTACTTGCAGAGGTGGGTTCTCCTCTCTGTTATTAACTCTTGAGTAGCAACACCTGGCTGCAGATGTAGCCCTGTTAAGAGTCAGAGGAGAACACGCTGGAACATCTCCAGCTTTGACGGCAGGAGGGATAACAGGACTCTTAAAGGTCAGTTGTTTTATGGCTGAAAAAGAAGAAGCAGGTTCACGTCTAAGATGTTTTATTGGCATTTTTCCTGCATTTTTCCCGCTTTAAATGGACAGTTCTCCTGTCACATGATGTGTGACAGGAGAGGCGGAGGGAAAAGACTGGGAAGACACAAAGCGACAAAGCCAAGGCAGGTTTAGGAGCCAGGCCACTGCAGCAAGGCCTCAGCCTCCATGCCACGCACACTTATCTAGTGAGCCACCAGGGTGCCCCAGAGTCAGTTCATGTCTAAACAGTATTATAATTCACAGGCAGGATACCAACTACTTAAATAACTGTTCCCCTAAACATGCCAACGAAGAGGAAAGAAGCATTGAAGTGTTGTCTGGAGAAGATCAGAGGTACAAGGTACAAGGTTAAGTCACGCTGGCTGATAAATATAGCTCACCTTGACTCCTACAGGGGTAAACAATCTGTGATGTCACAGCGATGATCCCTGGGCCAGGATGAAGACAATAAACAGGAAGTGGCTCAGCAGCAGCAAGCGACATCCCATAATATAACCCCGCAAAACACACAGACGAACACCCACGACAACCCAAGATGAATAATTTCAACTTTACTCTGAATTTGAAAATGTACACATTCGTGTAGAGAGAGCATAGTAAATCATGCAGAAATGGGTGTTTAGAGAGGATGAGGAACGAAATGGAGCTTACCCCACACGCCCCCCCACCCCCCCACGGCTATGTGATCTCCTTCGCAGCAACATAAATCCATTCCACACCACTCACTGTCACTGTAAACAGCTGGAGCACATGTTTTATAGCAGTCCAAACAGAGCGCTTCAAGATCAGGCGGGATGCAGGCCCCCTCTGCTCTCTGCAGCACTGGTTCAGACCAGCCCTGGGAGAGGACACATCATCTCCCCATCCAGGTGCAGCCCTGTGGTATAAACCAACTTAACCCCTCACCTCCCTCCCTTGATCCGGGCTAATGGGAGGCCATTAGAGGAGCACTGGGGCCAACCAGCGATGAGCGCTGCGCTTTGTGCTCCTCCTGTCCCAGCTGCTAACACTGAGGTCATCAGAAGAGGGAATTTCTCCCATATACGTTTTAATCACGCGCTTTTTGGTCACGGATTTTCTCACCATTCCAGGCAGCGCACGTGACGACACGCACACACACAAGAAACACTTACACACACAAGCATTTATAGATTTACATACGTGTACAGTACACACACACACACATCGACACACACACACACTCCCACAGATTCAGACAAACACACAGCTGCCTGGAAACTGTAGATAAGGCTCCTGAGCTAAGGGGGGGGGGGGGTGAGAAAGGGGGATGGTGGGGGATAAGGAGGGATGCGGGGGGGTGAGGGAGGGGAGGCGCAGAGGGGTGAGAGGGGCGAGAGAGGGGGGGGGGTCTCTACAGGACGTCCTGAGAATACACAGCTTCTAAGACGAGTCACACACCATGTCAACACAGACCTTAAACACACACAGGTCATCACATACAACACGTCGAACACGCTAGGAAGCACAAACAACATGTCTAACATACTATGACTCACACACACAACACACATGTATACTGCCCAGTGCCGGAAGACCCTGTTGCAGATTTACTGACTAGGAAAATCTGAAACACATGACAATTAGGTCATGCTTTTTCATGGTCGGAGAATACATAGCAATTAGTAGGTGAACTCATAGTAACAAGGACTATTTTACTGGTAAGTCCCTTTGAAGTTAGAACAAAGTTGTTCCCATGTTTAAGCAACAATGTCTGAGAGAGGATGTGATTTATTGCCTCCTAATGTTGCAGCTAGTTCACACATGATGGGCATAGATTTGTCTAGATAAAGCTGATATTAATGCAACGTCATGAACATTAGAGGCCCTGCCTGGACAGCCTGCAGCAGCGCTGGCTAAATGGCCTGGGTCTAACGATGTCATTAGCAGCACAGACACGCGGATGAAACGGCCTCTCCATTTCCCTAACGGCTGTACTATAGGAAGAGAGGCAAGGTCTTCTCAGCATTGTTTTTCCTCCTGTGTGTGTGTGTGTGGGTGTGTGTGTGTGTGTGTGTGTGTTTGTGTAGGGGAGGGGGGGGGGGGAGTCTGATTGTGTGTGTGTGTGTGTGTGTTTTGAACGTGTTTGTCCCAGACTTGGACAGGGAGGGGTCGTTGTTTGCCTGCTGCTCTTCCCTCTGCTTACTCTGTTGTTTCCCAGCCACCCAGTACACAACACATCCCATTACTGCAGAGAGCGAGAGAGAGAGAGAGAGAGAGAGAGAGAGAGAGAGAGAGAGAGAGAGAGACAGAGAGAGAGAGAAAAAGAGAGAGAGAGAAAAAGAGAGAGAGAAAAAGAGAGAGAGAGAACAAAAATAGAGAGAGAGACAGACAGACAGACAGACAGAGATTGAAGGACCCTTTTGGATGTGCCTAATTGTTCTCTCTTCATTGTGTTTATTTGCCAACATGCCCCATGGTGCTGTGCCTGGCTGCAGCCAATGAGAGGCCGGTTTGATTGGATCTGGCGTGTTGCCCTGAGAGAGCAGGTGCAGCCGCACTGGAAGATAAGAGCACATCCACAGATCTGCTTAAGCACAGGCTCAGATGGTTCACCCTCACACACACACACACACACACACACACACACACACACACAGAGCAGTGCATGACACACCAACCTTCAGAAGAAGATTACTGGGGGGTGGTGGGTGAGATGGGGCGTTATTTTCACTGCACCATTTGTGTGAGTTTGCGTTTATGTGTTTGTGTATGTGTGTATGTGCATGGGTGTGTGGGTGCATGTGGGTGGCATGTGTGTGTGTGTGGGTGCGCGTGGGTGTGAATGTGTGTATGAAAGTGTGTATGAAAGTGTGTATGAAGGTGTGTGCGTGCGTGCGTGCGTGTGTGTGTGTGGGCACTCGTGGTGTGCCAGGGCTCCTGTGCGACCTCGTGGAAAATCCTCCTCGGTGCTTTCCTGTGGGTCTCCATTATCAGCCATCGTTCATAAAGCAGCCTTTCCCCTCTCCTTCCTCCTCTGCTTCCTCCTCTTCCACCCCTCCTCCCCTCCGTCCCCCTTTCACATTCATCTCCATCCCATGAATCACTGTTACCACGGGAGCGCAAAGTACAGTGGATGTCCACCGCGGTTCACGCACTTCTAAACGACTCCCATGACTTACTCCCAGCTCAGAGTGAGATCATGGTTCTTCTGAGTGCAGTAAAAGCAGCAGTGCCAGTCAGAACGTTACTTCACCTGAGTCCGGAATGGCACCAGGCATTCATTAGGCATGAACTATGGTGATTATGCCATATTACAGTGTACTCGGAAACCGAATGACTCAGATACAGAGTCATTTTAGCACGAGCCAACTGATGTCAGTAGATGCTTGCCAGAGTTGAGTTTGTTCAACTATGTTTCCATTGGCAACAAATTGGGTCTGATATTACTAGTATAAGGCATTGCAGTTCTCTAGGAATCTTAAGACAACCCTTTTAGGACAAAATAAGTTGTGCAACATGTTCTCACATCAATATGTCTTTAGGGCTGGAACAGTTTGTGGTTACATGGTTAATTTAATCTGATAGAGAACAAGATATTTCTATGATAGTTGAATAATGATCTCCAGGGTGATATTTCAACAGGCTTGCTGGAAAACGCAATTTGTAGATAATATTTTTTATAAAATAAAATGTAATATATTTTTCTTCTCAGATTGTTAAAGTTAGATTAGCTAAATCTAAGTTTTGAATTCCATCATAAAGGTCATACATATGACGTCAAGGTAAAGTATTTTTACTGTACAAGTACATTTCTTGTATTCCACATAGCATTTGATATATTCCTATGCTATTTGTTCATTGGTATACTGCTCGTTTTATTGAATTAGAGTTAAAGCAAGACACCCAGTGAGAGAGGAGGCCTGGGTCTCAGTGTGACCACCCTGATTAGATAAAGGTTAACTAAATAAAGCTGGGCTAGCGCAGCCCGTGCAGGCAGCAAGCTGTTGAAGGAAGCCCACGTCTCCAGCAGGACAAGCCAAACAAAACGTCTCTGCTCCTGAGGGCAGGGATGAAAGATGGCAGCCCACGTCTCCAGCAGGACAAGCCAAACAAACCGTCTCTGCTCCTGAGGGCAGGGATGAAAGATGGCAGCCCACGTCAACAAATCCAGAGAGCGTGCGGTTCAGAGGTGGGCCTCGACCCATCCACTCTGTTCCTCCGTGTGGCCGGGCGGAGGACAGGGGGTGAGGGGTGTTTGTAGGCAGGAGGACGGGGTCTGGGAGAGTGAACGACGGAGAGAGAAAAGGGAGGATGAGAGACAGAGCGAGGAAGAGAGAGACAAAGAGAAAAGGGAAGCGGGAGAGGGGTTGAGTGAGAGAGAGTGGTAACGTTTAAAGAGAAAAAGCGAGAGTGGAATAGAAAAAAAGAGAGTCAGAGAGAGAGAACATGGAAGAGTGAGTGAGTGAGTGAGTGAGTGAGTGAGAGAGAGAGAGAGAGAGAGAGAGAGAGAGAGAGAGAGAGAGAGAGAGAGAGAGAGAGAGAGAGAGAGAGAGAGAGAGAGAGAGAGAGAGAGAGAGAGAGAGAGAGAGAGAGAGAGAGAGAGAGAGAGAGAGAGAGAGAGAGAGAGAGAGAGCAGCTTTGGCAGAGAAAGATCCCTGATACATAACTAATCTTGTTGGCTCCCAGACTTGATCCACTATAAATCTGCGTATGGGGAGATCAGTGAGTAGAGCACAGCGTCCACTACAGGACGTGACACTGAGAATGTGCGGGGGGCTCGATAGAGAGTCAAAAGGCCGATGAGAAAAAGGAAAGAAAATAAAGAGAGGGAGGAAAGGGAAGCACTTAGGTGTGCTTGATATCCTATCAGGAGTAATACACATATCTCAGCAATGGAAAAACACCAGAGCAAGCTAACATGAATGGGATTTACTGTGGAGCTCAATGGAGAGCTTCAACACAACCGAGAGCATTTGGTTGGGATAAAAGTAGAGATCAAACAGTGGATGAATAAAGACTTGGAAACAATACAGAGCTCTGTGTGTGTGTGTGTGTGTCTGTGTGTGTCTGTGTGTGTGTGTGTGTGTATGTGTCTGTGTGTGTGTGTGTGTGGGAGCCAAATATACGGCAGCAATTTAAGCTCCTTTTTTGTTCTTGAAAATTCTCCTCAGATGTTGGAAACAGGACTAAAAGACGAGGGGAGACAAAACAAACAGCAATTAGGATAGTTTACGTATTAGTTGAAAAGCACACTATCCCCTCATTAGGAAACATCTGCCATATTGATGTACGAGTCCAGGAAGAGACAAATTCCTTCTATCCCTGTAAAACAAACCTCTGCAGGGGAGAGTTAGCTAACCGTCCAAACAACTCACCATCACCCTCATCCACCCCCAAAAACATGATCAGGCCCTAAAACGGACCAACACACACACACATATATACACACACACACTCACTTGCAACACACATACACATGTGCACATTCTACACTGCAGAAACAGACAGAGCCTCTATCACTGGTTCTCAGCAGGGAACTCCAGCGCTGTGCCCGGCAGAGCCAGGGAAACAGACATCTCTTCTGGTGGTGAGAGCCCCTGTGTGTCCGGAAAAGAAACAACAAACGTGGCTAAGTTTGTCTCCTGCTCCTAGCAGATGATGTCCAGATATGAGGTCTGGGGTACAGGAATGCTGCTGATAGCCAAAGAGAGACCCCAAGAGAAGATAGAGAGACACAACAGAATATAATGTATTGAGTGATAGACAGACTTTCTGCTCCAAATGTTCGGTGTACTGTAATGCACCTCTGACTGGGAGGTAGAGAGAGGAACTGCCAGAGGACTAAAAATGATATACAACCTCACTGATTCTTAAGAATAACATCCTTGGTACATGTTCGTGAAATGAATAAAACTTTAAATCAGGTCTCAGATTGGCCAAATGAATCAGTCAAATCTACAATGAGCCCTTTGAGATGGTGACATAGCTTCAACTTTATATGAGGCAACCGACTGTTTAACACAACCTGGCACGTGTCCTTTCTTGTGTGTGTGTGTGTGTGTGTTCGCTCGTGTGTGTGTGTGTATGTGAGTTTAAGTTGGTTGTACATGTCCTGTAATATGTGTATGGTTCACACTATACTGTGTACTAAATTCAGAAACGTTTATGAGAAAACCACAACGTGGAAGGTTGTTGGCTCTCCGGCGTGTTGTGCCGTAAACAGAGTCAGCGATGATGCTCGGCTTGTTGAGGGAGTGCGCCTCTGTTTCCATATCAACACTGAGGTGTTCGTTGCTCCACCGCAGGAACGAGACACAGAAAAGTGTTTGTTGTTTTCCTCACAGGTGGAGAGGTGACCTGAGGGACTTTGAAGGGATTTAATTGAGGGTTTAGTGGGTTTAGAGTAATAATATTGCACACTTGTTCAGAATCGTAAAACAAACAGTAGGAGATATTTTGTTCAGATACACGATTGTGCAAATCGTGCGGTTGGAGGGATAGTTGTGTTGCGCGACTAAACTTTTCTCTTTCTGTAACCACAAATTCCGAGGGAAAATTTGCTGTTGAAGCACGGCGGTTGGAACAGAAGTGAAAGACCGTCACACAATCCTTCATCCCAGACAGGAAATGTGTCTCTTCACCACACTGAAAGACGTGATCCTTTCGAATGTTTACAACAACATCGAGCAATCAGTGTCCAGGGTCACGCGAACCTGGATGAACGGGATGGGACCTCTTAGTTTCACACAGTCATCTGAAAACATCCGCTTTGTTTTCCGATTGGGAAAAATCTCACAAACCCGTAGGTTTCTATTATTTTATTTTTTATTACTTTGGAAGCCAGTGAAATGTTTAAATACGGTTATGGTTGCATTCACACACCTAGGATTGTACATTAAATGGAAAGCGTTTTTTCCAAACAAGTGTGTTTACCTTAGCAGATGAGCGCACAAAGTCCACACAAACCAGCATGTCATCGTATTTAAGTATCGAATTGTGAAACCAAGTCTAAGCGTACAGAAAGTCAGATCCTGAACAGAAATCCAGTACACACTCGAGACTCATGTCGTACTGCTTGCGAGACACAAAAATGTAAAGCTATATTGGGAGAAGTGAAGATAGCCTTGAGTTCCTCAACTTAATGGGATTAATTTGGTGCAGGAGTGTTTCATAGGAGTGTGGTCTGTATCAAGAAAGAGGAGGGAGATCAGAAGCCAGATTCTCACACAACTTGGCAAGAGCAAAGAATCATCTGTCTGGGTTGTGCCGAGAGAAGGTTGTAGGGCATTGTGTAAAACACACACACATACACAGTAACAGACACACACATACATACACACACACACACACAGCACCTATTGCCAGCTGGGTAAGAGAAAGCAGAACTAGGGGAACTGTGGACACGCTCATTTCTTTAATGGTTACATCCTCCTACACACCCTAAACACGCGCATGCACGTGCATGCACACGCATTCACTCTCCAGGCGTAAACTCTTCCAAGTGAAACACCCAGATACACCACTCCTCACACACAGAAATAATCTCTTTTACACAGACACATTCTGTACACTTAACCAAACACAAACACACACACACACACACACACACAGGCTGTCTCCCCGCCTCTTCCAAGCAATCAGAGGCTGGGAATAGGAAGGAGAGAGAGGAAGCATGCAGCCATTCACAGGCTGGGAACAGGGAGAAGGAAGAAAAAAAACACCCGGAACCAGGAATTTACGAAGGAAAAAACAACAGCCTTCCAAAAATACCACCGAACCATCTCCGCAGATAAACAGAAATATTATTCCACCGTTGCTTAGGATGTCTCTTTTTACTCTGTTCCTCCTTTGACCCCTCCACCCCTCTTTCTCTCCCTCTCTCCCTCCCTCTCCCTCCCTCCCTCTCCCTCTCTCCCAGGACACCAAGTCTGCAGAGCTAATTAGCAAACATCATTAGCAGCTAGAGAGGAGGGAGTGATGCCAGCCTCATCAGGCCAGAGACCCAGCCCAGGCCAGGGGCTTCACCCCACCAGGCCAGGAGCTTCACCCCACCGGGCCAGGGGCTTCACCCCACCGGGCCAGGGGCTTCACCCCACCGGGCCAGAGACCCAGCCCAGGGGCTTCACCCCACCGGGCCAGGGGCTTCACCCCACCGGGCCAGGAGCTTCACCCCACCAGGCCAGGGGCTTCACCCCACCGGGCCAGGGGCTTCACCCCACCGGGCCAGGGCTTCACCCCACCGGGCCAGGGGCTTCACCCCACAGGGATGAGTCTGGCTCCTTCCGTGTGGCGCTGCTAAGTGTTTTACCCTGTCCCTTCCTTCTCCGCCACAGCAGTTTACATAAGCGCTTCCTATAGGGCAGCGTGGTGGGGTCCACCAGCACCACTGTCACGCAAGCGCATCTCTAGGCTGTCGTCCAGTGCTCGGATACAGGTTTTTCAGAGAAGGGCTAGCATGCATGCCTTGTTTGTTTGTAAATGTGTAAAGGACAGGGGTATGCGTTGGGGGCAGGGATTCACTCACACTAGGGCTCAGGAACCCAGACACCAGGTGACGTGAAGGACTTTTGAAGTCACCTGTGGGGGGGTGGGGGGTCCTTTATGGAATGGCCCACATTACCAAGCCAGACCTGAGAAATCTGTGTTGCAATTCTGAGCTAAAAATACACATCCTCCATTGTCTTCTGGTTATCTGTGTCTGTTACTTGACCGGTCCGCTAAGTGAAAACGGCAGGATCGTCACGGTGACAGAGGATACCACGGTGACAGAGCCTTTCCTGTGGGTGATTGGCAAAGGTCGCTGACCCTGAGGTCATTTCCTCTGACCTTGGTTTCCTAATTGATTCAATTTCCCGACCAATGGCCTGCTATTAGGATTCTCTGACAGACTCGGCTCCAGACCTTACTTTCTTCATCATAATAAGGCCACTTTTCTAAGTCCATGGGGATGGCTGACTGTTAATTGTTCAATATGTCAGCGTTCCTCCACCCATTACACAATGAGTAATGCTCACATCCATGTCATAATGACAGCCTGTCCACCCTAACCGCCTCCATGACCCACTATGACATCACCACACCTCACCCGTGATCCACAGCAGATGTTGGTGGATGATGAGCGAGGAGTGGCAGTCCCCTGTTACCTGTGGTAAAGGACACACAACGCAGGTATGAGGGTGACAGGCTCTCTGCGTCACCTACATGACCTTCGTCCTGTCACCATAGTGATATTATCATTATGGTCGTTATTACCACATGATGAGGTCACTTAGTTCCACCTTTGGACGTCAAGGGTGTCATTTTGGTTTCGCATCGGTGAAAGGGCCAGATGACAGTGTTTGGAAATAGTCAGGAAATAATCACCTGAGGTAAATAATAATTACGTGTTTTCATTAGGTGTCCACAGTTTTAGAATTCATACTTTAAGAGACTGTTTTTTATTTCAATACAAGTTTGTTTTGCATTTGCATTTGCCTTCTACTTAACAGGGGATGTCGTCCTGTAGATGAAACTCATGTCCCTCTTTCATGTCTCCGTATCCTGCCAACATACTCCACTTGCTCTGACGCACTAGTTTCGTGTTGTAGACTGAGGACAGTTCCAGCTAATTCTACTAGTTAATGCTGCCCATTGTAAACAGCAGAATTCTGATTTCTTTGATTACCTTGTGACGATGTGTTGCTTTTACTGAAGATCTTAATCTCCAGCCGTGTCTGTTTATTATCTTTGGTGGTGGACATTTTTCCCAATCCCATGTCTTATTTAAACAAGCATGTTCAGCTTTAATCACAAACTACTCTTTAAGGTAAATAAAACTAGTAAGGCTGTCAGACAGTCAAGTAACAAAACCAAGTTTGTGGTTTTGAGGCATGGTGCCTGCGTGACTGTGTGTGTGAGTGTGTGTGTGTGACTGTACGTGTGTGTATGTGCAGATGTGTGTGTGTGTATGCGTGTCAGTGCCCCCACCTAGAGCAATATTACATTGGGCCAATCGGAGAACGGGACCACACTCTAGCACATCCTGTTTGACTTGACCTCAGAGGATATTCCCCTTTCCCAAGCAAACAAACCGCTGGGCTTTTGGATCGTACCAACGTCGGAGGGGAAGGGAGAGGACGGGAGATGGGGGGTGTCTGGGTTCGAGGATCAGATGGTAGGGCTGAACTTCAGAAGCACAGAGAAGTCAGGAGAGGTATTCGAACAAACAAATGGAGACAGACTCACTGATTGTTCAACCATGTGCCCCCAGCCCCATACACCCCCCCCCCCACACACACACACACACACACACACAGATGAATGTGTGCAACATTACACAATCTGAGGTAGGGTCCTACGATTGGAAGAAAGAGTCAACTTAGAGTAGTGAGCAAATATGAAGTACAAAATGGCTACTTCATGTTACACCCCCAGCTAAAGTTGCCCCCTTTGTTTATAGAGAACATATTTGAGTTGCCCCTATAGGAGAGGATATGGGATCATCTTACTCTCCCCAAATCTGTCCTTGGAAGAGGAAACCACCCAAAACAGATCCCATCAGTATATTTGTGAGTTACCTTTCACTCTTGTGAAAAGGGTTAGGGTTAGCACGAGCCCTCTGCACGTCCAGCACAAGCAGTATCCTGCCCCGCCGTCATCCATTTGAAGTCGTCCTCCTGTCCCACTCACTCCATTATCCCCGGGGTGTTTGTGCCATGACGCTTTGCAGGGTGGACCACGCTTTGGAGGGGAGGCTCCTGGGATTAACAGTCCGTCCTGACACTAATCCCAGCGTGTCCAAGGCTTTGCATGGACACAGCATCCTCTTACTGAAACCAGCTCTCTCCGCTGTGGAGCAGGGGGGCTTCGTGCCACTGGTCCGTCGGGCACGTCGACCAATGAGATTTGTTTACTCCCTGCTCGGCCTATGAGGTGACGTCACGTTGGTCAAAGTCAAAGTGAACTTCTCGTTTGAACTTGGATCGCAATAAGGAATGAGTAATAAGGAAATACAGAATGATGACTAAATGTTTGAATATCTTTTTCAGACAGACAGTTGTGTGTACATATCTCCAGGGTGTGGCTGGGGTTGGCTTAAAGGTGTCGATTCTTTCATCATGTGGTAAACCTCTTATTATACAGCAGGAGGTCCCTCTCTAAGCTACATTCTCCATCTCTAACACACGTTTCATCAATTCAATCAGAAAGCATTACCAGAGGGGAGCTTTCGTCTGAACTGAATTAATAACCCACAGCCTCCACAGGTTTTAATTGTCATTCAGGGGGCTTTTATCAAGTTCAGGTGCTGCTGCTTTCTAAGAGAGAGATGGGGCTATCTTTAGCCTATAGACTGGGTTTCCATGGAGACCGCAACGAAGGGCCATAAACGCAGCAAATTTATGCAACCTATATACTTAGAGGAGCAAGACTGTCAGCGAAGCCACCATGAAGGGAGTGGATTCTGGAATTCATTTACATCTGTTTCCAATACACTTAACTGTAGCTGGACTGTTTCACCTTAAACTGTAAAAATGTAAATGTAAACCATTAGCTTGCATTACGTTTGTCCCCCTTGAAACCGCTGCATTGTGTAGGGCTGGTTTCCTGAATTTCATCATCCTACACCATGACCCTCACAGCTGCAATGAGAACTCAGCTATTCAGATGACTTTACTGATCCCAAAGGCAATTAGTTTGCAGCTTACCCAGTCCATACACACAAAGAAAAAAACCTCACAGGCGGGTATATGTCAAAGGCTCAGATCAACATACAACGGTTAAAACATTGAGGAAAAATGAAGACAGAAATGAAACATAGTATATAGTACAGTTCATAGGCCTTACTGTGGACATGGAAAACAAGGAGTCATGTCCCAAGCGACAGTCTCAACACTGCCTCCAGTGTGACCATATTAACCACCTATTCAAGGAGCATTTGGTTCCATGGACAGGCCGGGATCTGCGCTGAAGATGACATCACCCTCGCCTCAGGTTATACAGTAGGTAAGTTATTTAGCTAAACAACGTGGCTGTTCATGTTTCCAGTGTCCTAATGGAAATGCTGGGATGCTGCGGGTATAGGCTGCTGTTTACTAAACAGAGCTCATTTTGAGGATGGTAGGAAAAGTTCCAAAACAGGCCCGATGGGCGGTACGGAGGCCACTGTTCCGCTGTGAAGAAAAGGCTGGTCTGGTTCTAGAACAGCATCATCATGTTCTCTCAGACGTCACTGAGGGAATGGACCTATTGGACAGAACTCTTTTCGTTCACGGAACTCTCTTTGGTCACAGGGAAATGTAACAGAAGAATGGGGACTGAGCCGGTGAAGGTTATGGGTCAAGATATCAATAACACCGTTCCACATCTCAGACTAAAGCTCCAGACAATGTTTCAGTAGAGCTGGATATAACTAGAGAACAGAACCACTCCAGAGAGACCCCAAACCACAGGGCCGACTCCCTTTCTATGACCTTTTATGGAGGTCATCCTCTCACTTCCTTAATAGAGCTGTTTCCAGGGCGATGAATGAGTTGTCGTTCCTGTCTGGATCAGGGGTTTGAACCTGGGGGTCTTACAGCACCCTGTTAACCCTCCTCTCTCTGTGCCAATGTCAATCTGTTCCAACATATTGGCCTTCCTTCACTTAAATCAAGATTTACTCTACTTTTACGACAGAGCGCAGCTGGACTTCAAAAAGGGCCTGCTCTGAGGTCCAGCAGCCTTGGGTGAGCAGAGCTGGGACCCAAAGATCAACACTTCAGGGGGTCTGGCGGATGACAGCAGTGGACCACATAGACCGGACCTCATGTCACACAGCAGCCATTCAAAACGAGCCCAGTTATACTGCAAGATTTAGAGACAGGTCAGTTAGATGTCATTCTCTCTGCCCGTTACATTGAGAACTATTATCATTTTATCACGGTCCCACTATATAGGAGAAGAAAACACTTCCAGCTATAAAGGGAGAAAACGTCATGGCATATTGTTTGATTCAACAGCATTCCTTGCATTCCATCTACAACAATAGATATTCTGGTGGCTGTGCTCCAAACAGTCGGCTGTGTACACTTTCTTGTCAGTGGATCACAGCTTTCGTGAGAACCACCAGAATGGTGAGAAAATCATTGAGTGGAAGGGAGGAGGAGGTTGTTTGTCACAAACAGAAAGAGAACAGAAGCAGTCCAGGCCCAACCCGGCTCAGCTAGACCTGCCCAGAACCCCTAGACCCCAGCTAGACCTGCCCAGAACCCCTAGACCCCAGCTAGACCTGCCCAGAACCCCTAGACCCCAGCTAGACCTGCCCAGAACCCCTAGACCCCAGCTAGACCTGCCCAGAACCCCTAGACCCCAGCTAGACCTGCCCAGAACCCCTAGACCCCAGCTAGACCTGCCCAGAACCCCTAGACCCCAGCTAGACCTGCCCAGAACCCCTAGACCCCAGCTAGACCTGCCCAGAACCCCTAGACCCCAGCTAGACCTGCCCAGAACCCCTAGACCCCAGCTAGACCTGCCCAGAACCCCTAGACCCCAGCTAGACCTGCCCAGAACCCCTATAGCCCAGCTAGACCTGCCCAGAACCCCTAGACCCCAGCTAGACCTGCCCAGAACCCCTAGACCCCAGCTAGACCTGCCCAGAACCCCTAGAGCCCAGCTAGACCTGCCCAGAACCCCTAGACCCCAGCTAGACCTGCCCAGAACCCCTAGACCCCAGCTAGACCTGCCCAGAACCCCTAGACCCCAGCTAGACCTGCCCAGAACCCCTAGACCCCAGCTAGACCTGCCCAGAACCCCTAGACCCCAGCTAGACCTGCCCAGAACCCCTATAGCCCAGCTAGACCTGCCCAGAACCCCTAGACCCCAGCTAGACCTGCCCAGAACCCCTAGACCCCAGCTAGACCTGCCCAGAACCCATAGACCCCAGCTAGACCTGCCCAGAACCCCTAGACCCCAGCTAGACCTGCCCAGAACCCCTAGACCCCAGCTAGACCTGCCCAGAACCCCTAGACCCCAGCTAGACCTGCCCAGAACCCCTAGACCCCAGCTAGACCTGCCCAGAACCCCTAGACCCCAGCTAGACCTGCCCAGAACCCCTAGACCCCAGCTAGACCTGCCCAGAACCCCTAGACCCCAGCTAGACCTGCCCAGAACCCCTAGACCCAGCTAGACCTGCCCAGAACCCCTAGACCCCAGCTAGCTTGGTCTCACTGAGAACAGTGAGACCAAGGGAGGGAACATGGGGCAGATTTTTAGGGGTTAACACTCTCTTCTCTCCTTCATTCCCCATTCTTCACTTCTCCCCCCATCTTTACCCCCCCCCCCCCCCCATCAATTTGACCCCAGACCCCCCTCCCCCCAGGGCCGGCGGAACACTGGGGCAGGAAGTGGACACCAGGACGTGAAGTCTGGTCTGGGAGACCCTGCTGTGTTGACTGAAAGCTTGAAACCCTTTGATGCACGGTTTCAATGCATGCAGATCCCCAGTTTGTGGTTCCAGACCTGGCATGAACAGTACCAGAGAACTGGGTTCGTTCTGGGTCGAGCTATTCTCTGGAGCTGCAGAATGATGCAATGTCAGCAAAGGAAATCACATCAGAGAAACCACAAAAAACACTTGCTGACAGTTTCTCAGACTCACTTTGGACTTGTGGGTTAGCGCAGGACATACAGGCATTTCATGCGACATGCTGACATCTTACAGAGTGAGTGCAGCTTATCACATAGTTATTAGGGGTGGGGGGAAATAGATTCACATTTGAATCGCGATTCGGTCTTCTAGCAATTCACATCAATTCACCAATGTAAAAAATAATGTTAGATTAAAAATGATTTGCAGATAACGAGAGTGAGATGGAAGAGAAAGAAAAAGAGAGAGAAAGAGAGAGGGCGAGAGAGAAAGAGAGAGGGCGAGAGAGAGGGCGAGAGAGAGACATCATGGCCTGAGTCTGAGCAGACAGAATTATGACCCAAAGGGTCTGTTTCAGCTGGTTAAAGACTTGCTTGTCACTTGGCTTTCCGGATACTGCTGGAAATGTAGTGTTATCATCTGTGCTCAGTTGTTGAACCTCCTATAAACTGCACATGTGACATTCTTTATGGCTGTTTTATGTCAGCTGAATTGGAGACATATGGCTTTAAAGGAGATAGCACAGGTAATATTCGCCATTAGAGAAAATTATATGGCAGAGGTGCAATAAAGGCTGCAATTTTCAAATCATAGCGCTGCCTGTCCACCCCTATCAGATCAACGAAATAACAGATTGGAAGCAGGGTGATGATACCCAAAGTCAACAATGGAAAAAAATTATATGAAGAACATTTTATTATTTATTTTTTTACAAATAATGGCAAACAGAGCAAAGTGTTTGAATTCAAACAGATCTATATTCAGGCACATAATCAGGTCTTCACTTATTAGACAGTCCATCCTGCCAGAAAGCATACAGTACTATCCATAAAGTTCTCTTTTAACTATTTCCAACCATAAATAGACAATGAACAGGGCAATGAAAACAGATGACATGTTGATATCAGTGTAGTCTTGAGTAAACACACGCAGACAGGCCGACACGCTACAAGCACCACGCCTGAGCATAGTATCTCAGTGGGCCCTTTATAGAAGTAACAGGTGTGTCAATAAGCCATGCTCAGAGCCACCTCACTCTGTCTGCCCCCTGTAAACACAGCAAACATAGGCTACTCTCGCTCTGCACTCTCGGCAACCCACAGATAGCTACCATCTGAAAACAGATGGAGTACAAACAGGAGGTCAAACGGAGGCTTAGGAATAGAACAGTGAACGAAGTAGAATGGAGAAATTGAAAAAATTGAAAAATAAGACTTTAAACAAATAATGTTTGAAGATTGATTACCCCCCTTTTTCTTTTTCTTTTTTACAGTTTATAGGCAAAAGTAAAAAGGGAAGGCCTTAATTTGAGTCTCTCTGTCATGCATGGCTTCCTGGTGTGGGGATTGATTGAGCTCTCATTTGAAAGATATAGGCCTACAGCTTTTAACACGTCTTTTGATTCTGAAAACAATTTTACAACATAAAATCAAGTATGCGTCCAATTGTTTTCCAAGTGGAACTGTAATAACATGTTGAAGGGGAAGACGGGACAGTCTCCCATCTACAGACTACAAACGGCACGCGCCTGTGTCTCTCTCCAGATGGTAGGCAAAAAAATAAAATAAAATTGTAACCATAGTTTGCGATCAAATAGGCCTAGCACATCCGATCAGATCATTAAAAAAAATATATCTTATATTGGCAAAACATCGGGAACAGCTAGGCTACTGCATCCGTGTCCACCCACTCAGCCTGTCTCTATCTATGCACACGCGCGCTTTCTAGGATGCAGATTTCTTAGGATGCAAAATTCAACAGCAGTTTTATAAGAGGGTGGAAATTCGTCCAATCACCAATGAATAGTGTATAGGCCATCAAATTATGAGTGTTTTTAACCCTATGGCGTGGGAAATCCTATATGCAATTCCCGTGAGATGCTTCAGGGTAGGCCTATGGAAAAGAATAAGCCAATTTTACGGATGCAGGTGTGTGTGTGAGAGAGAGAGAGAGAGAGAGAGAGAGAGAGAGAGAGAGAGAGAGAGAGAGAGAGAGAGAGAGAGAGAGAGTGAGAGAGAGGAGAGAGAGCGAGAGAGCTCATTTACATACAGCTGAATAGTTATGTCTCCCCCGCACATTAAACCCGCATGAGAACGAAGAGAGGGGGCACGCGTCCCAACAATAGGAGGCACGCTGCCGTTGAGCTGTAAAGACCAAGGATGGGCAACATGCGGCACGCGCCGCTGAAAGATACTGTAGTAGCAAACCACTATAAAAGCACACATAGCCTAGAATATTGGCAACATTTATTTTTTATTTGTAGTTGCTATGTGTGCAGGTGTTCGGTCACTTTTAGTACGTTTGATGTTTTCAGAAATGTGGGTTATAATGTAGAAACCTAGGCCTAATTACTGGTGGAGTAACCGTTTGTCTTTCACAAATAAAAGCCTATAAATTACACTGCAGGGAAATAATACCGTTCTGTTCTAAACGCACCTTGTGGAGAAAAAAGAAGACAAGCGCGGCCAAATGAACCGACCTTTTAGCCGCGCAGCTGAGTAACCGGCAACCTTGGACCGGTTTGAATGGAGGCGCAAACATTTAAATGTTGATTTTTATTCTAAAGAAGTTTCATTTTGCCTGCCTGTCTGAATCAAAAAGTGTGTGGAAACAGTTCAGCGTTGTTGTGCGTCCTCCTCTCACGCGTAATAAATAGCCTACATCAACAGATGCCAGACTTGTTATTAATCGCCAAGTCGCCTACGATGGTCAGTCAGCATAGCGCTGCTGGGTATTAAATGTGTATATCATTGTTGTTGGGTAGAGGGGGTTGAATATGTAAAAGGGGCGGCGTTTGCGATTGATTGACAGTTTATGTAATGAGCACCACAGCGTAAGTCTATAAATTGAAGGAGGCGATACTCCACACTTCATTCACGAGTAATAAGACGACCGTTGTACATCCACGGCGCAAGATTGACGCAGAAAAAGTAGCACCAAAAACAAGCCAGTGGCACCAACCCAACACGAACCGACGTAACAATTGTGGAGTACTGTAAATGCAAGGTGCTTAGAGGTCAGAGAAGGATCAGACGTGGATATTGGTCTCGCTTCACCGCTTGGATAACCTGGGAATACGAGACGCGTCCTGGTGTTTTGGCACACTCAAAAGGGAGCTAAGGACACGCGGAGAGAGCGCGAGGAAGGATTTATACCCTTTTGTTGATTGAATTCACTCTTTTAGATTTTACTCCAACACATTGGAATTGTGGGCATTTTGGGGATATATTGGCGGGTGACGCGGCTGCCCTGGAGAAGTGAAAAGGATGGCAGCTTGGTTCACCTTTACCATCGCATTCAGCACTACGATACTCTCACAGGTAACAAGGAATTCATCTCCCTGGAGATCATGCACAGCAACAAGCAGATCTAGCCAGAGAGCCATTTGTTTGTAACAAAAATGCATTCGCTATAGCTATATTTAAACAACATATTTTTTCTTTTCCTTTTAGGTATTTGGATCTGGTGTATTTGAGCTCGACCTTCATGAATTTAAAAATAACAAAGGACTGCTGGCGAATGGAAACTCGTGCAAACCCTACTGCAGGACTTTCTTTCGAGTGTGCTTGAAGAACTACCAAGTAGTAGTGTCGCCAGGTGACTGTATTTTTGGAAGTGCCGTGACACCGGTGCTGGGGACCAATTCGTTCAGCGCAATGGACGGTGGCACTTTTAGCAGACCTATTCGACTGCCGTTCAACTTTGGGTGGCCGGTAAGATTTTTTTTTAACGTGTATTATTTGTTATGTTTCAGGCTGTGTTTAAGGAGTGTTGTTGCTCAACGGGACAGTTGTTATATTTGCAGGTCGCACTCGCAGGCCTAGTTAATCCATCAGGTAATACTCGATGAATAGGTACTAAGGGATGTTGTTTATCTCAAGTAGCAAATTGGTTAAACAGATGCGTCTTATGACACGTTCAAGTCATGCGTCTTTATGTGTATATAATGTTTAGAGCAGATGCCTAATGAGCACCAATGTAGATTATTGTGCTTTCAAGTTGGAAAAAGAAAGTGGGGTATTCGTGCTCATGCTGTGAATATCGTGTTTGAATGCACTTTAAATCATATGTTTAATATTATTATTTTTTCACCTCCAGGGATCGTTTTCGTTGATAATTGAAGCTTGGCATTCACAGTCTGCAGATCAACCTGTAGGTAAGTGGATATATGGCCACTAGAGGGCGACGTTTCTACACATTTCACTACGCTACTATAACTAATGTTTTCGAACACTTCAAAGAAAGATATTCCACCCTTTACAGTACTTATCAGCTCACTATAAATGATTCATGGGAACCAGTTGCGTAATGTTCTCCGTATTTTTCACATTTTCACGCCTTCTCTGTCCTTTGTTGTCTCTTTAAAAACACCTTTTTCATTCTTATACTCAAACACAATTGAACTTCCTTTGGTTTATTTTTGGCGTGGGAAAGAGTTCTGGGCTTTGGTGAGAATCCTCAGGCCCTGCCAAAAGCCACTGACTACATCTTCCTGTATTTTACACCTTTGGAAGGCAGGAGAATGCTTGGGAGTGTTTCATCTTACAGGAAGGACTAGGGCATGTTAATCTACATTCACCCTTTATCACAGCCATAGTGGGTTAAGGGCTTTTGTTAGGCGAACAACTGCATTAAGCTGTTGGGCACAAAGAAGAATGTGTTTGAATTGGTATGAAGAGAATGGATCATGGTCACGTACATCATGCTATGATCTAACTTTTTGTCGGGGGCTCTAACTCTTACATTTCTCCTCTTTTTTTTCTTCCAGACATGAACAATGAGGTATTGATCGGCTTCTTCGCCGTGCAGAGGCAGTTGGGCGTAGGCAGCCAGTGGTCTCAGGACGTGTTGAGCAGCAAGCAGACAGAGCTACGCTACTCCTACCGTTTCATCTGCAACGAGAATTACTACGGAGAAAGCTGCTCCAAGATCTGCACGCCCAGAGACGACCGGTTCGGCCACTACACCTGTAACCACGACGGCCAGCTGTCCTGTCTGCCCGGGTGGAAGGGAGACTACTGCGAAGAACGTAAGCCACCATGACAACCACCACTCTCTCTTTGGTGTCGGTCATAGCCTAGATATGTGTCGACTCGGTCTCACACCTGTCTTGGGCGTTATTCGCCGTCTTCGCTGGTGATGCAGTATAGGCGTGGTGTGGGTTGTTATCGAGCCTAATGTATGCGGCTGTGTGACATCATCCTCTTCAGGTATCGCGGGTGACAGTGAAGGCGTAGGCCTTTAGTTGGCTGCGTGTACAGTAAGTGTACCAAGGCTGTAAGTGTGGCCTTTCGTGGCAAATGGAGTCAGCATGTGTTTCTTGATTAATTAGTTGAGTACACTTAGCTTGATTGTTAGGAGCAGCGGTGGAACATTCAGTCTTAGACTCGTACTGTTGTTGCGTCTATGCCTTCTGTCGACCTGAAGGCACTGATATTGCTTGGTGTCTGACTCTTGTTATGAGGTACGTGTTTTTTTTAATGTTATTGTGTGAGCAAAAGAGTAAGCAAGTTGCCAATGAATTAGGTCAACCTTCTAGGCTGGAATTGAAGCCTAGGAATTTGTTTTTGTAGGGAGCAGATCAGGGACGGGTGGTTGAGTTTTATTGAAGAGTGGAAACATATTGTTGCTTCAAATGTTTGAAGTAAGCCTCAGTCATTACACTCTCAAATGCTGTGAGTATTTCTTCGTTTTGGAGGTTCCTGAATGGACCTCTAATTGCATGGGGCCTGGTGCCATTTGGCTAGTACAACAGGCGTATGTGTACAGGCCTAGTTTACCAAAACAAATGAATCAAAGGCCAGATTGAAGGATACATCATGAGGATAATCGTTACCATGTGCTGAAACCGCAGGGTGACTGCGGATCTGTCATCGATGTCACTTGGCGGTAAAACGAGTTCTATTTTGACTGTGGCACCAAATTCTAACCAGATGGGATCACGTGTCGTAACATCAATCTTTTAAGGCGGCTATGGGATAAGCACGTGCGAAAGATAAATTAGGTCATTCATACACTACAACTCAAACTACACATCTTTGATTCTCTTCTTATCTATCTTCATTTCTTTCTCAATTTCACGCGTACTGCATGGTAAACTTTGTGTAACACACTAGAACGCGCGTGCCAGGTAATTTAATCCCTGAACGAACGAGCGTCCCTTGAAGTAGCCCGGGCGGCAGCACGCGCCAGGGTTAATCGCAGCATTATCATCCGACACACGCCAACGAAAATGGTAGTCCTCCTATTGTTGAATGCGCGGCGTAGCAGCTGCATATGTGGTTCGCGCACACTACAAACAACAATAGGGACAGCTGTCTGCTATTGAAAGCAAGCATCTGTTAGGGACTAACCGGCCGTTTACCGTCGGTCGCCTATCGGATCCAAACCAGTGGCATCCAGGCCAACTGTATGTCTGACAAGTTTAGCACATGTGGTGTGCTTCATCCGGAAGCGAGCACCAACATGATCCAAAGATGAGAGACTCCAGAACTGGAGGCTTATAGGCAAAATGTTATTATCGTTGTTAAATGTTGATTTTGCACTCTTCCTATGCACTGCAGAATCCAACCATAATTATCTAACAGACAGTATCCTTGAGCCTTGAAACATTTTAAGGCAACTGTATATTTTCTTATTTACCGATGAATTGACGTAAGAATGATGTGAAATAAGCAAGCCGTATTTGACATAAGTGATGTTATTACTTTGATGACTAATTTTCGATCTGTGTGTGTCTGTCTTCAGCGATCTGCCTGAAAGGCTGCAGTGAGGGAAACGGGAACTGCTCCATGCCTGGAGAGTGTGTGTAAGTAGACGACAATGATGGATGATGATTTGGATGACGAGGAGCTGAAGTGTGAGAGTGTGTGAGCTGCACATTTGACAGGATCAAAGTACATTTACATTTAGTCATTTAGCAGACGCTCTTATCCATAGCGACTTACAGTAAGTACAGGGACATTCCCCCCGAAGCAAGTAGGGTGAAGTGCCTTGCCCAAGGACACAACGTCATTTGACACGGCCGGGAATCGAACTGGCAACCTTCAGATTACTAGCCCGACTCCCTCACCGCTCAGCCACCTGACTCTGAAAGTAGCTGGCTAAAAGCTCCTTCTGATCTCCCGTCAACTCTTCAACAGAAAAAGAACACCCACTTTTATTCCTGTTGGGGAACCGTTTCTCCTGCACAAGCATGCAGCCAGTCACATAATGTCAAACACAAACTCACTCTCTCTCACACATACACACACACACTCTTACTCGGTCACTCACACAGTATGTGAGAAAATTCCTGGCTGTCTAGTTCATTCCTCTCTTCTTTGCAAGTCGTGAGGAGGCAGGGAGTTACTTAGCACTGTGCAGGGAATTTGATTTCACTGTGAAACGTGAGAGAAGAGAACCCTTCACCTCTGGTGTTCTGGTTACTGTCCAGACTCGAAGCCTGTCGAACCCACGGCTCTTATCTGGAGCTTTGAGCTGGGATAAATAGACTGTGTGTGGATGCACTTGGTCTACCATCGTCAATTGCATGGTCATAAAACTGTAGTCGATTAAAACACACAGGCCAAAAAAAACAGGTCCGTTTAGTAAGTAGACTGCACTGGGTTATGTTCGCTAATGAATGCTTATTTTGAGTGTGGTCCGGGACAGTCTGTGTCTGTGTTGTGGGGTGAGTAGTAGACACTGACCTGAATGTGTGTTCTGTGTCTCTTAGATGCAGAGACGGCTGGCAAGGGATGTTCTGTGACGAGTGCAAGAAGTACCCAGCCTGTAAGCACGGTACCTGCCAGCAGCCCTGGCAGTGTAACTGTAAGGAGGGCTGGGGAGGCCTGTTCTGTGACCAGGGTAAGAACAAACAAGCCCAGCTTACATGAGCTAGTCTTTACTCAAACTGTAAACTCTCAGGCTCAGTCTCCCAGACATGGATGAAGCCTAGGCGTAGACTGAAACCGTTGACCGTGAATCTCTTCATCTCCCCTCCCAGACCTGAACTTCTGCACCCACCACCGCCCCTGTGTGAATGGGGCCACCTGCATGAACACGGGTCAGGGCAGCTACACCTGCACCTGCCTGCCGGGGTTCACAGGGGTCAACTGTGAGCTGGAGCTGCAGGAGTGTGACAGCAACCCCTGCAGGAACGGAGGACTCTGCACGGTGAGGCTCTTCACCACAGCCCTCACGCCGCTCTGCCCCGACACACTGGACTACGGCACTGAACTACACTTGACTTTTCCTTTGTTTACCCCATAATACATAAGACTGTCACTACACGGCTGACTAGACAGCTTGGCAGAAACATAACTATGCAGAAATGTCACCCAAAGGACAGTTTTTTTAGTCTGGGAACATCCTTCGACATCATCGACTTTTATCTATGAGGGATGTGTTGAAATGACTGACTGTCGTGTGTGCGTGTGTCCTGCCCTCCTCAGAACCTGGACCCAGGCTACGTCTGCTCGTGTCCCAAGGGCTTCGCAGGGACTCACTGCGAGGAGAGCCACCTGGTTTGCTCCGACTCCCCCTGCTTCCACCACGGCTTGTGTCACGAGAAGGACAACGGGCGCAGCTACGTGTGCGAGTGTCCCCGCGGCTACACCGGACTCAACTGCGAGAAGAGAGTGGACAAGTGCACGTCCCTTCCCTGCGCCAACGGTACGCCCCCTTCCCCTCTTTGACCCCCCCCCTCCCCTTCCCCTGTCTGATTTCCTCAGGCTGGAAGTGGTGTGGAACAACAGGAATCACTGGAAACTGTGTGTCTGTCCTCCATGTAAACACGCGGTGGCTTCCAGCACTGTGGCCTGCGTGTCACCAGCGTAGGCTGCTGTGGATGTTGAGGGGAAAAGTCCTCAAATGTTACTTGGGTTTGGTTCCTCTGGTGACTCAAACGCTCGGAAGTTGACAGGACTGGTTTTGTGGTTTTGAAAGATCTCTACAGGTTTGATAGCTTGTAAGATCAGCTCATTTGCGAGGCTAGTGTGATCGTTTGGTTTTCTCTAAAACGTACAACTCACAATGCCATGTTCTTCACCTGTCAGTTATGCGCATGTTCCTGTGCAGGTCTTTTGATGTTTACGCCCTGTCCTCTCTCCACAGGTGGTCTGTGTGTGGTCCACAGTGGCGTGCGTGTGTGCAGCTGCAAGGCGGGCTTCGCCGGCATGCACTGTGAGGTCAACATCAACGAGTGCGCCGGTAACCCCTGCATCAACGGAGGCACCTGCCTCGACCGCATCAACGACTACACCTGCGCCTGTCCCCCAGGCTACGCCGGACGCAACTGCGACAGACCCCTCGAGGAGTGCTCCCTCCAGCCCTGCCTGAACGGGGGTGTCTGCACCGGGGGAGGGGGTCCCGGGAAGCCCCCTCCCACCTGCATCTGCCCCTCAGGCTTCACCGGCCCCCGCTGCCAGTACTTTGCTGTGACCCTGCCAGTGGGCGGGGAGATCCAAGATGGCTTCCAGTGGGCGGCAGTTTCCCTGGCTGTGGGCCTGGTGGCCCTGCTCATGCTGCTGTGCATGGTGGGCCTGGCTCTCAGGCACATCCACAGGCAGGCCAAGCCGGGAGAGGGGAGACGGGGAGACCATGAACAACCTGTCTGACGTCCAGAGGGATAACCTGATACCCGCCTCGCAGCTGAAAAACATCAATCACAAAGTGGGTCTGGAAGTGGACTGCGACTCGGACAAGTCGAACTTTATCCATAAGAACTATCACTTAGACTCTTACAACTCGAAGTCGAAAGAGTTTAAGGACGACAAATCGCAAGAGGATAACAGTCACGTCTACAACAAGTGTTTAGAAGAGAAAATACCCTTAAGTAGAATGTACAGGTGAGAGAACATGTTCTGGCCTTCTTTAAACTGCCATTATTATGTCACATTATTCCCTGTAGTTTCCTGCCTGCTCTTATATATTGCCTGCCTGCTATAATGTGCAGTGGGGGGGAACTCAAAGCAGTAGAAAATGGTTAAGTGTGTCAAAGGTGAAAACCATTCATAGTGGTTTAGTATTTTTCTATAGGTTTCATGGCGTTTCTGTTTGTGACAGGAGGAAATTAGTTCTATTCATTTGTCACACTCACATGTCTAACCACAATGTCACCATGTGTTGTCAAAAAAGAGAAAAACAAATACTATTTTCAAACCTAGACACCATTCCCACTTTGTACAGTTCAGCTTCAACTCCTTGTGCCCTCCCCTCCCCCATGATGCAGTGCTGTGCCATGCCCTCCATGTGCTTCTAGTTTGTGTTAATGTGGAATGTGATTTGTGTTTGCAGTGATAAACCGGAGTGTAGGATATCAACGATATGTTCCACACCAGACTCCATCTACCAGTCTGTGTTCGTTATAGCAGAAGAGAGGAGAGAGTGCGTCATAGCGACCGAGGTAACAAGGAAAATATCCTCGTCATCAACATAACTATATTACTTTCCTTTTTCATCTCATGTATTCTATCACAGACGAATACATGTGTGTTTAATATCTGCTGACGGCAGTTATTTTACAGACGTAGCCTACACATAATGGAATTGCTTTTATGCTTGTATGCTTATTACATCTTGAACTTCAGCCAAGACATCATATGGAGTAGTCACACGTGGCAATGCTTTCTCTAAACTGTAAAAGGTCACTGAATGGAATGACTGTTTTTCAAACTGACAATGTGAAGGCCTGGAAGGGGTATTATATATATATACCTGAAATAAAACCGTTCACTTAACAGAGCTCCATTCCTCCATTTCGGACAATTTTAGTCTCACGTGTGTTATGTTCGTAACTGGTGATGAGTTGGGTTGTGAAAGGATATAGCTAAGCATAAGGGCAAAACATACCTTTTCTAATCTTTAGCAAATAGCAGGACTTGTCTTCTATTCCCGACTGCCCAAGTTTAATTCTGTTTCTCTCCTCTTCCCGAAGGTATGATTCTGAGAGGGGTATGCCAGCAAAGGAGAAATACACAATCGAAGCAGAATATTCTATTCTGGATTGTTTACAAAACCTGAGAAGAGACTGGAGATTGTTTGTGATGTCCACTGCTGTTCTGGAACACTTGAGATCTGAAGAAGAGGAGAGCGAACTGTACCCTCTTTCAGACTAAGAAACGCGTTGAGAACTTGACGTAGACTGAACGTTTGTATACAAATGTGTACAGTCATGGACCTGTTCACTTCTGGGAACGTTGAACCCCCACTCGCTGCACCGGGTGTGGGGACTGACAGAGGGGGTTCTGACCCGTCCTTGGCAACCAGGGGAGGTGTCGGAGGAGAAGACCTCTTCTTCATAGTTGACCCTGCCTTATGGGATAATCATGGTGACTGACAGCCAACCAATCAAAAGGAGGTGCTTGAAATTCAACCCCCCCCCCCCCCCCTGCCCTCCCCCTAAAGCTTCTCCAGCTATGCAAGACTCAGGGTTGAGCTGACCGAACTCAACGTCACCCATCAGAAATTAACCACACGAGAACTATGAATGTCTAAACAATTTTCAACTGTCTACCAACCGAAAATGACAGGTTGGACTGAAGATTGTATGCAGCCCAAAATCACTAGAAGCCTTAAAAGAGTGGATTGAAATGCTAAATGTGTGCCCTTGTCTCTCCTTGGATCATTTGCACTACAGAAAAAAAAACAGGGGAAAATACTTTTTAATCAACTGGGATTTTGAGAGAAGAACCACAGAAGCGCAATACTCAGTGCTGTGCCAGCAGGATTCAGGAGAAAGGGAGTAGGACCGTTTTTATGCAACACAGCCCAGGAATACAAAGAGACACATGGGGAAGAAATAGACTGTCACACCACTGCCTGCCTATAATGAGTTTTGAAAAATACAGAACCAATAATGTAATTTTTTTAATGATGATCATTTCCAGAGTTTAATTTAAATATGACACATTGCTCTTTATATGTTTTATAATATTATTTTGTATATAATGCATATTTATAAAGACCAAACTTCTGAAGAATAAAACTTAAATTGCTTCAAAACTGTTTTTAATTTGATGTCAGTGAATGGAAAATGAAATTATTTTTGAGGTGTTTTCAAACAATGAAACTAAGTATAACTGATGTTCTTCTGTCTTGTGTATTTTTTTTCAACTGGGAAAATGATGGGACCGTTATTCTACATACCACTTTGTCATAACCAGTAGCTAATGTAGTTTGTCATGTCTCAGCTTTCCAGCAAGCTTGTGAATATGAGGTCAGATATTGGCGCCACTAGTTATTTGACACAAACAGCCACAACAGGATTGCCTAGATAGAGAGGACTAGCATGAACAGATACCACAGTACATGCTTTCCAGTCATTCCTGAAACCCCCCTCTGGCTCATGCACCCGTTCCCCTCCCTCTTTCTGCTTGTAAATTGGCTTAAAATTCAAATCCGTTTCCACGGATACCACCCCCTTGAACTGGAAGGGTGGAAAAAAAACACAAAAAAAACAGGCAAGGGGCTGAGGGGAAGGCCCCCCTTCCAAACACACACACACACACACTAAGAACAGATCCCAGCTGAACAGATGCTGTCGGGGAGCGAGGAGAGACCCGGCGCTGCCATAAAAACAGCGGCATATGCCAGGCCTCTCCCTGCCTTTACTCCACGGCACAAACACACACACACTAGCACACACAAATACACACACCCAGAGGTCCCATAAAACGCAGTAGACGTACACACACACAGCCATAGGGTATCCCCAGCTCCCTGACTCACAGACCTCCAGGGTTAAGGGCAGCATCTCAGCCTCCTGGTGTACCACCCACCACCCCCCTGCTTCAACCAGACAAAGCCAGGCAGAGGGCCTGGCACTGGGGCTGTCACTGGAGGAAGGGGAGGCCAGATGGAAGGCTACGGGTCCTCTATTAAGCCAAATCATGAAATATCACCGTTGGCACTATTGTGGGGGGGGAAGGTTTATGGACTTGTGAGAGCCAGTCACTTGGCCAGTCAAAACGGAAGTTGAGGGTGGACCACAAACAAGGTCTTGTATAAGTATAACTTTTAAGTATAATATCATTTTATTTATTTGGCCTTTGCTCACTACAACAAACCTCCTGCTATAGTTTCAGATCCTCAACGGAAAACCGGATCACATGAGTCAGAGCTCAGAAAACCCTTCTTGTTGTGCATCCAATCAACACGATTCAATCTAGTCAGCCTCTCCCAATCAACACCGAGCTGCAGATCTGGAGGTCTCTTCCTCGCACACATCCTGTTCATCTGGTCATCCCTGTCAACCCCCTCAGCCAATCAACACCGAGCTGCAGATCTGGAGGTCTCTTCCTCGCACACATCCTGGTCATCCCTGTCAACCCCCTCAGCCTTGGGGCTGTGTGCACGTGTGAAAAAGGGATGCACCAGGAAGAGAGCAGATCACAAGGTTTGGAGAGAAGGCTTCCGGCCTTGTCGGCCAGGGAGAAAAACACACTTGTTATCTCAGCTTTTAGTCATCTGGTTAAACCCTTCGACTTCAACCTGTTACCCAACCACACCCAGCAGGCCATTTCAGCATCAAACACAGACACACACACAGACATACATGCAAACCATGAATAACCATGTATTCTTATACACACTGAGACAGAAACAAATACTAATATGTGCATAACTCCTACAACTCATCATAACTTAAACTCAATTACAAAAGCATTACAACTGTCTCCTCTTTCTCTCTCTCTCTCTCTCTCAAACACACACACACACACACACTCTAAGGCCCTGTCCTTTGGACCCTAGGTCTCCATAGTATGGCCAAGCATTCTCATTGTGTTATAATCACAGCATCCTGTTTGTGACCTAGTGACATCAGTTCCTGTTTCCTCTCTGATTAAAAAATGCAGAACATGCCTGTGCAGGCCAACTGCTTTCTCACGCATCTCTTCCAGTGTACTGCTCCTGCTAACATGGATTCCTCAGCCAGTCAGGAAACAACCACAAAACAAGCAACGGGAGAGACAAACGTCCCAATCAAGTCTATTTACACTGTTACGAAATAAGGAAATGTGTGGATTGATGTCACGGCTTGGGAATGAAGAATGCGGAAAACACTTATAGCCGTGTGTTTTGTATTTTCTATAGTTGGGTGTGCTATGTCAAGACGCAAAGTTCCTTTTTACGGTTTAGGCAGGATGACATTTGTTGTGGTGAAAAGTGAAGCTAATGGTGCCACAACTAGCTAGCCACAGTCACAAACGTCACTAACATCACAATGTCACAAACCTGTACGAAATTACCGATAGTACATCAGTTCAGTTAACGTTAGCTTCAGGGGGATAGCTAGTCTAGCTAAAACTGCAAATAGACAGCTGCAGAAACGCCACAAGTACGGGCCAGGATGTTAGCATTATGTAGCTAGCTATGTTTCCAGGCTGTGATACCAAGACCCAGAGTTTTCGCCCATCAGTACTGGTTAGCTCTAGCAATCCAACACAGCAGTAGGCTAGTTAGCTCAGCTACAAGTTACTTACCGGTCCGAAGGTCAGGTCTGATGATCATAAGTCCTGTAGAGCAATCAATATCCGATAGATTGGAGTGGATAACACTAAAAGTTGTCCATACTTTCAACGCGGATAGCTGGTCACATGACCCCGAGTCTCCAGACAGTTATGGACACTAGATGACGCTTCTTCTTGGTTTGGAGGTGAAATTGTAAAAAAAAAAAAAAAAACTGCAACCAACGCTAGCACACCTCACAATTTCCCCAGAAATGGTACCCTTTCTAGTTTTAGATGTATGCAATCACCATCAACCATTGAGATAATATTCACAAAATCTTTTTGTTTTTACAAGCTAAAAGTTGATAAAAGTATTATTTCTCCCGCATGTCTGCATATTGATGTAGTACAATTTTTCAGCAACAGGATCTCAATTAGAATGTAGGTTTCAAAAATAAGAAACACCTGTGCATTGCACCTAACATGACGTGTTATGCACATAACTGAATGTGCATCCTTCTCACCATACAAGGTTTTCTTATTAATTAACACTAGGGGTCAGTAAAAAGCCCAAACACTGGTCAGCACAGTTAAAGAACTGGACAGAGCTACCATGCCCACCGACTGATTACAGAATTCTTCAGTTCTATTTTTGGATTTCACTCATGTGCACACTAGGATCAGTGGTAGGCTTTATGAGATAGGCATTAAACTATCTGGCGTGACTGGGTTATATGACGCCAAGCAGAACAGGGGTTATGCACCATGTAGATCCTAAGAAGCTTATGTAAACACTTCTTGTCAACATCTTATCATACCAGCTAATGCCACTATTTATAGATCATCTTGTATTACTTATGGATGAGGCTTGAGTACAGATGCTGTAGAAAAACAGCTCTAGGACTGGGCTTGCAGGAACGAGGATTGTATATTTTGAAATGACATACTAGCATATCTGACAGCACGAGTCAGGGCAAGTTTCAAGTATAACATGTGGTGGACATGCATAGCTCCACATGGGTTAGATGAGGGGGAGGGAAGAGGGGAGGAACATCCAGATGAAGGGAGAGGTCTTGCGAGACTGCTGGATTCACAAGATCACGGCTGTGCAAGAATCCCTCTTGCCTAGCTTCAAGTTATTTGTTTGTACTCAAACCACAGTGGTGCTGACCAATCAGCCACCTTAGGATCTACTGGCAGCTATGCGTGTGGTCGAAGTTAGCTCATGATGGATGGCGATAGACCGATGGTTCATCCAATCACCTGGCAAGTGTATGTATTTTTTAAGATGCCTGCCCTTTTCCAAAGAAGTTTCCATGGATGACTTCCCAGATTTGTTGCGTGTACCAAACCATCTGGGAAGTCAAATTAGAGCAAAGGAATGGGAGCTGAAAAACATGATATGGTTGTTTGTGCCACTGGATCTTTGAACTTTCACTGCATCACACACCTACAAGTAACAAATGTTGCTTTGAACAACAAATAATAGCCTAAATTAACACAGGCAGATATGCACCACACTTTATCTAGTAAGCTATACATGTGCACTCACACAAATACAATAAGTCACACTATATACTTTTTATGCAACTTACACAAATACACTTTTGGTTTGAGATGAAGCATCTGGTGGAATATTATGATTACTTCTAGACAACACTTTAATACACACATCAAAAGGCACGAAACACCACTTTCAGACAAGTCGTGTTCTTATTTTCAAGGGAAGATTCAAGGGTCAGATTCAGACTGCCCTTATCCTTTCCTGAGTCTGATGCAATGACTCGGGCCGTTGCTTGAAATGCTGAAGCAGGTTGCATCAGCCAACTGCAATAATGATATGCAACATTCCAAAGAGCGACAACAGGCTTATCCAATCACATATCCTGTCTATGGGAGTGACGTTTTTTAAACGAATCACTATCAAGAATAGGCGTGATGATTGATTGGTTTTAAGCCAATAAAATATCAAATTTGGTCGTAAATTGCCGCCTATTTCGGCGCACCATAGGTGGATTGGACAGATGGCTTGGAAACCAACCTTCTCTCAAATGCCATTGGTCAGAAACGCAGCCATTGAGACACACCTATTTATGCTGGTAGCTACAAAAACGAAACAACATCCACGCCATTTCACCTAGGAAGAACGGAGAAACGTCTGGTAACCTTCTGCTGGTCAAAACATTTCTTAAGGAGCGATCCATTTTTGATAATCGTCTATTTTAGACTGTATTGTAACCACTAAGACAATTTTTTTACCGTCTGGCTAAATAGCTAGCCAGACAGCTTGTTTACCGTTTGTTTAGAGAACGTCAAGGCTAGTAGCCATGGATTTTTAATTCAAGTATGCGGCAGCACTAAGGCATCGGCATGCATCTTGCAAGGCAAAACAGACTCCGTAATTCCACCTTCACAACTGCTAAGCAGTTGGGCTCAAATACCGTTCGCGGTATATCGGTGAGCCAACCTATACCGCTCCTCCTTGACCGACGGAAGCTAATATTAGCCAGCTAATTAGCCTAGCTGCTCAACCTTACATTAAACCTCATCAAAATTCACTACCAATACACTTCCATCATCAATATCAGTCAAAATGAAACCTCAAGACATCCTTGCTGGTAAGACTAGCTTATGGATCTTCGGTTATGGGTCATTGGTGTGGAAGCCTGACTTCAAATACAAGAGAAGCAAGGTCGGCTACATCCAAGGCTACAAGAGACGTTTCTGGCACGGAGACAACTTCCATCGTGGAAATGATGAGTTGGTAAGATGTCGTGTATACAGTATCAGTTTCAATAATGTGTTTATTTACTGCCACGTTGCGTTAGTCAAAACCCTTGACGTAAACCATTTCTCTCTGCCTTCCTTGCAGCCTGGAAGAGTGGTGACGCTCATTGAAGAGGATGACGTAAGTGGAACTTTGTTGTGGCATATTATTCTGTGGGGAATTTCAGCTTGAAATGTAGAAGTGGGAACATTGTAGCTTCCAGGAACATGTCTACTAAATGATGGTGTTGCACAGAAATTCTGTTTTATTTTTTAGTCTAACCAGCATCTTGTTCCTTTCCCATGACAGGCATCCACTTGGGGTGTGGCCTTTGAGGTGACTGGCACTCAGGTGGAGGAGTCACTCAAATACCTCAATGTGCGAGAGGCAGTTTGCGGCGGGTATGTCACCAAAGCTGTGGAGTTTGTCCCTGATGGAGAAAACGAGGAGCCCGTCCAGGCTCTAGTGTATATCGCCACCCCCGACAACCCCCTCTACCTGGGGCCAGCCAGCCCTGAGGTGATCGGGTCCCAGATAGCCATGTCCCAGGGCAAGACCGGCCACAACCTAGAGTACCTCCTCCGCCTCGCAGAGTTCATGAGGATGAGCTGCCCCCACGTTGAAGATCATCACCTGTTCTCCATCGAGGCGGCCGCCATGGCCCTAGTGCCGTACCTGTTAGGGGCTCAGTAACCTGTACCCTTCTGTCTCTCTCTACTGGAAACCTCTGCGTTTTAAAATACACACCAACATACACGTTGCCATCACTCATTTGTTGAAACCATAAAGATGAGGTTTAATTGTCCTTGTGTTGTGTATTTGTGACACCTGTGCTTAATGATAGCCATACTAACACAGTGGTACAAAGGTTAGCATGATGATTTTCTTTTTTTTACGAGATGGTTGGGATTTTTTCTTTTTTTTTTAAATATACAAGCGTGATTACTTGTGCAATATTGTATGGTCAACCTCATGGAGATGTTTTGTGGATTAGTTGTTGGAAGTTATACATATTACTGCTCACTAATGTAACCCCAATCGAATGCATTAATGGTTAATATTTGCAGTTGCCACCTCGTCCATTTCTTAACCACTGTTCACAATCTGGTGTCACTTCCTCTATCGTGGCTGTGACGTGTCCTAAACTTCTGTGTACACCTTTGTTATAAAAGGTCGTATTTGGCATGGTTTTCATCTGTAACAGTAAATCCCAATAAAAGGTAAAAAAAAAAAAAAAGTTCAGTTTTGAATTAAACAGTATGGCTTGATGGTAGCAGTTCTGAAGGTGGTAAAGACTTGGGGTACAGATCATTTAGTTGATGCAGTGCTCTCACCTACACTAATCCCCCAACCGCAAAAAACAGGTGGCGCGTTAGTATGAGCTGAATGTAAACAAGAACATGTGTCTGCCAGGGACGGCATTGCCGGGCAATCATAAACACGGGCAGAGGTTACCTGGCTGCAGTTCTCCACACCTCAGGTTGTCACTGGCCGTGGACTCCCCATTAGGTCACAGTCACATGTTGATGGCCTGTGACAACACACCTAGAGTCCTGACACCTCATTGGCTGGAGCCGGCTACACTCCTCCCACTCAGCGCCGACCTCCACCTTCAAATCAAATCAAATTTATTTGTATAGCCCTTTTTACACGCAAGCATGTCACAGAGGGCTTCACATACGCCCCTAGAACTGCCCCTCAACCAACCTAAACCCTCAAGGAAGACAAGGAAAAACTCCCAGAAAAACTCTCAGCAGGAGAAAAAATGGAAGAAACCTTGGGAGGAGCAATTCAGAGAGGGATCCCCTCCCCCAGAGACGGTTGGTGAGAGAGAGGAGCAGAACACAGGCTTAACATAGTCATACAGTGTCAATGGGTTTTTAAACACAAAAATCCATTGTTCAATCTTTATAGATGTAGGACAGGACCGGGAGACTCGCGACCAGGTCCAGCGTTGGCCGACCGACGACCAGGCAGGTCCTGACAGCTCAAACCCCCCACACCACAAGGGATGTGTGTGGTGGGGGGGGAAGGGGGACACACACACACACAGAGAGAGGAGAGCAGGGATTAGAGAATGCCAGGAGCAGCTAACAGTTACAGTCATAATAGAATGAGGTGAGATCCCCACCGGTCAAGTGTGGGCTAGTGCAGCAATTTAACTGAGCAAAGAGGGATATTTGATGCAGCCCCACACACCAAGACAGCGACAGCCCCCCTCGGTTGGAACATGAAATCTGTTCCAGGAGAGAGAACTCTAAAATAAGTTATACTTATACGAATAAGGATGAAAACAACCCGTCCCCCGTTGTCTCCAACCAACATACTTACCTTTAGCAATCGTAGAATTGACTAAACAAGAACGTTTTTAACCTAATTTTAAATGTCGATCATCAATCAGAGACCTTCACAGGTCTCTGATTGGCCGGGGTACTGTTACCCTTTGACGGGACTCAAGTCAGATGTTTTCTAGGAACACATTCTTATGTAAGTTGTTGCCGGGGGCGACACGGGCCAAGGAAGTCCTGTGTTTATGATCTACCCCACCCAGGTGTCAAAGGGAAACAGGAAGGACATGTTGAAGCCTATATAAAGCACACAGAAAGACAGCTCAATTATAGGTCCCGTTGCCACTTTTAAGTGTGAAAAATAAGTACAAGTTAAGATTCAAAGATGTTGCAGATGTGTTGTTTCCAGGGGTGGTTGTGCATAAACAAGAAATAAAGTCTGAAGTTTGCCTTGGAGAATGAATTTTGCAATTCAGCGATTCAGTATGTAATCTACACCGGCCTGCAGGGGTAGTGTACTGTACATCACTCAAGCAACAACACGCTGATTTTGCAGTATTTTAATTGGCTTTTCCTGTTAGTAAAATGACCGTTTTTTTTTCATATGTACACATGACCTATAAAAATAGACAAGCAAACTGGGGAGAAATAAGGGAAATGTCTCCCCTTAATACTATTTACACCAACAGAACAACACCATTAACCATCACAATGTCCAACACAAAACAAACCCATATATATATATATATATAGTATGTGTAGTGCTAATTTCAGAACGCTGATGTGAACCATATCCAAAATATTAATGTCACAAAATAACGATGCAGACTTTCAGACAGAAAGTATAATTATTTTCTCTTCAAATAAAAATGGCTTCAATACAATTTACAATTTCAACAATTGTCATATATTACCCATTTTAACTTAAGCATTGTACAATCCAAACATTCTAAGTCTGAGAGGACTTATATTTTCACAAACAGATCAGAATCACATTTTTATAAACAGTGCTTTTATCTTGCAATCAATTTACCACAAAATATCCCAAATCTTCCATTTATTTCTCTCGGTTCTCAAAATATATTATTCTGCCTTTATTTCTGACTGTGCTGGGAAATACGTCATAGAGAAAATGTTTTTATTCAAATATGCCATATTGGTATGGATGGGTATTCTCTCTCTTCATACAAAAATAAGAGCTATATTACAAAAGCAGTCCTGTTTTAGTCATTTGGTATGCATTCACATTTTGTTGAAATTCCGTACAGACCAACCATAACGCATTGAACATCTTTATGGAACAATTAAATAATCTTAGCATTCATTTTCCTAAAATCAGAGGCGTTTCAACAGAAAAAATGGCTCAGTGCACGTGGAGAATCCACCTTTGGCTGACTCCATTGGAGAGCACAAGGTTATGAAGCCCTTATAAACACGGTGTTTAGGTTTGATGTAATATCACAACAATCATACAAATCAAAGAGTTTCATCTCACAAACATGTAAAAAGCCTTCGAAATACTCTGTCACAACCCAAACAGTCAAGGCAGGTTTTGTCCAATGACAACAGGTCTGTGGTTGGTGGTGGGATGAGGATGTGTGTGTGTGTGTGTGATGTACTCTGTCTTCTGGGTTAGCATGGTTCTTCAGTGTGAAACAGGTCTCTCTCTGCTGAGGGGAACAGAGACAGGTCATGGAGGGGTCACAGTGGGAGAAGGTCAGTGCAGTAGCTGATGTCATTTTGAGAACTGACACTGTAAAGAGAGGCCTGGATCTGTTGGACGTGTGTGTGTGCTATCGAGCCCCAGGCCCCCCCGGTCCCTTGCCCTTACGGCCTGAGCTGTGGTTGCCGTGGCGGTGGCCATGGGCCATGTGTTTCTGGGGGCTGGAGGTCACAGCGCCCCCTTTGCCCTGGGGGGAGGAACTGCTGCTGGGGGTGAAGGCCGGGGCGGTCCCAGACCTGCCCAGAGACGGCTGCAGGGGACTGGCTGCAGCGAGCCCCGCTGACGAGTGGGGAGGAAGAGGAGATCAAAGTAAACATCTGTACCAGCCAGTGTGTTTGAGTTGCCTGCTCTGCCAGCTCAAACTAGACACCCTGCTGATGGTTTAGACATGAAACCAGCACCGGAACAAGGCTTCCACCCTGCGTGTAAACACCTGGGTTACCACTGTGCGTGTGTGTGTGTGTGCGGAGCGTTTACCTTTAGACACGCTGTAACCATAGGCAGCGTATGCTGCTGCTGACGCTGCCGCCGCCCCTGCCATCGCTCCTGCCATGGCAGCCGCACTGCCCGCCGTCGACTTGCGGCCACGCCCCTTCCCTGCCGACTTGGCCCCGCCCCCAGAACCCTTGGGCCGCCCTCGACTCCGCCCAGTCCGGCCCCTTCCTGGGCTCGATGTGTCCGGGGCTGAAACACCTGCGGAGGACAGAGGAATGAGTCAGGCAGGGTACTGGAGAGGGACAGGGGGATGTGGGGTGACGGGTGGGGGGGGGGGTTAGATCTCTGGTCTTGTCATTTCCTGTTTCTCCCGGACCTGCGACAGAGCCCGGGGTGGGGGGCGTGTCTCCCCTCTCACCGTTCATGTTGTCGGAGACGGAGCCGGACAGCGAGGCGGGGGAGTTGGTGGCCCGCGAGGGCGGGGCCGACGACACGGGGTCGTCCACGATGACCAGCATGTCACTGCTGCTCTCGTCTGCGTCCGGGTCGGGGGGCAGGGAGCCCGGCAGCAGCTCGCTGCTCAGAGAGATCTGCTCAGGGACACGGGCACACACAGAGACACAGGCCTGGGGGTCAGCACCACGAGGGGAGGGGGCCACACAGGGGGGCACAGGGAGGTCGTATAGGGGTCGGGCGGCAGAGTGGGGTCGTAGAGGGGTCGGGGGTTAAATGTTAGGGTCCGAGGGGGTAGAAGTGGAGGAAAGGTGCAGGAGTGGTGAGAGAGAGAGAGAGAGAGAGAGAGAGAGAGAGAGAGAGAGAGAGAGAGAGAGAGAGAGAGAGAGAGAGAGAGGAGGAGAACATGGAGAAGTAGGAAAGAAGAACGTAAGTGTCAAGTTGGATGAGGTAAATGCAGGCAAGACTGGTTGAAGACTCCCACCTCCCTCTTTTCCTTTGTCATGCTATCCCTCCCTCCCCCCTTCCTCTTCCTTCCCCCTTTCCTTCCCTTCCCCTTCCCTCCCCCTTTCCCCCTCCCCTCCCTCTCCCCCTTTCCCTCCCTCCCTTCCCTCCCTCCCTCCCTCACCTCGCTGAAAGGGCTGGGCATGGCAGAGTCCATGTCCACACTGATGAAAGAGTCCTCTCCGTCAGCAGACATGTTGGAGTTGTCAGCGGAGGGGGCGCAGGGCATGACCAGGGTCCCCTCCTTCCTCCTCTTAGGCTCGCACTCGTCATCCTTCTTCCTCTGGGGGGGAGGGGGGTGGGGGGGGGGGAGGGAAGAAGCAGTCAAACATCAGGAGTCCAGTGTCTCGGACCAGGTGGCTGGTGTATAAACAGGAGAGGTGGATCCCCTCCGTTTACACTGCTTCTGGAACAGTGTTCAGAGAGTTGAACCTGAACACTTGAATTTCCTCCTGGATTAGTGAAGTGAATCTAACTGAATTCCACGGGGGAGATGAAGGTACCTTCTCGGCGTACTTCTCCCTCTTCCTCTTCCTGTCCTTCACCTTGCTGCTCTCCTCCTGCTGCCTCTTCTCCTCCTGCCTCACACGCACTGACACACACACACACACACACCACAGCCAGTCAGGGCACAGCCAGGCCACCACACAGCCTATCACAGCCAGAGAAACCTCTTCAGAGGGGCCAATAAGGAAGTGTCATCCACTCACGTTTCTTCTCCAGCTCGACGTCGTCGAGCAGCAAGCTGACCACCTCTTTGGGCTTGAGGGTGTCCGGTTTGAAGTTTCCTCCTGAGATGACCATTCTCTGGATCTGAAGGAAGGAACACGGGGTCACCACACAGCACCTGGAAACCACCTGTGTGTGTCTGTGTGTTGCCGTGAGTGTGTGTTGCCGTGAGTGTGTGTGTGTTGTCGTGAGAGTGTGTAGGTGTCTCTGACCTCGCTCTTCTCCTTGGCGCGCTGCAGGATCCTCTCCTCGATGCTGCCCTGGCAGATCAGGCGGTAGACGGTCACCTGCTTGGTCTGGCCCAGCCGGTGGGCCCGGTCCATGGCCTGCTGGTCCACCGTGGGGTTCCAGTCGCTGTCGTAGAAGATCACCTGGCAGGGGAGAGGAGCGCTGGTCAGGCCGGGCTGGTCAGGCCGGGCTGGTCAGGCCGGGCTGGTCAGGCCGGGCTGGTCAGGCCGGGCTGGTCCTGCTAACACGGCACCCCAACGTGCTCCTGGCAGGTTAGTCTGTGTTGTACAGGTGTGAAGAGACTTACGGTGTCCGCAGCAGTCAGGTTGATGCCCAGGCCTCCCGCCCTCGTGCTCAGCAGGAACACAAAGATGTCCGTCCTGCATGGGGGAGGTGGGGAGAGAGAGAGGGAGAGGGAGAGAGAGAGGGGGGGGGAGAGAGACAGAGAGAGAGAGAGGGAAAGAGAGAGAGAGAGGGGGAAAGAGAGAGAGGGAAAGAGAGGGCGGTGGGGGGGGCAAAGGCAGAGACAGAATGGAAAAAAGTTCAAGTACAGTAAAAGCTCTTTGTATCAGAGCCAAGCCCTACACAGTTCATAGCCAGGGATGTTTGAATACAGCACATAGTTCTGAACACGCTCTGTCCTCCATCAGGCCCAGAGCAGCACAGGCCCGTGGAGGCTCTGCTAATGCAAACCAGAACACACACACACACGTCAGACCAAGCCCTCTCTGCTGACTGACAGCACCGCAGGGAGGGGACGATTTACCGGCGGCCGTGTTCTGAAAACATACACTCAATCACTCACGCTGAAACATCCAAACAGACACTCACTGACACACACACTGACACACACACACACACTCTCGCCCCCTCCTTTAGGGGGCTGTCTGTGTACCCACCGGCTCTGGAAGTCAGCCACCATGTCTCTGCGCTCCGAGATCTTGGAGGATCCGTCCAGACGCATGTAGGTGTGCTTACGGTACACCATGTACTCCTGGAGAGGAGGGAGGGAGGGAAGTAGGAAAGAAGGAAAGGAGGGAGGAATGAGAAACAGAAAATAAGGATCAGTTTACTGGAGATTGATGACTGCCCATGAGGCGTCTCTCCTGGACAGATCCTCAGGTTTCATCCTCTTCTCTAGCTGGGACACAAATGTTCTCTAAGCATCCAGAGGGTCACGTACACCTGAGATGTTTAGAGGACCATTAGTTCCAACTGCAGCCATCCAGGTCCCAAGCAGGGACTGAAACTGGATCTGTTTCGCAACGTCTGGTGGAGGAGCCGGGCCCACTGCTTAGTGAACCTGACTATGTCTACCCGTTCCCCCGACACTCGTCAACAGTGAGTCCCTGTGGAGGACAATCCCAACAGGCCTGTCACTGATGCAGTGGGAGATGGAAAACAGAGGCACTCAAAGAGCTTATCTGGGACTAATCACCTCGTCAGTTTGGAAGCTAGAATCGAGCTTGAAATCAGATGATCCTGCAGTCCCAGAAGATGCTGAGAAACGCAACACGTACTACACTCTCCCTTCTGCCAACAGAGGTGATTCACACAACCTCCATCACGTCTCACACACACCCTACCTCCCTCCTTCCCCTCCTCCCATCACCCAACTCCCCTGGCCCCCCCACACCCCTCTGTGCCACCCAGACAGCCAGACTCCCAGACTCCGAGCCTGCCTGCCCCAGCCCTCCTCTTCTCCTGGTGACTGGCTCTGGTCCCAGCGCTACATCTGCTCCCACTGAAGGCTCCGTTAGGAACATTAGCCTGGCATGCGTGTGTGTGTGCAAGGACCATATTAGGATCATTAGCCTGCTGCCTGCCTGCTGCTAACAAGCCTAACCCTAAACCATGTCTTCGATGGACCCCAGGGGCATGAGGAGATCTGACTGACTCATCTGCACCACATATCTGTCACCGATGTACCCTGACCTCACCACAGCCAGCAGAGCGCTCATCTGCCAAACCTCTGGCTCTCCTTTCCTCCTCCTCCCTGATGAACCAGAGCTCTGATCATGGCCTCTCCTACCGTCCTCCTACCTGCACCCATCAGGCTCTGCCCCCCCTACGTGACCTCCTCCACCTCCTCCGTCAGTACCACCCCCCCCCCCCCATCTCCCCCACCAGGACGGTCTCCATCATGCTAGCCAGTTGCCAGTGGCAACATCGGACCTCTCTCTAAATTCATGTCTGTGGATGCTAACAGGCCTGGGGCTCATTTCCCTGCACTCACAAGCATCTGGAACCACGGTGGGTTTAGAGACCATCGAGCATAAATGTTACAACAGGTCTAAATGGACCGTACATATATGTCAGCAGCCTAAAGCTGTTGTAATATTTTGTGTATGGACAAGCACTTTGGGGAGACGACCCCAAGCCAGCATGTTGCTGTCACTCTGAATATTGCTGACACTCCCCGCTGACCCGCAAGACCGTTTCAGAGTTCTGGAAGACATAACAGTAACCGCTTCTCTTCCTATAGAGTAACCAGAAGCAGACTTAAATCTCAACAAAGTCCTGTCTTTAATCTGTGTAAATTGCAGCGGTCTTTTCCTTCCTGTATGCTTATTATCCTGGGCCAGCCATGAGCCAGCCATCAGCTAGCACTGGCATGACTGTGCTGTAATGTAACACTGCAGACAGCTAGCACTGGCATGACTGTGCTGTAATGTAACACTGCAGACAGCTAGCACTGGCATGACTGTGCTGTAATGTAACACTGCAGACAGCTAGCACTGGCATGACTGTGCTGTAATGTAACACTGCAGACAGCTAGCACTGGCATGACTGTGCTGTAATGTAACACTGCAGACAGCTAGCACTGGCATGACTGTGCTGTAATGTAACACTGCAGACAGCTAGCACTGGCATGACTGTGCTGTAATGTAACACTGCAGACAGCTAGCACTGGCATGACTGTGCTGTAATGTAACACTGCAGACAGCTAGCACTGGCATGACTGTGCTGTAATGTAACACTGCAGACAGCTAGCACTGGCATGACTGTGCTGTAATGTAACACTGCAGACAGCTAGCACTGGCATGACTGTGCTGTAATGTAACACTGCAGACAGCTAGCACTGGCATGACTGTGCTGTAATGTAACACTGCAGACAGCTAGCACTGGCATGACTGTGCTGTAATGTAACACTGCAGACAGCTAGCACTGGCATGACTGTGCTGTAATGTAACACTGCAGACAGCTAGCACTGGCATGACTGTGCTGTAAAGTAACATTGCAGACAGCTAGCACTGGCATGACTGGCGTGGAGATAGGTAAACCCCTCTTGCCGTTAACGAAAGCCAACCGCATTATTGGTCGTCAGATTGCCTGGGGCTCGCAGATCAATCAGTGACGTCACCGTGGGAGGCGGGAGCAGGGAGGGTTAATGACAGAGATTAGCATCGGGCGCTCTGCGGCGTGGCCAGGAGGCTGCTGGGAAATCAGCCCCGGCTGGAGCGCGCTCATGTGTGTGTGTGTGTGTGTGTGTGTGTGTGTGTGTGTGTGTGTGTGTGTGTGTGTGAGAGCACAGAACATAGGGAGGAGAATACTGGAAACAGACTGGCAGAATTTAAAAAAATTATAATAATGATAAAAAGATGTTGAATCTTGAACCCATGAATGTTGTTAGGAGTTGATCATAGAAAGCCGGTCTCTCCTGTCTCCTTAGTGACTGAGGGGACGGAGCAGGCCGGTCTCTCCTGTCTCCTTAGTGACTGAGGGTTCAGAGCAGGCAGGTCTCTCCTGTCTCCTTAGTGACTGAGGGTTCAGAGCAGGCAGGTCTCTCCTGTCTCCTTAGTGACTGAGGGGACGGAGCAGGTCGGTCTCTCCGGTTTCCTTAGTGACTAAGGGTTCGGAGCAGGCTGGTCTCTCCGGTTTCCTTAGTGACTAAGGGGACGGAGCAGGCCGGTCTCTCCGGTTTCCTTAGTGACTAAGGGTTCGGAGCAGGACAGGCTGTAGGAAGCCTAGTCACACAACCCAGTGTATTACACAACAGAGATCCTGGTTGAGGGCAAAATCCCGAGCACACTTAGTAACCCTCCACTAGCCTCCCTAACAGTGGGTGTGGCACAGTCCCATTGAAGCCAGACTCCGGTGTGTTCTCATTATGTGAGCCATCTACACAGGCATGCTGTTCCCAGAGCCAGGCGCTCCCACCCCACGCTGCCTCAAGCACTCCGTGGTTCTCCGTACACACACAGGAAGAACAGGAAGTCACCTGGGCAGGTTCCCTCTGGTCCGCCTTGGAACCTCCGCCACGACGACAGGTCGGGGGAGGAATTCCCGGGTGACGTCACGGAAGAACCTTTCAGAGCATAGGTGGTGTTTGCGTCAACTCACGGAGCAACAATGCCGATGTTGCTGGGGGCTGCCTGAGTGCCATTGTTGTTGTAAAGGGCTGCTAGAAGCAGGTTGCCAGTTCCCACGCCTGGCTTTCAGCTCAGCCACAGTCCACACGGAGGAAAACATACCCAGCCTTTGTGAACACTCTCTCCCTCCCTCCCTCTCTCACTCTCTGGGTACGTTGTTCTCCCTTCACCTCCGTTCCTCCATTTTCCTCTCGACACCAAGATCCCATGCCATTCCCATCCCCCTTTCTCCTCCCCTACCTCGCCCTCTCTCTCCTCCTCTCTCCCTCTCGTTCCCCCATCTGGCAGCCTCGCCTGCAGATGAGGCCCCTCTAATGACCCTGACCTGGTAATTAGTCTCTTAATGTGCTTGCTAACGAGGCCCCACGCTGTTTAGAGGCTGTGGGCCTTGACACCCTCTAGTGGAGACAAAGCTCCACAGTTCCACACGGACAAACTGACACCCCAACACAACACCCCTAACAGGCAACCAGACCAGAGATCCACCAGCATAGAAGTGTTGAGTGTGTCTGGTCAGAGGGGATACTGCCGAGCTGTCTCGAGGATGTGTGTGTGTGTGTGAGTGTGTGTGAGAGTGTGTGTGTGTGTGTGTGTGTGTGAGAGTGTGTGTGTGTGTATGTGTGTGTGCGCGCGCGTGTGTGTGTGTGTGTGAGAGCGTCTCACCTCCAGCAGGTCGATCATGCGGGTCATCTGGGAGTAGATGAGGACTCGGTGTCCCTGGGCCTTCAGCCTGCACAGCAGCACGTCCAGGGTGTGCAGCTTCCCGCTGTCCGTGATCAGGGTCTCCTTGTCTGGAACACAGGGGCAGGGGCGGACACAACGTCAGCATTCACATCCAGTCCACTCTCAGGGAACCACAACACAGCTCTGCAACATGTGAGCTACAGCGATAATCCAACAGTCACTTTTTATTCACTTAGAATTGACATTTTTGCGTCTGTTTTCCCCTCATGTCCCCCAGGCTGTTCCATCATGACACCCAGTCCGAAGAGCCTGCGTTTACCCGAACATGAGAAGGGTGGTTATTACGAAATAGAAAACCCAGTTCATCAGGATCAAAGACGATTATCTGTCACCTAATCAATGAGAGTCCTCCCTAAGCCGTGATAGAGCCTGGTAAAGACCAATGTAAATCAGCTTTGGGATCAATCCCTGCTAACTCCATCCCTGGTGGCCAACATGACCCCTTACGCAAAGAGAGCCCCGCCCTCTCTGCTCCTCTACACAGGCTGGAGGACAAGGAAGGGACGAGGTCCCAGACAATGTGTCACTCAGCAAGCCCTCATTATGAGGGCAGGGCTGAGGGGACACTAATCTGATCTCAGTTCAGTGATTACGAGGCTCACCCTCCATCCCCAGCTGATGAGGTATTAACGTCATTTGTCACCGTAGGACAAAGGGAGAAGGGGTTGTAACTGCCATCGATCCAGCAAGGAGGTCACCATGGTGGCTGACCCCCGGGTCACGACCCTGACAGAGAACCAGAGAACGGGGTCAGGGGCAGGGGGAGTCCCGAAGGGGAGGCTGGCTGTTCTGCCCCTCTGGTTCTAAAGCACTGGTTCCCAGGCTAGAGAACGTAGTGTAGTGTCTCGAATCGGGTGAGCAAAACTATTTTCTACCTCAGACTTGAGCTGAGAATACCACAAAAAAAAAAAAAATCCCCCACTATACAATTTAGAACAATAATAATGATAAAACATTTAGACGTTTTGAAGTAGGACCACTTCACATACAATACAGATATTAACATGATCAACCTCTAGATCTGCAGTCAAATGCTCTACTGCTGAGCTATTACCACACCGGATATTAGCTGTTTGGAGGCTCTGTTATAAAGCAAATCCCACCAGATCAACTCAAACAACTGTTAGCTGCCATGCTAATGTGTACCCAGGCTGAACCCCGACCTCTGACCCCGAGGGGTCGGCTGGTGACCTTGGTGAGGTGTTAAAGAGAAACTAATGGAACAGATGAAGGGTGAACACTCCAGGAAGGGGTCACTGTGGTACGAGATTTACAAATCCATTCTGACCTGGTCAAACACAGGAGTATGCTGCACATGGCAGGATGAGGGAGAAGGAAGGAGGGAGAGAGAGCGGGAGGTAGGGAGAGAAGGAAGGAGGGAGGGAGAGCGGGAGGTAGGGAGAGAAGGAAGGAGGGAGGGAGAGCGGGAAGTAGGGAGAGAAGGAAGGAGGGAGGGAGAGCGGGAGGTAGGGAGAGAAGGAAGGAGGGAGGGAGAGAGGGGGAGATAGAGAGAGAAGGGAGGGAAGGAGAGAGCGGGAGGTAGGGAGAGAAGGAAGGAGGGAGGGAGAGGGGGAGATAGAGAGAGAAGGAAGGAGGGAGGGAGAGAGAGAGCGGGAGGTAGGGAGAGAAGAAGGGGGGGAAAGTTGGGATATGAAGATAAAGGAGGAGGAACAGAAGGGTAGCACAGAGAGGAGGGGAGCGCAGTATGGAAAGAGAGGGAGAGGCAGATGGAGGGGAAGGTCTGCAGTGAGGACGGTTAACTCGCAGCCATGAAGTCTCCGCTTGAAGCATCAGTCATGTGCCCACGGTGCCACCCACCAGTGTGTGTGTCTCTCCCGACGGAGGCCCCTGAGGAACCACATAACCCACCATCGCAGACCTGTAATTGGCTGTGGCGTCAGAGAGAGAGAGAGAAGCGGAGAGGAGGAGAGCAGGGTAGAGAGAGAGGGAGGGAGGGAGGGGACGGTGGTGTTTATCTGTGGTTGCTGTTGTGGTACGGAGTTGACAGGCCTCTTCGCTGTGGTGCCAGCCCGGCCCTGGCAGAGCCACAGACATGTACACCAGCGCCACACACACCTAAATATAAGAGCCTACTTTGGCACAGATGCAGAAGCTCTCTGAGACTCAGCGTTTCTGCCCACAGTCAAGGCAGCAGTCTGCTCGCTGGTGTACCAGCATTCACAAACCTCGGTGTGATATCCTCCTGGTGGTCTTATTTGGTGCTAGCTAGGTACTCCAGTAGCTCACTGAGTAAGAGCACGTACCGCTAAGGCCTAATTAATGGGTTAGGGGCATGGGTTCGAATCCCCTCTTCTCTCTCCCTGCATTCCTATCTCTCTTTAACACTCTCTAAAAAATTTAAGATGAAAAAATATCTTTAAATGTTTATTGTAAGCTAACACTTGGATGAGGCTGAGAACATTTAGTGTCTCAGCCCCAAGGAGGACACCCTCCCTGGGGTGCCTTGCTTTGCGTGGAGGCAGGCCGCCACGTTGACTCTGCCGACAGAGACAGCACGAGGCAGCAACGACCCCTCTCCAGCTCCACAGCACATGATGCCGTCACTTCTTAAAACTGAGGTTTCAAGCGCGTGAACCGAAAGCAGTTATAAATTATATAATTATGATATAGATTTTTATTTTTGAGAGACCTAGATGGTCCGCTTCATTCCTCCAAGTTTGGCTCATGTAATAAGATACATGTGTTTGCAGAGTGAAGAATCATGAGGCTAGTCGTAAAGTTGAACAAATTGGCTCCACAGAGCCAACCCACACAAAACCCAAATATAGAAGGGTTAACAGGGATTAAACGAATAGTTTATGAAACAAAACTCGCCTTATGGAGACGTAAAAAAATGGGTCTTTGTAGGATCACCAATCAAAGTTCAGGGTTTGTTTACTCTGGTTACAGCAACAACAGGAGTGGTTGATGATCCCAGAACAACACCAGTCATGTTAGACCTCCAGGTCTAGCACAGTGCTGCAGTACACTGTAGGCGCCCTGACGAGCCCTCCACAGTCACACAGCACCCCCACCTCGGCACGGCAGACTCCAAATGTGGCTCGCTTTAACACCGTGGTTTCCATGGAGACCCAGATCGAGCTTCACCACCTGCCATGCCACTCCTTCACCCCCACCACCACCCATCCCCCCGTGTCCCTCACTCCGACTCCACCCTCTCCTGCTGGTGGATTATACCCCCACCACCCACCCACCCCCCCCAAATCCACACACCCACCCACCCACCTGCACCCTCATCCAGTACACCCCCCTCGCTCTAGCCCCTCCCCGAGCAGTGTAATCCAATCCCTGTAGGCCAGAGCAGGGGGCTGACCCGGGTCTGACCCAATTAAAAGCCTGCTGTCACTGAGCCCTGGGCCAGCTAATTATCCCAGGCCTGCTGCCTGGCGCCCGCTTACTCCGACTCCGCTGCTAATTTCATTAATACTCCCTCCACTCTCCCCCTTTCACTGCTGCTCTGCCTGCACGAGGGGTGGAGAGAGAGAGAGAGACAGAGAGAGAGATGGAGGGTGTGTGAGAGACAGGGCAGGAAGGGGCTGATGGAGGGACAGGGGGGAGAGAGAGAAATGGAGAGAGACAGACAGAGTGAGATAATGATGGATATACATCTATATATATAGATATATATGTGTCCTCCATCAGCTCGATCAGGCCTACATGACTCCCTCTAACCCTAACCCAAAAGAGCCCAATGACAGGGGATAATCTTCTGGTTAGGACTGCTGATGCCTGGGTGTTTAACACACACTCAGAATTTTGGCAAACGCAGAGAAGAGTAAACTATCTTAAAGCCCCTGTGTGTACGTGTGTGTGTGTGTGTACGTGTGTACGTCTGTGTGTGTGTGTACGTCTGTGTGTGTGTGTACGTCTGTGTGTGTGTGTGTGTGTGTGTTAGACAGCAGCTCCTCTGAGCTCGGAGCAGCTCACCAGGCAAGGCGGGACAGAGTCTGTGTGTTTTGAGGGAAACTCTCCCCAGCGGGTCCCACCGCCGAGAGAGACTAAGTCCTGGGCGCCGTGGACGCTGTCATGAAGACAGATTACACTCTGCGGCGGTCTGGCCTCGCACACACCCCACGACCCAGTACGAACACTGGCTCTCACAGACCGGGAGGGGAAGGCAAACTCAACCCAATGATGGGTGCTGTCGCCTCCTTCAGGACGCATTCGGTACTGCAGCGAGAGATCCTCCCGCCTCGCTTCCCTAGCGCCTAAAAAAAAATCACACCAACCACATGGAGCTACGTTGCAAAGCAGACGGCATGTCTCCTATCCCGGGCGGAGCCCCCCCAGGTAAAGGAACCCCTCCAGGTGTGTTGTGGGGGTACCAGACAGTGAGCGGTGACGTGGCAGCGTACGCCTTGTGGCCTGTCTGGGCTGGTCTCTGTCTGGGCTGGTCTCTGTCTGGGCTGGTCTCTGTCTGGGCTGGTCTCTGTCTGGGCTGGTCTCTGTCTGGGCTGGTCTCTGTCTGGGCTGGTCTCTGTCTGGGCTGGTCTCTGTCTGGGCTGGTCTCTGTCTGGGCTGGTCTCTGTCTGGGCTGGTCTCTGTCTGGGCTGGTCTCTGTCTGGGCTGGTCTCTGTCTGGGCTGGTCTCTCTCTGCCCCTCTATCAGAAGGCTGGGACGCTTCCTGCCATTTTGCTGGAGAGCAGGAATTCTTTGAAGGGACAGGAAGACAGAGCGGTGTTTCCCACAGCCTGTGGCTTGGCACAGACACACACACACACACACACACACACATATATATACAAACACACACACACACCTCCACAGCAAACTGCACTCTTTCCAACCTCATTTCAGAACACAGAGAAAAGGGGAAAAGGCTAGCTATTGTGAGAAGGCATCATTTTGTGGGCTTGTTCTTCTAATTACGGTAAGTGGAGCTGGAGCCACAAACACAGTTAAGTTGTATTTTTGAATTCTGTCGAATTTCCCACGGAACCGTTCCGACTTCGGTGGAATTTGCACAAAGCCTCCCAATGATGCACCAGATGAGACGGTCACACAATGTGTATCCCAACAGGCATGATCACATCCAGATATCCATCCAGATTCCCTCAGGAGGGGGTGAACTGTCTCCCTCACCAGCAGGTGATACAGAAAGCAGAGAATCCCTTCCCCGCGGAGAGGGCACCACAGCAGCAACAGGGGATGTTTACCAAACAAACAAACTAACCCCGGCTCTCTATTTACCCTCCAAACTCTCCCACAATCAGACAGGCAGCCGGCAGAGAACCCCCAGGCCCAGGCCCAGGCCAGTGCCTCCATTGTTCTCCGCGAGCCTGCCTCCTCCAGCCCCTCAGATTAGATGGCCGGCCTGATTACTGGTGGGCAGCAGCCCTCCTCACGCAGCTCAAACAAACAGCATTCAGCAGCGGCCATTTGTTCTGGAGGTCTGGGGGGCTCTGGGCCCAGAGGGGAGGGTGGGGAGGCCCAGCGTCGTGGCCATGTCGCTGGGCCTTGATGTGGCAACAATACCGTGGTGGGGTCGGCCCTCCGCCGGCCCGCTTCCTTCCGATCGCGCTGAGAAAGTGGGAGAAGGAGTAGATCCCAGGTTGTCCCTAGACACTGGCTTCAGATCTGTGGTTTATGCTGTCATGGTGTAGGTGAGGATCAGGAGGCGGGGGGCGGTGCTGGATCTAGGTCAGCTGTTATAAAGGATTGTCGTCAGAGACAGAGACTAAGCAAGGTGAGCCAGAGAGGCCTTAGCTGGTCAGAACACAACGCCACTCCATGAATGGGGTGAAACCACACACACACAAACACACACAAACACACACAAACACCAGTCTATTAGTGTTACCTAACTCAGTACTGGAACAATGACCAATAGTCAAACTTCCTCACTTTGTCCTGCCCCTGAAGAACTTCACAAGGGCTCCCAGACGCTTCTCACACACACACACACGTCTGGCTTCTCACATCAACGCCACTAGAGTACACACACACACACACACACACACCCACCAATAAACTGCCTCATACAGTAGATATACATTCAGCAAACAAATGTTTTTTTCTTTCGTCAGGAAAAACGAAGAAGTGACATGTCATCAGAAAGAGCAGGGGTGTCTGTGGAGAGGTTTGGAGGGCTGTGAGAAGGGAAACGTGGTCTTTGTAAGGCTGTAACCCTCACAGGGCATCACTCATCTGCTCCCTGGCAAACCCTCAGCACACTGTCCAATCTGTCTGACCCCACAGCCACAACTAATGGGTTTTGTGATAAGGAGTATCTAGACACTAAAACACACACACACACTGAAAGCCAATTTTCATTAATGTGTGTGTGTGTTCCTGTTGGTGTGTGTGTGTCACAGTGTCTGGAGGAGTTGAGCTGGGACACACTGGCAGGGCCAGAGGAGAGTGATGTGCCTGCTCTGCAGTACATGACCCCAGGAGGTGCCCTGTGTGGATTCTCCCACGAGCTCAAGCCTGCTGCTCCTGCCTCCCACCCTGCTTGCTCGGGGCCAGGGCCGGGGCCAGGGCCGGGCCAGGCGGGCCAGGGCTGGGGCCAGGGCTGGGCAACAGTCCTGAGGCTGACACACAGGGCCACAGGGTCTGGAGGGCATATACACACTGCACTCCCAGGCTAAAACACCCAGCCTGTCTCAACACTCAGAGAGAAACGCAGGCACAACACTTAGAAGAGTATATAAAGGGACAGTTCACCCCAAAATCTGAACTGTCCCCGTAAAAGGGAGCCCATTTAAACAAAGACAAAGCCATGGCTCCTCACCAGGTATCCTGATGTAGGACCAGCCGTGACGAGGGTACAGGGCCATCGTGCCCCCCGGGGACTGTGGGAAGAAGGAGTTGGCCCTTGTGGACCAATCAGCAGCGAGATCAGGCGACCCGTACAGGAAACACTGCTTGGCGGCGACACTCCCGCCTCCGCGCACCATCCGCCAATCATACTCGGCACTTCGGTCATCGCAGTAACGGTCCATGGGAACGGCCGTCACCTGTGGAGCCAATCAGAGAGGAGGGATGTGAGGATGGCTGGACTGTGTGGGAAGTGCTTTGCCTTCTGTCCACGTCCCTGGTGCAGGACGGACAGCGTGAAGAGGGGGAGGAGAGGGAAGATTCTGAAGACTAGAAACGTAGTTCTGTCCTTGCTGACATGGGAGCTGTGATCAATGAATCAGCAGGATCTGTGTGTGCGCATGTGTGTGCATGTGTGCAAAGATGAAAGGTAAATAAATACAGGGCCCAGTGGAGGACAAACAGAGCAGAGGGTCCTTTTCTTTAGAAGCAAGTGTTTGTTTAGTGTGCAGCTGGAAGCCACAGCAGGGGGTCCTCACACATACACACACACGTTCAGTGCAACACGTTGTACAGAGGAGCCCTGCTTGTTGCACGTCTCCAACAACCCCCCCCCCCCCCGACACACACCCAGTCTCGTTTTTGCGACCACCCAACTTGAAAGGCTGTCACACACACAGAGACAGCTTACCCTGGGTACAGCAGCCAGGAGGAACTTGGGAGGCTGTGTGGCCTGGCAGGGCCGGAGAGAGGAGGTGGATGAGCGTCTGCCTTGGACCAGCACGTCCGTGTGGCCCACCACACCAGGCTTGTGACGGGTGAACACCAGATCCTGACAGAGGCACAAGCACACACACACATTGTTGTCAGTTAGTGAGTACAGTACTTGCATATGTGCAGGGCACACAACTAACTTTTTTCCCTCACTGTCCCAAAGTGCAAAATTAACCGTCCCAAACTGTACATTTGTGTTAACTATTCCCAAAAAGTTTAGAAAGGTTTTAAAAATATTTTCACAAAAAGTTTAAAAGGTTGAATTTGTTTTTGATAATGATTTTTTTTTAAAGTTTGCATCATTGCTAAGTATTTGACGAGGACTGTACTAAACTCTACTGTGCTCTGCTTTACTCTACTATTTTAGGCTTCTCTGTTCTCCTTTCCCCTCTCCTTTCACTGTGTGGAAAAAAAGTTTAAAAAAAGAGTTTCTAAAGGTTGAAAACATATTTTTGAAAAGGTTTCGAAAGGTTGAAAAAAAGTTTTGAAAAAAAAGTTTCTAAAAAGGTTTTTTTTTTTTTTTGAACGGTTAGGTTTAGTAATTTCACTGACGGATTCACAGCACCATCTAATGGTAGAGCAACAAACCGCATCCAACCAACCCGCCACCTCCACTCCCCAGCCCACCTCCCCATGGCTGGGCCTGAGAGCTCATTACAGCCAATCAATCAACGTCTCCAGAAACCGCACTTCTCATGATGCTATCCGAGGCCAGAGCACTCCACACCCCACAGTGATGACATCAGAGAGGGTGAGGTCTGCCAGGAGTCCAGGCCTCTGGCAGGGTAGAGCTCAGAGGTCAGAGCCTACAGCCTTGGTCAGGGTATATTTCTGGCAAGTCGGCTAGACTAGATGAGGTGTCTTAGGAGTCAGAATGTCTATAAAGACAGACTCAGACGGCCCCAATGCCAGATGGGTAAGAACCAGGAAGTGCTGGAAATCAGAGAGGGAGTCTGGGAGTGTCTGGGCTCTCTGACTACAAAAGGGACCAACTACCCACATGATTAAGTACCCACATTGACACCCACTTAGTCAAGACGGGGGCCAGGAAATCATGACGGGACTGGAAGAAGCAAGACTTTCACCAAACTTGTCAAAGTTTCATGGAAAAATGTGCAAATGTGCAAACTCGGATTAAAAATAGATCCTGACTTAATTTGGGTGTTTCAGAATGAGGTCACAGCGTGGTGTGTGATGAAGGCAGGAGGGGGAGTCTGCAGGACAGAAGGTGAGAGACTAGGGAGCCTGGGAGAAGGACTGTAGGCTCAGGTCCAGACATGCTCTGCCATGGGCCTGCCTGGACCAGACTGTATAGGTAAGCGAGCCCAGATCCTAGAGGAGAGGGATGCCTGGGGAGGACAACGAGATGTGTGGGCCGCTCGGAGCTTCGCTGGAGCAGAAGGATAGTGTTTCACCTCAGTCAGCATCTTCTCTCTGAAACGTCTCCGGTTTCTGACACACACACAGTCTCACCTGCAGCACAGGGCTGGTGTGCGTGTTGGGGTAGGCCGTGGGTCGATCCAGCCACAGTATGAGACCTCTTCGAGACAGACCCCGAGTCCTGGGCTCCTCGCACCCTCCTCCTCCTCCTACCTCTCTCCTTCCCTGCTCCTCCTCCTCCAGGCCCCACAGGCGTCGCTGGTGGAGCCGGTATGCTGCCTTCAAGGACAGAAAGAGAGCCAGCCACCTGGAAGTGGGGGAGGTAGTGGAAGACATACAGGAAATGAAGCATCTCTCACACTGTCAAACACAACACGTCCGTCACTGATTTCGAAGTAATGCATTGGTTTAGCGCAGTGGTCTTCAACCCTGGTCTTCAAAGGTGTCACTGTCCTGTATGGTCTAGATGTTTCCCTGTTGGAGCAGGAAAACATCTAGGCCATACAGGACAGTGGGCTATACACACAGAACACTGGTTTAGGAGAGAAGTCAAGTCACTGGTGCCAATGAGCCAGAAGAACCGTGTTGACAGAGGACAGAAGACCCACCTGACCAGAGTGCCTTGCAGCATGACGTTAGACATCTCTGCAGGAGACACGTCGATGAAGCGCAGGAAGGAGAAACAGCTTCCCTCGTGAGACCCTGGAGGAGAGAGGACAGGAGGGAGGGAGGGATGGAGGGAGGGATGGAGGGATGACTAAAGCAGCCTTTCCTGACCTTTTCCACTTTGCAGCCCACTTGCATAGCTCAAATATTTTTGCGGCCGCCCAACACATCCGTTCACTTAATTTGAGCTTATCACACATGTTTAACAACACCACGGGAGCCAAACAGTACGCTTTCACGGCAACATGTATTTGAGTGATCAAAGAAGACAAAGTGTCCATCAGCGCCACAGCAAGCACACATTGTAAAGAGAGGTAACCTGCGTAACTACCACGGCCAGGCCAGGGCTAGAACCTCCAGTGAGGTTAGAAACATGACGATGTGCTACATTTACATTTAGTCATTTAGCAGACGCTCTTATCCAGAGCGACTTACAGTAAGTACAGGGACATTCCCCCGAGGCAAGTAGGGTGAAGTGCCTTGCCCAAGGACACAACATCATTTTGCACGGCCGGGAATCGAACCAGCGACTTTCTGATTACTAGCCCGATTCTCTACCGCTCAGCCACCTGACTCCCTCACCTGACTAACGCCTAGGTGCTAGGCGTTAGTAAGACTGAGCCTCTCACCTTTCTGGTGGAAGAGAGACTGCTGGATGTGGTGAGGAGAGAAGGGAGACAGCAGGGCTTGGAGCAGCCTGGAGGAGAGACAGACACAGAGAGGACTTAGGCTTACAGGACTGGACACCTCCCGACAATACGTGTGTGTGTGCGTGTGCGGCGTGTGTGTGGCGTGTGTGTGTGCGTGTGGTGTGTGCCTGTGTAGCGTGTGTGTGTGTTCGTACTTGTTCCGGGCCAGCGTGTGCGGGTGTGCGTGCAGGAGGCCTTGGCGAAACAGGAACTTGGAGATGATGAAGGGCCTCAGGGCCATGTGGAAGGGCGAGCGAGTCTCCTGACGCTCAAACAGGTCTGGGTGGTTACACACCTGAAGGAGCACACACACACACACACACACACACGTAAACAAGGCATCCATTTTCCTCGACACAGTCGAAGCTCCGCTAAAAACAAACACACATGACTATTGAGACTAAAGAGCCAGCCGGGGGGGGGGGGGGGGGTGTCGGGGCTGGGGAGTCATGGCTGACCAGGGCCCCCTGACCCACCTTCCTGAACTGCATGACCAGGTTCATGAGGGAGGAGGTGGTGTTGTGGGCCTGCTGGGCCGTGCCTGTGGAGGACTGCAGCAGGTCCTCGATGGAGATCTTGCTCCTCAGGGCTCGGTACAGCAGCCTCTGTCTGCACGTCAGCTGGCAGTAGGTCAGGATCTCAATCTGGAGGGAGGGAGGGGTAAAGAGAGGAAGAAGCAGGCAGGCAAAGGCAGGGAGAGAGGGGGGTAGGGAGAGGCGGGTAAAGACAGTTTAGAGACGAGGCACAGCAAATGTTGGACATCAATTCAAAGAAGGCACTGACAGCGTCTGGTAGGAGCAGACAGGTGGGAGACAGGGAGAGTTCAGGAGAGGGAGGAAGACAGATGTGGGGGCGTGGCCATCCCTTCAGGGATCCCTGGGTTTCATCACACACTGAGTGTCCTGTTGTGTGAGTGTGTGCGTGTATGTGTGTGTGTGTGTGGTGTGTGTATTTAGTTGTGCGTGCGTGTGAGAGCCCTGAATCCAACATCTGTCATGGGCTCTCTTGCAGCACTACCATCACTCATGGGCTTATCAGGGTGTTTCCTCTGCCATGAGCTGGATGAAGAGATTGATGGGCGTATGTCTGTCTGTGTGTGTCTGTGTGTGTGTGTGTGTGTGTGTGTGTGTGTGTGTGTGTGTGTGTGTGTGTGTGTGTGTGTGTGTGTGTGAGTGTGTGAGTGTGTGTGTGTGTGTGTGTGTGTGTGTGTGTGTGGTGGAGTGGGACACTACCTTGTCTGACAGCTCATTCTCCACGTCCTTCTTGATCCTCCTCAGCATGAAGGGCTTCAGGATCATGTGCAAACGGGAGAGCTGGTCTGGAGCGCGCACACACACACACACACACACACACACACAGTGAGTCAGTCTACTGGAGTAGGAGTGAATACACACGATCCACAGACACCCAGAGATGTAAACCTGAGGGAGCAGAGAGGTCGACAGGGGGGGCCGACAGGGCCCAGTGGATCCTGACATGTTAGTCTCAGAGCTGGAATCACTCTACCACCTGGAGGCAGTGCTCCGTCTCAGAGCTCAACTCACTCTCGTCGATGGCTCCCTTGTTCTCGGCGTGGCTCTCGATGTCCTTGGAGAACCACTCGTTGAACTCGTCGTGGGAGTCGAACAGCGTGGGCATGATGAAGTGGAGCAGAGCCCACAGCTGAGGGGAACACCAACATGTCAGCACGTCTGCACCACACACACACACACACACACACACGAACACACACACACACTCCCCTCACCTCAGCCATGGTGTTCTGGATGGGTGTGCCGGTCAGCAGCAGTCTGTTTCTACACTGGAACTGGAGCAGGATCTTCCAGCGGACGCTGCCGACACACACACACACACAGCGTTAACATTCGTCATGACCAGCCATGGTGGCGTGGCCCAGAGGCAGGCAGGGTCATGGTGGCGTGGCCCAGAGGCAGGCAGGGTCATGGTGGTGTGGCCCAGAGGCAGGCAGGGTCAGAGGGTTACCTGGTGCTGCTCTTGAGGGCCTGGGCCTCGTCCAGAACCATGTACTGCCACTTGACCCGCTGGAAGTACTTGACGTCCTGCACCACCAGCTGGTAGCTGGTGATCACCACATGGAACGGAGCGTTCTGCGTGTACAGGGTCTTCTGAAGGGGGAGAGGGAAATGTAGAGAGAGAGGGAGAGAGAGGGAGAGAGAGAGAGAGAGAGAGAGAAAGAGGGAGAGAGAGAAAGAGGGAGAGAGAGAGACAGGGAGAGAGAGAGACAGGGAGAGAGATGGAAGATATATATATGTGTCAGAATAAGCCTGATACGTTTTTGGGGACTGGTTTCCTGAGTTGTTAACTTGATAGGACCCATGGTGTTAGAACTGCTGGCAACATTCTCATCTTACCTGGCTCCAGAACTTTCGGATCACTTTGCGGTCATGTGGGTTCCCCCAATATGGCAACACCTTAGGGACAAACAAAGTTGTGAATAATCTCTGTCTGAAGACAGACAAAAAAACAACAAAAAACTATCTGGCTCCTGTGCATTCCATAGTTCCATATAACAACGATGTAACTGCAACAGAATCTAAAACATTCTGAATCCAAACGCAAACCACCAAGCTTAAATCCTCTGTTCATTGTTCCTCTGAAAACATATAAACTTTGACCGAGATGTTGATGTTTAATGTAATGTGAAAAATGTGCCCATATAATAAGTCACTCAACACAAATATTGAGTTCAGTTCCGTTGTTATTGGTTGGGCTTTTTCAGCCTGTCTTTTCCAGTGTACTGTGACCTTATCTACAGCTTGTGAAATATGCTCAGTTAACACCTCATTAGAGAAACACACCGAGCAGTTGATTTACTGTTTAAGTGATGCATTGACGCTAGTGTGTGTATATGGAGTTATGCGACAACTTAAAGTATGTCTACCTTGAATCCAACCCAATTGTGTGAGACCGTACATGTTCGCACCGAGGTCTCCGCTCACCCCCAGCCTGTCTACCCCTGCTAGGACAGTCAAACACCGCCCCCTGGAGGACATGCTCAACCCCACACACACGTCTGCACCCCTCAGCTGCTCTCCAGTACCAGCCTGCATGCTCACCCCCCCCCCCCCCCCACCACAGAGCCCTGCTGACGGTGTGAGTGGAAGGGCCGCCTGAGCGGGGGGTTCAGGAGGAGAGGCGACGAGGACAGAGGGAGGATTGAGGATGAGGAATGGACGTTTTTTCCCACCGGAACCAAGATGCTTCCGCCAGCAGGGCGGTGTCAGCGGGCAGGCCTGTTGGGCTCACCTTGAATTTGGGCACGAAGCGGGAGAATTCCTGGTGCCAGTTGTTGAGCGTGGAGGCCGGGGAGATGATGAGGAACGGACCCCAGATGTTGTCTCTCTGCACGGGGGACAACAGCACAGGGTCAGTCACCATGTCAGTCACCACGTCAGGTGTGTGTATGTGCGCATGTGTGTGTGTGTGTGAGATAGAGAGAGATATAGAGTTGGCAACCACTGAAAACGGTAACCAAGTCAGGTGTGTGCGTGTGTGAGATCTAGATAAATCAACAATTGAAAACAGTCACCACGTCAGGTGTGTGTGCGTGTGTGTGTGTGTGTGTGTGTGTGAGACCTAGAGAAAGCAGCCACTGAAAACAGGAAACACGAAGCTGTAAGGCACACATGTCTTCCTGTGGGGTCTGCCTCAAAATCGGGGGATCACAAAATCTCCACAATGCAAACGTTTCCATGTCAGCACCACGGGGCCAGTGAGACCAGCAGACAGCTGGGGTCTCTACTTTCACAGAGACCGTGCTGAACAATCACTTGATCGCTTTCCGACTCATTCTCAACACTGCCATTGCATAAGGGCCTGGATAGGATGCAGGTGCATGGAAAAATCAATTTTTCGACACCAGCACAACAAAACTCACAACACAATAGCGTGTTCCGGGGTCATTAAACTGCTGAGGTGATATAGACCTCTCTGAATCACCCACCACTGTGTCTTAGAATCATCTGAAAATGGAGATTTCTCACAAACCACTCTAACCATGGCCTGCAGCTCTGCCTCCGGGAGGTCTTACCTCTGCCAGGTGGGCCAGCAGGGCGATGCTCTGGACAGTCTTTCCCAGACCCATCTCATCCGCCAGGATCCCATTGATGCCCTGCAGAGAACACAAGTTATCCAGCACCTTTAGTTTAGTAATTTAGCAGACGCTCTTATCCAGAGCGACTTACAGTAAGTACAGGGACATTCCCCCCGAGGCAAGTAGGGTGAAGTGCCTTGCCCAAGGACACAACGTCATTTGGCACGGCTGGGAATCGAACTGGCAACCTTCAGATTACTAGCCCGACTCCCTCACCGCTCAGCCATCTGACTCCCTAACCGCCTCAGGACCAGGGAACAGTCCTGGGGCGGTGTACAGGCGGTGTACAGTCTCTGTACAGAGTATGATGATGTTGTGAATATTGAACATGCCTATATTACGAGACAGGCAGGCAGACCGGGAGACAGGAGAGGCTTGTCTGACAGGTGCTTGTGTAAGGCTCACCTGCTCATAAAGGTTGGCCAGCCAGTTCATGCCTTTGAGCTGGTATCCCTTCAGCTTGCCGTTGAAGATGGACGGCTGGGGGATGTCTTCCCCGGCCTGGATGGAGGGGTTGGCCAGGCTGTAGCTCTCCCCGAAGCCCGAGCCCGAGGCAGCGTGCTGGGACGCGCAGCGACTGTCCCTCGCCTCCTCGTCAAACAGGCGAGTCTAGGAGGGACGAACGTGATGAGAAACTGGAGTTAGACCAGGGGAGTTCTATGTGTGTGTGTGTGTGTGTATGTGTGTGTGTGTGTGTGTGAACTTACCCTGGCCTGGTGGATCTGGTAGGCCTCTTTGGCATTCCTCAGGGCCTGGGACTTGTAGTGATCACTATCTGTGACGAGAAAAGCCAATCACACACTTGTTACGCCACAACGATATCTGAAAACAACAGTGGTTTAATTCCAACTGGCCATAAACGTTGTGGGCTGCAGTGTGGTATGATATGGGCTGCAGTGTGGTATGGCATGGTGTGGTATTGAGGTACCGTAGTCCTCCTGTCCCACGTTGACCATCACCCCTCCCCCGATGTCGATCTGCCGCTGGGCCGAGGTGTCCTCCAGCTTCCTCAGAATGTCCTCCTGACCCTCCTCCCCCCCTCCGCTGGCCTTGCCCCCCATGAAGTGGGCATACAGCTCCGTCTGGGTGATCAGGAAGTTCAGCTTGCGCTGCTGACGCTTCGCCTGGGAGCATGGAGGATGAGGGGGGAGACAGAGAGAAAGAGAGAGAGAGAGAGACAGAGAGAAAGAGAGAGAGAGAGAGAGAGAGAGAGAGAGAGAGAGGAAGAGAGAGAGAAAAATGTTGGTACGTTGGTAATGAAAAACATCGCTCATCAAAGCACAAGCCGTGCCATTTAACGCCTGACGTTGGCTGTGGAGAACCTAGACATCGACGACAACTAAACAACCGTGTCACATCACGGGCCCCCACCTCTCTCATCTCCTCGTCCAGCTTGCGTTGTTCCAGAGCCTCCTTCTCTGCCCTCTTGCGGTGCTCCTTCTCCACCTTCTCGTACTTCTTCCAGTACAGCATCATCTCCTTGGTGAGGCGTCTGGCTCGGGGGAGCGTCTCCTTGCAGTTCTTCTGGGCCTGGATGGCGGCGCGGCGCACCTCCCGCATGCACTGGTGAGCAAGCTGGACCACAGGAACGAACACACACACACACTTCAGTCTCTAGGAAGACACTGGAGCTCTACTTATAGACTGAAGATTTGAAAATAGTCATTGCTAAATCTGATCCCTTTACCTTTTTGGCGTTGGTCAGGACAAGGTTCTTGGCAGAAGTTTTCTGTTTGAAGGTCTGAAAGAGATGACAAATTATTTTCAGAAGTACATTTACATTTAGTCATTTAGCAGACGCTCTTATCCAGAGCGACTTACAGTAAGTACAGGGACATTCTCCCGAGGCAAGTAGGGTGAAGTGTCTTGCCCAAGGACACGTCATTTCGTACGGCCGGGAATCGAACCGGCAACCTTCTGATTACTAGCCCGATTCTCTAACCGCTCAGCCACCTGACTCCCCAAGTAGGTGATGAAGCACTGAGAACACAGCGGTGTTCCACAGTGGTGTTCCCCAGCGTACCTTGGGGATCTCCTTCTTGGCGATAGTGAGCCACACTTTGCGTCGGCGAGCGTTCAGCTGCTCGACGGTGAGGTGCTTCTTCTTCACCATGGGCAGAGAGGCGTCGTGGGAGAATTTGGCGAAGTACGTCCGCCCCTCGCCTGAGAACTCCCCCTCCCCTCGTTTCCTCTTCTTCTTCACCTTCTTCAGTTTGGCTGAAACGAGGAAACGTTACAGTCCTGATTGAAATCTCGATGAATTCTAATCCAGCAGTGAATGACATGATTCTAAACGACAGAAGTCAAAGCGGAGCGTCGGTTGGCTCAGACGTACCCTTGAACTTCTTCTCGTCTTTGATCTTTTTCTTCTTGGGCACCAGCAGGTGACGCTGCTGCTCATAGAAGGGGTCATGGGTGGAGAGGAGGCCCGTGCTGTAGTACTGGTACTGTTGAAGCTGTGGTCACACACACAAACACACACACAGAGGTTTCAAGGTGAGTCATACACACAAAGACAAGCAGGTTTCAGAGAGGTTTGCTGTGAGGCAACTCCAGGACTTTCTCACAGAACAACAATCTGTCATTAGATTCATTAGTTTTGTTATTACTGTGTGTGAGTGTGTGTGTGTGTGTGTGTGTGTGTGTGTGTGTGTGTGTGTACCTCGCGGTCTGAGTGGAACTTGCTCTGGTGCTGCCTGGTGAAGCGGTGCAGACGCAGCATGTCCTGCAGCTCCTCTCGAGACAGACAGAAGTCTGAGTCGTCAGAGTCTGTGTCTGAATCTGTGGTGTCATCGCTCAGGAGGATACTCTACGCAGAGCAGGGAAGCAGAGGGTGTGGAGGGAAGGAGGCAGAGGCAAGAACAGGAGGCAAGATTAAGGACCGTGTCTTTAAAAGGAGGTACAGAATTGGATGTGTTAGATAGGCCTACAGATATTGATACCTTGAGCCACTTCCTACTCTTCTTGAGCTTGGAGAAGTTGTAAAGGCTGGTTTTATCCGTCTTTTGTTCTGTGGACACAACAGATAGGAAGCAGGTAAACAAACCCCAAATAGCCCAGAAACTTAAGTGCCTTGTGCCAGTGAGACATGACTAAACACAGTCACGTGTGACATCCATAGATGAGAGTGGATGACGTTTCATTCTTCGCTTAAATTCGGCCTTTATTTGGCCTACCTTTGCCTTGAAGCAGCGCACCATTCAGAGGGTTGCACTCAGTCAGCCCCTCCTCTGTGTCACATGACTCTTCCTTCACTGCCAGGGGGGTCTGAGGATTGGTTGTCCTCAGAGAAGGACCCTCCCCCAAGGCTCCGTCGCTTTCATCGCTGTCATCACTACAAAATGACAAAAATGCACCCTAAGCCCATAGACATAACCAGATATCTATTCCTGGCTTCTGAAATGTGCCCAGAATAGGCCCCTAGGGGACATCAGGGCTCGAAAACCTTCATTCTGTTTAGTGTAGCCATGGCAACGGCACAAAAATGACATGTGGCAAACATCAGTCTATCACTGTGATTGTGAATCTGCTCTAAAGTGTGTCCGCAGTCTTCCTTTCTGGGTGTAGCTCAGTGTAGAAGATTTAACTGCAGATCAAGAAGGTAAGAGGGTAACAGTGTCTTCTAAACGAACACAGTACATCCCAATGCCTGAGGAATCCATAGCCTCCCTACCTGGTCAGGTCTCTGTTGAAGATGGAGGCGGTCTGGCGCAGAAAGCCGTCTAGCCTCAGGGACCTCTCCAGGTGCTGGAGGTGCAGGGGTTTGGCCAGCCCAGAGCCACCCGCGGCCCCAGCCAGCACGTCCCCCTGCCCAGACGCCATGCTGGCCAGAGATGCCTCCACCCAGCAGGGCAGGTACACTCACTGAGATGAGACAGACAGTGAGAGGGGGATTAAATGGGAGGAGAATGAGAGACTTAAAGATGCAATCAGAACGTTTTATGTATGTAGGGATAGGCACTCTTTTTGTCAAGTCTTGACCAAACCTGATTATTTTTTTATGAAGACCTACCTTTTGAATATGGGATACCATTAACCTTCCTTCCAACTCTCACACAGTCCAAATAATGGAAAGACCTGGAGAACAGAGTGTGTCAAGTCAACTCAGTCAAGGGAAGACATACTGATCATTGGACATGAACTAAGTAGATCTATTTATCTATTCATGACTTTGTCTATTTGTAAACACTGAGTTGGGTCTTTTAAGGACCTTGTCCTAAACTCAAAAGGTGAAAGAACCTTGTGGCTGACCCAATAGATAGCATAAAGACACATTAGTAGATTAGTAAACTACTGCAAACCTTGCTCGACTGCAGAATATGTAAATTAAGTGCAGCTTTCTAAATAACACCGTTTTGCTGCATAATTACCTGGGCATTATCGACATTTATGTAGGTAAAATACAGTGCAAGCATGTTGTTGTTTTTTGTTTGTGTTTTTCATAATTCATTGTTTCATTTCAAATTAACGTAAGACTGAAATTATATTGGCAAATGTTTAGTGATGTACTTTATTGATCAAATGGCCCTGGGTAATAGCCTGACCAATTCAACTTTACAGCAAGTGTTAACGGTTTGCCACCTGTGAAACAGTAAACTATTAATATGTCTATTATTATGACAAATAACCGTCTTTCAAAATTATTTTGCCCCTTCACCTATTCCGCTAAATACCTATAGATGTTGGTAGTGTAGCTCTAATTAGTTTAATGTTAACTACCCGTAGTGAAATACAACACCCAAGCTAGTGACTCACAGTCGAGCGGGTGACATCGGAAGACCAGCAGCAGCTAGCTAGCTTGCCCGCTAACGCATAACATGAATAGTGTTAGCTTGCTAGCTAGCTAACGAATGAGCTAGGGTCAAGGTATGCAGCTAGTAGTAGCTGGCTATCCCGTTTGCAAGCAACATAGCTAGCTAGTTACAATACACATTGGCTGGTGAATGGTTTTGCAACGCAAGACTAACTTAGCTGGCCAAACACCAGGAACTATGCCAATTTTCACATGAAACGAGCCTCCTTTGCTTTGTTATAGCTAGCTAGCTGCCAACCTTTGATTAAGTCCATGCAAATCATAAATGTTGCAAGTAGGTATAAGTCCTGACTATTTCAATTATTTAAATGGGGTCTGTCTCTTTAAGACCACCTCCTCAGGACAAAGGACTGTTATTGTAGCAATAAAATACATTATTAGTAATTGCTATTCTGGCTGCTGCAGAAAGGCCTAGAATGTATCCCGAACCTCTCGTACCCTTGAACAGGCACGAGGGGAGTCACCGCAGCCCCAGTACTCCGATCCCCTACGTTCTAATTCTTTCTCCCTACCGGCCATCTTTCCCTACTGCTCCTTCACCATATTACTTCTTAACACTTTCTCACCTTGGCCCCGTGTCCCCCTGTTACGCTCTCTCGTTGCTGCTGCCGACTCTCAGTTCTCTCACTCCAAAATGGCGGTTCTAAGCAACGAGTGAGTCTGTGAGCTTTGGGTCGACAGCAACAGAGAGGCGGCCACTTTCTGTAACTGAGAGAGCAGGGACACGGCGCCATGGCGAGGATAGAGCAAGGAGCAGGCATACTAATCACATGTAGAAAGAGCTTCGATAGTCTATCGGAGTGTCACCGCAACTTTCCCTGTTGGATGGCTCCAGAACTTGTATATATTCATTAGTATGCTATACTCTGGGTACAGATGTGCTTTTTGGTCACATTTGGACATACGTAGTCCATATCACAGTTCGCTATCTGAATTCTGTTGGTATAGTCTGTTCATCACGAAGTTTCCCGAGCTGTATGATACGTCATACAAAAGGAAACCGTTATAACAAATATCGCGAGGTCATAAAAATGGTCATGGGATTTGTATATATATGATTTGCTGCTTAGAATCTTTGTAGAAATATTGTATAAGTCAGACGTATTTAGGTCACGTCTTACAATTTACGCAACATACGTTACATGACGCTCATTAGAAATGTGATTCTTTTTATTGTTACTTTTAGATTAGACTCATTACCTCCTTTTAGGGTAAATTACAGCTGTCAAATGCATTCAAACTTTTTTTGTTGTAATAGTTCCTTTGAGGACACAAGCAAATCAATCATACATTTAACATATAATACCAAACAAGTTTGAGATAATTTTTTATTTAAGTTAGTATATGTACAAGACAACCATGTTGACATTGACCTGATTTGAAAACAGAAAAACAATTAGCAGGCAATATTATCATGTATTCAATTTAATTCAAAACATTTGAAGCCCATCTACTAATTTTAATAAATGAGAGCATTAGGGATAAAAAAGAAAAGATGCAGCATTTTCAGATTGCAAGTAGAGCAAGTGCAGCACAGAAAGATGTAAGTGAATTGGCCTACATGGCCTTAAACATCTGGGTTAACATTTGGAATACGAGTTAACAAGAGAGATTGCAGCCATTTTCCAATCTGCAGCATAAGCAAATAACCTACTTCAACTCTTGTGTAATTCAATATCCCATCAACAGTAAGAGTTGACCCCCTGCCCAACAGTACCGCCAATGCAAACTGCTCAGAAACAATCAGTTTTCTCAGTGTTTTTTGGCAAAGCCTCCAATCTGCAAGTTCAAGCTCTTTTATATATACCAACATTTTCTGTTGAGATTACATAAACGCCATTTTAAGACCTGGCAAGATGGATAAATGAAAGGTCCCTCACTCAAACCACTGAACACCTCCATTCAAAGCCAGCTGCTCCTCTCCTCCTCAAACTTCAGAGGGTCAATGAACGGCTTGTCGATGGACTTGATCATGAGCTCTCCACAGTACACACACTCGCAAGCGATGAGGTCATCGATGTCCGACTTGATCTGCTCTCGGCTGACGTTGGCACTGGCCTTCCCCAGGCTGGCTGAGTCGCCCTCCTCCTTCGGGGCGAGTCTGTGGCGGGACTTGGAGGTCTGGGTGGCGGCAGCCAGCTTCTTCTGCAGCTCCTCTAGACGGCCGTGCTTGTAGGCCGACAGGTGAGGGATAACCTCCTGGTTACAGACAAGAGATGGTTCATTACTAGGAGAAATGGGGTTTCAGATGGCTGAGCGGTGAGGGAGTCGGGCTAGTAATCTGAAGGTTGCCAATTCGATTCCCAGCCGTGCCAAATGACGTTGTGTACTTGGGCAAGGCACTTCACCCTACTTGCTTCGGGGGGAATGTCCCTGTACTTACTGTAAGTCGCTCTGGATAAGAGCGTCTGCTAAATGTAAATGTAGAAATCTACAGATAAACAAATCGAGGACAATAGACCTATAGACAGATGGATAGAGAGCGTACAAAGTCGTTTGGTAAACAACTGTATAGTGGCCAGGACTACACGCCACGCTCTGTTACCTGAAAGAGGCAGTCGTAGTGGAACATGTGTCCACACAGGAACAGGTAGAAGGGCCGGTTGAGCAGGGGGAAGTCGCAGGCAGCACACTTCTCCTGTGACTCCACCACGCCGTACTTGTTCCTCATCTCCTGGATGTCCTCGCGGATACGCTTGGCGCTCTCCGTCGCCTCCTCCATCTCCTGCTTCAGCTCATCAATGTGCTGGTTGTACTCCTCCAGAGAGCTGCAGATGGCCTCCTGACATGGGAGGAGAGAGGGATGGATGGGAGAGAAAATGTCATGGCTTTCAAGGGCCACTGGGAATTCTCTCTTAAGATCAACAAGGAAACAACTCATTAAAAATAACTAGCCTAAAGTACCTCAGAAAGACTCTTGTGTCAATATTGGCTTTTAAGACCTAACAGACGAGTTCTGACCTTGAAGTGATCGATTGTGACAAAGTCCGGGAAGAAAGGCAGGATGTCCTCGATCTTGAGCAGGTTGCAGCTGGACAGGCAGTTCATGGCCTTCTTGACGTCCTTCTCCTCCTGCACGACGTGACGAGCGATCTTCAGCCACAGCTTCTTCCTCAGCTCCTCGTCATCCTCGGGCAGGTCCGCACACGACTTGGCCAGGTCCACGTCCACCTGGGTTTGTGCGAGAGCACAGGGGACGAGAGAAGACATGCACTTTAATACTCTGATATGGGAGCCCTACACCTAGAAACGACATAGAACAATTGACCTAAAATGACCATTCCTGTCATTTGGATACCCAGATCAGATGGATCAGATAGATTGATAGATACTTTATTCATCCCCTAGAGGAGTTTCCATACAATACTTGTAACACAACATGCTACCTACTTGTAAAGCCAGGTCCACAGCCTCCTCATAGAGCTCCATGATCTTGTACACGAGCACACAGGCCTGACTGTAGCCGTGCTCCGAGCACAACCTGAGGGCGTACTTCAGGTCGTAGTGGATGTCCGAGGCGTGCGTGCCAGCTTGCTCCAGGTACCACAGCAGGGAGTCGGGCTTGTACTTGGCATACAGAGAGAGGAGGTAGTTGTGGATGGCCTCCTCCGTCACAGTCAGCTGGTACACACAGAACTCCATGTAGCGGATGGTCTCGTTGATCTGCTGGGTGCTGCCCATCTGGCTGTAGTTCACCAGGGCTGGGATCAGTCTCTTTGGTTCCAGGCGGTTCCCCATCTGTATCCACGCATCCACCACCTTTTTGGGGATGTGCTGCATGAGGACAGGGGAGAACTTGTAGAAAAGCTTCTCGTCGCAGTGCTTGGAGAGGACGTCCAGGGCGGCGCTGTAGTTGTCGTGCTGGCAGTGGTGCGAAATCACCCTCTCGTAATCCTGCATGATGACGGAGAAATAGACCATGTCGTCCACGTTGCCGTGGCTGGCCAGCAGGTCGTAGATGGTGGTGCGGTTGTTATAGAGACACTCCTTGTGCTTGGAGCTGCTAAGAAAGCGCCGGAACTCCTCCTGAGTCTCCTGGAAGAGGCCGTTCTTTCCGTCGGCGTCCAACAGACCCAGGCTGTTGAGGTAGAGCTCGGTCAGCCAGGTGACGAGCAGCGTGATCTGGGTCCTCTCGCTCTGTTTGAGGTTGTTCAGCTTCTTCAAAAGGAACTCCTTGAGGGCCTCTTCCTGCTTGGCCTCGATGAACTTGAGCGCGATCTCCTCAAAATAGTTCTGAGTCAGCGCGTAGCACTTGGCGCTCTCCAGGTAGCGCTTGTTCTGGAAGCAGTGCTCAGCCTCCTTGGCCAGCACCATGTCCATGCACTCGGGCCTGTCCTTACAGTACTCCTTGGCCAGGTCAAACTTGTTGGTGCTCATGTACATCTGCCACACGTCCCTGGCCTCCTTCTGGATGTGGTAGCGGAACACGGCCTTCTCTGTGTAGATCCAGACCAGGCCTCCGGATGGGTCCTTGATCATCTTCTTCAGGGTGCCAAATTTATCCGGGAACACGTCCTCGTGCACCGCCTGTCCGTTCAGGGTGCAGATGGCCTTGACGCGGTCAGGGAGGAGAAGCAGGAAGTGGAACTGGGTCAGGACGATGGAGATGGGCTTGTTGAAGCTGAAGTCTATGTCTGGAGTGTACTCCCACACCTAAAGCAACGAGAGAGGGAGGTGAGGAGAAACTGAGTTATATTACAACAAACTGTAAATGTAGAATATAAACACTAATCTCAAATATCGAAGGCTGAAAAAAATGCTAAAGGTACCTGCACATCGCTGAAAAGAGAGTCGGGTCTCACGTAGTCCAGCTGCCCATAGAAAACTCCATTACCCATCATCCATGCAAAGGCCTTGGGCTTGGAGCGCAGCTTGGAGGTGTAGAAAGTGATCTCACTGTAGCCCATGTTGAAAGGGAACTCCTGGAAGCTGGGTAGGAGGTCCTGGTTCTGGGTGAAGATGGAGCTGAATCCCTGCTGCTCTGAACCCTCCGCCACCCGGCCCACAAACTGGAAGAGACGTTTCCGTGTGGTGGCGATGATGAAATACTTGTTCTCCAGCCCCTTCTCCACCTCCAGGCAACAGACTGGTGCTGGCTTTCCATCCTCCTCCAGAGAGTGCACCTGTTGAAAGGATGGAGAGCACATCAATAACAAAAATTGTAGTACATTTACATTTAGTCATTTAGCAGACGCTCTTATCCAGAGCGACTTACAGTAAGTATAGGGACATTCCCCCGAGGCAAGTAGGGTGAAGTGCCTTGCCCAAGGACACAACTTAATTTGGCACGGCCGGGAATCGAACTGGCAACCTTCAGATTACTAGCCCGATTCCCTAACCGCTCAGCCACCTGACTCACTGACTCTCCTTTCACTCCTACTGTACGGAAAACCACACGCTTCCGTTCCCTGTGCTTCCCTGTGCCCATCGCGCCTGACCTGTCTGAAGTACTGGTCCGGGTTGGTGTTGAACAAACTGCCCTCGGAGGCAGAGATCTCTGCCTCAAAGATGATGCCCTGGCTGGTGCCCACGAGGACAGGCCCGGTGTTGGTCTCGGTGCCCAGGAGTTTGTTCCAGCCCACGCTCTCGATCAGGTGGCCACGCCAGCGAGACAGGCTGCGCACCTTCTGGGTGTTTCTGTTCAGGTACAGACACTCGCTGGTGCTCAGGCAGATCACCAGGTGAGACCCTGGAGGAAGATAGTAACAAAAGGGAGATTACTATCTAAGAAGACAATGTAGTACAGCTAGTAATTACTAGTTTTTCTAACCTGGTAGTTAGTATTTTCATTTTTGTATTTGTACAGAATAAAGCACTACAAGCATGTAATGGGAAATACAATAGGCAAGGGAGTCAATGAACCCCCTTGTAAAAGAAAGCATCCATTACAGATACATATATTAGCACTACTAGAGCATAGTTTGATAGAATTAAATAACACATCATTTGGGCCATTAAAACATGTATGCCTGTCTGTGTGTAAGGGAGTCAAGTGGCTGAGCAGTGAGGGAGTTGGGCTAGTAATCTGAAGGTCGCCAGTTCGATTCCCCGGCCATGCCAAATGACGTTGTGTCCTTGGGCAAGGCACTTCACCCTACTTGCCTCGGGGGGAATGTCCCTGTACTTACTGTAAGTCGCTCTGGATAAGAGCGTCTGCTAATGTAAAACATTAGCATTAGCATTACTTAATGTAAAAAGTAAAGTAAATGTAAATGTAACCTGTGAGGGGTAAAAGTTTCAGCCATTCTCACCTGTGGGGTCAAGAAAGAGTCTGTGCACTCGACTGTCATCTTTCCTCCCCAGCTCTATCTGATTGGGTTGATCTGGTTTGCCAAGATCTATCCTGTAACACGAGAAATTTACATTCATTCATGTCAACAGACATCTCAATGGAGCCACTCCTATGAATAGCGCTCGCTGATCATTCAGAATGATTGATTTCGATTAAGACTAATCCTGTCACTTCACAATCATGTCCAAATACAATCTGAACTCAAACTTGCCAAAGAAGCGTTGAGGAAAACAGTTACTAACCTGAGAATAGTGTCTTTCCCTAAGCTCATGCATAGCTGATTGTTGCACACAGCAAAGTGGTTGATCTTCTCAGGAGGTGTGAAATCGATCCTCTGCTTGTTGAAGATGGGCTTCTCCTCCTCCAGTCTCACATTCACGAAACCTGGGTGGGTGAAACGTGGGGGATAATGTAAGGATCACCGCAACCGACTAGTATCAAGGCAATGATCAAATCTCACTCACTCCACGGACACACATGACGATATTATCGATGAGCGATGACAACATTTCCGTAAATTGCTATCAAAAGGCCCCAACTAGCTGGCTGATCAAGCCCTGCTTACCCGAGTGAGGTATCCCGATGTTGGCAGCTGACAGACGGCTGTGTTGTTGCATTGGATGCCTGACATTTTGAGAGTCCTCATACTCATCAAGTATAGAAGCCATAACACCACTTCTAAGTTTGTCTGATAAAGACACAAGCCGACACAAATAGCTACAACTACAAATCGAAGTATACCATGACAGTCGTCAACTCAAAGGCAACAGCACGAGCCAACTAGCTAGCTAGCTAACTAGATAACTGCCCAAGAAAGCAGACTTAAGGGCCTAATATAGTTCGTCCCATTCATCTTTTTTTAAACGTTCAATAACGTGATTTAAAATAACAGACAGAAATGTCTATGCTTTTATCAATTATATAGCGCAAACAAATACGCCAATTCATCGGCAGCTTCCGATCACAGAAGGTCAGGTGATGCACGATTTTCACGTGACTAAAAACAACACAGAAGTTTCACATTTTGCCACTTGGGGGAGCAGGTTGTCCAATTTACGAATTTAAATAGTTTAATGCACTGGACATGGAATATTATTCCCACTATTGCTTGTAACCCCTTCTAATGACAGCTAAATTAATTAATAATACGTTATGTTGTAAATTATAGCATACGTAGCGACGATTACATTTGAATGATTTTCTCTTTCCTTTTCCCTCAGAAGGACACTATGTAGTAGATAAACAACTAAACCAGAGCTTCACTGGGTCCTCCTTCACACGTTTTACTTGCGGTGGGAGTGGCTATGCAAATCATAACCTGTTAGAGTGGAAAGTCGTCCAAAACCAGATGGCATCACCGGTCAGATCACAGAAGCTTGATGAGCTGAACCACCGGAGTATACATTATCGAAAAACTTCGTATGGCACGAATCGATACCGATTACATTCTGGGCTCTTATGTTAATTAAACGTTAACTTTGAAAGTTGGACATGCCACCTCAAATGGATTATTTTTATGAAGAACCTCGAGTCCCATCCGCTTGTGGGCTGACTGCAGCGGACGAACTGGAGCCAGCGGCGATCAGCTGTATGCTGGTCGGGGATGGAGCTGTAGGAAAGACAAGTATGATTGTTAGCTATACAACAAATGGATATCCCACGGAATATAAACAGACAGGTTTTGACGTATTTTCAGGTAAGAACGCTTAAAGAAACATACTATTAAATGAGTTTGAAAAGGAAATGCCATTGTTGCATGCGTGTACTAATTCTAAATCAATTTCTCAAACAGGTCAGGTACAAGTTGAAGGAGCCCCTGTAAAAGTTCAGTTGCTCGACACAGCCGGCCAGGTAAATTTATGTAGAAAATCCGTGAATATGTGTGTTAATTTGTCTTTTTTTCTTAACGTTGAAACAGGTAGCGTCTTGATTCTGTCACAATGTGCCTTATTGTTTTGTTCGGTTATTCTTATTCTCCTGTAGGCTACTGGCACATAGCCAACTCCAAGTTTCAAACATAGAAACCTACTGTAGATTGTAATCTTTCCAAATGTGATACACAGTCACACACTTAGTACTACTCACAGCTTTAGGTGAAGCGGATGAACCTTGGAATGTTCTCAATAGCCTTTATGTGACAACCTTCATGAACATTTACGTTAGTCATTTTATTAATTTAGCAGATGCTTGAATCTAAAGGGACCGACAAAAACTGCATAGAAAGTACAGAAGATCAAAGATCAGAAGTGCATAGTTCCACAGTATTTCAGTGGTCAGAGAGTCAAGGAACAGTCATTCATGTTTCTCACAGCAACCCTTGATTCCACCCACACTGCCTTTTTGTGTTTTCTGAATAAGAGAACACTTTTTCAATCCCCAGACGGGGACATTTAGGAAACACACTAACCTGACCTTTCTATCTTGCCATTTCAGGAAGAATTCGACAGCTTCCGCTCGCTCTCCTACTCCCAGACAGACGTCTTCATCCTGTGTTTCAGCGTCGTCAACCCCACATCGTTCCACAACGTCACCAAGAAATGGATCCCCGAGATCAGGGCCTGTAACCGCTCCTCGCCCATCATCCTGGTCGGCACCCAGTCGGACCTCCTGCTCGACGTCAACGTGCTCATCAACCTGGACCGCTGCAAGGTCAAGCCTGTCCTCAGCTCCCGGGCTCGGAGCATGGCAGACAAGATCAGGGCCGCGGACTACGTGGAGTGTTCCTCTCTGACTCAGAAGAACCTGAAGGAGGCGTTTGATGCGGCCATCTTTGCGGGTATCAAACACAAGACCAGGAAGGGGAAGAAGAGGAGCCTCTCAGACAGACGCACCAAGGCCTTCTCCAGATGCAGCTGGAAGAAGTTCTTCTGCTTTATCTGAACTCGCTGATCATCAACCCTATGGGTCATGGAACAAAGCTATTATTATTTATTAATCTACAGAGACTATTGATAAAGACTTATTTCGGTGTTATTAAGGTGGTGGATGCAGCCAGATGTTATTCTCTTGCTGAACCAGTGTGTCTGGGGTCTGGTTTCTGGTCTTGGTTGATCTCAAATATGAAGCCAAGTTGATTACATCCAAGTGTGACACACATGCAGGTCTAATTTCTATTGCTGATATGATCATGTCAGGAACAGCAAGCGGCTCAAGGCTGGGAAGGCTACTGTGCATGGCTAGCCATGATGACAGGAACAAACATCCTGTCAGGAGTAGCCATGTAAATGTAGTGAATTTGCATTAGCTGGGACACTGCCTACTGCGTTCGGACTGCTGTGTGTATCAGGGACAGGGAGTGGGCTAAGAGAAGGCTCAGATTAGTCACTATTGTGTTCAGCGCTGCCTAGCTCCCCAAAGCCATTCACATCCCAGCTGACAGTGCAGGGTCAAGTCACAGTGCCAGGGTGTCACCTTTTGACCTGTACGTGAACCAGTGCTTACCCATGACACTATATTGTTTACTAGGGGTTGATTCAATCAGTTGACAATATCAACACCCTTCAACAACCAGCATTTTGGAAAACATAAGGTTCTCGTTAAATGTCTGTTTGACTATGAAGGAGAAGTGGGGAGTGATTGACTAAAAGGAGAAGAAAGCATTCCCCTTTCTTGGTATTTTGCACCTGGTGACCCGGGTAAACTGTTTGCTAACTAGTGTACTCCCTGTAGCCCCGACCAAGGTGACTACTCTCTGTCTGGGACTCCTTTGTCTCCTGGTCATCTCCATGTGTAAAGGTGAGCACTATGGGGGGGGCTGAAACAGCCCCTAGCTGAATGCGGTCCCTACCTGTCTCTGTAGTGAATGAAAACCCCCCTGCTCCAGAGCCACTGTTTATGAATGATCAACTCCCTGCTTTGTCTCCGGGCTAAACTGCTGCTCGCCAGGCCACACCGTGTACGTCATGTGGGGACTTCTGCTTGAGTGTAAACATTCACCGTTAACGTCTATGCTGCTGTCTGTTTCTGTCAGTTGGGTTGTTTCGGCCAGACTGTCCGGAACATGTTAGGGAGGACTGGCACACGCAGGCTAAAGCTTGTTATGCTTCTTGTAGAAGTGAATGCTGTATATGTCGAATCTATTCTGTTTTCTTGAAACAGTTAATGGGAAGTCAACATTTTCTTTGTGCATTGTGATGATAAAATGATAATTTCATTTTGTTTGCAGTAATCCTTGAACAATACATTTGTTGTGTGTGAAATTGTTGCCAATCAATTTTAAAATCTCATGCTCAGCCTACACTTTGTTGGAATGAAAGTAATGAAAATAAATGCATTCAAATAAATGTAAAAAACAAACAAGAAAAAACAGTTGTCTAATTTTTCTGAATAGTGGAGTGAATCTATCTGTAGAAGAGTGTATATTTACACCTCTTGGGAGCTAATACACATGTCTGTCTGGAGGGTAGATAAACTGGAAGATTCTTGGTATTTAGCATAATTCTCCACAGGGAGGCTAAACGCTTTCAACTCTGGGTTCCTGACCTGAGTAACTCTTGTCCAAACGGATGGTAAGTGACCCCAGCTGCATTTACATTTTAGACACTTTTATCCAAAGCAACGTACAAACAGTGCATATAGAAAGTACAGAAGATCAAGGATCAGAAGTGCTTTTTTCTACCAGTATTTCAGTGGTCAAAGTCAAGGAACCATCTGTTTTTTCAGGCATATTGCAAGTACCCATATCTCCTGCTACTTGCCCAATTAACAACATGTTGTGCTTTCAAAAGACTACATGACTGATGTGGAAGCAGTCATTGCTGCATGACGGGACTGGACAATCAGTTCAGTGTCACCGACAACTAATCAGCAGATGGGGAAAGCAAGGGATTGTGAGTGAGTCACACTCAGCACAGAGCCACTCATTCAGCCTCACACACCTGAACTCACACCTGTAATCTGTGCTGTTTCTCTTTGCGTACAATCCATGTTGCACAAGGGGGTATACATGTGTCATAGTTTTTGTTGGAAGCATTATTCGTGGGAAAAGCAGACCCTGCCCTTTCCGTAACTGATGATGACCCAGGAAGAACATCTGTTGATTCCCGGTTCGATTCCCGGCCGCCTTGCAAAATGACGTGTCCTTGGGCAAGGCACTTCACCCTACTTGCCTCGGGGGGGGGGGGGGATGTCCCTGTACTTACTGTAAGTCGCTCTGAATAAGAGCGTCTGCTAAATGACTAAATGTAAACATGACACTGTCACACTACACCGCGGTCACAGGAGAACCCACGCTGAACTCGGCCATATGTGGACCGCAGTCACAGTGACATCTGAACTTCTTAAACTTCCGAAGGATCTAACTTTGGTCTGTGGGATTCTGTTTGACAGAATTGTTTTTATTTATTAAAAAGAACAGTTCTGTTTGCCTCTGTGTCTGGGTGTTTGTTTGTGTCTGCGTCTGAAAACGGAGGATGTCCTAGAGACACATGGAGCTGGAAAGGCAGGTCACAGCGATGGTCAGGCCAAAGGTTCTCTTCCCTCCAAGGTTCTCCTGGGTCCCACAGGTATACACAAGCAGGAACTTGACCAAACAAGACACACACACTCAAACACAAACAGACACGACAGGCTGAAATGTCAAGTTAGAACTTTCTTTTCTCGCTAGTCTCGATCCACCACACTCACACGCGCACACGCACGTGCACACGCACCGATTGAGCAATGGACTCGGAGTCACAGGACAGGTTTTACGTTCCCATGGATGAGGTGTTCCTCCTCTCTCCTCCTCTCTCACCCACAGTTAGTCATCCCTTTGTTCCTCTCCCACAAGCAGGGCCCGTCTTCTTCCCATCGCTCCTTTGCTCACAGCAGCTCGCTTGTCCTTCTGGCACCGTTCCACTTTCAGTCCGTCTCAGTTTCGCTCAAATTAACGTCCGTCCCTGCCGGTGCCAGCGACCTGCTTACATCAGGTGCTCAAACAGGTCTTCACACAGACAACAGGAACCAATTGGCTTCTGCCTGTGAAGGTATCAATTTTGACAGTTACATGCTGAGGGAACCTAGAATCGGTTGGTGACATCACTTTCGCACACAAATACACACACAGACGTGCACAGTTTTTGTACAGGTTGTACGGTGTGTGGGAAACTGTGGATGATTTGTGTTTGTGTTGATTTGGTGGTGAGTTTATCTTTCAAGATGAAAAGATAGCTTGGAATCCAAGTCTTAATCATAACAATTTTGTCATCTTTAAAGCCACAGGTTTCATCCCAGTCTAGAATAGCAGTGAGGACAAACTTGAGAGAGAGAAATCTGTTCTCACAGTTCAGCATCAGACATGTTAATCAGATGCTAAGAAACATATCAATCTTTTCCACTGTACTGGCAGGTTAGAAACTGCTAATCATAGCTCTGGATAAGAGCGTCTGCTAAATGACTAAATGCAATCACTTCCATGGGAATAAACTGCCAGTTTCATGTATTTGGAGAAGTCTATGGGAAGTATCCCAGAGGCTGCCTCTTACTCTGCCCCCAGGCAGCAACAGTCATTAGTGTCCCACAGTAAAGCACTCTCCCATACAGACCCAGTTTCGACAGAACACAGAACGTGTCTGTGCGTAAGGGGGGGGACGTACGCATGTGTTCTAGTGTTGTTTTTGTCAGCCTGAGCAACTGTGACGGGAGTTAAGAACAGTTTCTCTTCCATAATAACACACGTGCCAAACAATAGGGAGCCAGGACAGTTACACAAATAATGGGCTGAAATTACACACTTTTTAGGTTTTTGTTATTCAACATTTTTACGGAAATGTCGAATTAGGCTGTAAGTGCAACAATAAGCCTAGTTTGTATTGTTCTGTTCTACATTGTTGTAAGTTCTACATTGTCTGATTCGACATACTTGAACACATGATTAAAAAGGAGATATATACAATATTTCAAGATGACCAATCAAAGACGAGGCAATCACAGCAATGAAGGACTCTCACCAGGTGAAGAGGACGTTTAGCACACAGGAACTGATTTGTCTGATCACCGCTTCAAACGGACAGCATGAGGCCTCATTACACCCTCGTTGATGACTGTGAGATCTCAGCCATTATCAGCTCTTCACGACTCATCACGTCATTGCACAGGAGGTGTGAAAGGCTTCGTGTCCAGAGTGAAAGAGATGAGGCGCGAGAGGGAGAAAGAGAAAAATAGATTAAAGACAAGAACCATGCTCCCGTTGGGCTTTTAAAAGCATGCATTAGCAATCCACATGGAATGACTCAGTGGCAGTAACCTGCATCCCTTACGAAGCACACTAAAACTGAAAACAGCTTAACACCTTAACTTTCTCACTAAACCCCCCTCCAACAGTGGTTCACAAAGCACACTTTTCACCACACTGACAACGATGCCAGCATCTAGTCAGCATACACTCAATCGAAAGGGCCTATTCAACATCTGAGGAGACACGAGTAATCATGTTATCTTTTCAGAACGGCATTGTGAGTGTTCTGGCTCGGGTATTCACACCTCGGGGCTTCTCAATGCTGTTTGAATGCTGTTTGAATACAAACATCGACACTTTGACACAAGTAGTGAGGGTCACAGCAGATGGCCAGCGTGTCAGCCCTCAGGGAGTTGGATACACATTGACTGCTGTTAATTAGAGGAAGGACAATCCAACAGTAGTTGGTCGTGTCTGGATACTCTAACAGCAGTGGCTTAGTCTCTCTGTAGCTTTCATGCAAGGAGAGAAGTTGTGTCCAGCATTTTTCAGTTAAATAAATATAGACGTTGGAGACAGACCATGAATCATCTTTGTCTAGGAGTGCAGACCAGTACAAACTATGACTAAATTAGGATCCAAGGTGATGCATTAGAACATATATTATCAATGGTTTTGTAAACACGTCTATTAACCCGTGATTTAACCCTGTGTTTTACCCCGTGTGGACCCATGTGTTTCGTAACCTGTTTAAATGTTTTTTCCCAATCCTTTCTTCTGCTAAAACACCACAGTTTCCCTTTCAGGATCAATATAAAGTCCCCTCTACTACAACAACTACTTATCCAATACAGGGAATGAGGAGAGAAAGAGAGTTCTGGACTCTTCTTGTTTTACCAGTCATCACTTCAGAGGCAGTTAGACACAAACAGCTACATCTGAATGTATGATAAGTGATATTTGCATTTGAGAATGCCTTACCTTGATTGGCTGTGAGCTCCTGGATGGGATGTGTTCATGTCTGGGAATCAGGGGGGGGTGATGTTCTCACACAGAATTTGGGGGAGGAGGGAGGAGCAGGGAGGTGTTGTGACACACACACACACACAAGACACACGTTAGCTAAGTGGCACAACTGCAAGTGAGGACTTGATGCCACTGTCAACTGACAGTGGTTTGAGCACCCCCTCAAACACACACACACACACAAACACACACACAGGTGCACTCGCAAAGGTAATGACAGCATGTGACGTAAGCCTACATGTTTGTTTACAAAATGTGTCCTCTTGATGGAAGACAGTGCCACAGGGGTGTCCCCGTGGAGGCGTGTGGCGACAGTCGCATGTGGGCTTGTGGTGGCATGTTGTGCTGTCAGTGACTCACAGAGCCTCATGTCACCGGCTGACTCATCTCCTCTTCTTCTACTGTCTGCTTCAGCAACAGGGAACATAATGTCATCGTCTGTTACTGGAGATACAGAATGTGTTACAGGACTGGATTTGGTGACCAGACAGTGACCTGAATGAAGCCAAAGCAACAAGGCAGAACTTCATAGAATGGAAAAATAATGGAATCATTTGACCCCTTGAGAAGATTCATTCCATTCACTCGTGTAGGAACAAACTAAAGATCTTTCCCGCAGAATGTGGTTTTACGACACAAAATGAGATGTTCCATCTCAGTAGGTAGACAGTTGAGTGTGTCACGTCCACATCATTGCCCCAGATCTCCACAGATCTTCCCAAATATCCACAAACATCTCTAGATCCCTTCTCCAGACCCCCCCCCCCCTCCCTGATCATCTCCTCTGGCTTCTGGTATACAGGTTACAGGGCACAGCGTTCATGTTATAGTGATGCTCCCCAGGATTAAACCAGCCTGATGTAATCATAGATATATATATAAAGGGTAGATGTCTCGTCCACGTTGCCGGACAACGGAGTCGAACGTCCGCACATGGCGGCCATCTTGCTACAGTCAACTCGCTCACCCATAACATTGTGTTGGTGCTACATGTACTTTTTAAATGACCATAACTTGCTCAATTTTCCACAGATTCCACAGACATCTAGCCTTTATATATATCTATGGATGTAATCACCTCCATATCATCTCCTCTGGAGTCTGGTATCGGACTCATGCCAGCTGACACTTTGATGTCTATCTCTCCACTGCAGTGGAGACTTGGCCTTGGCTTTCCTGACTCTCAGATGACTGTGATGTCACAGTAAGCGTTTGTGAATGTCAGGTATGTACCATAGGCATGCAGAAGCTAGGGGTATTTTTGTACAGATGACGTCTTTATGAAAACCTATCTTATCCAGCATATATGTAGCATGACTGATGCTTTACAAATAGAAAGACCAGTTAGACCAACTTCACAGTGGTTTAGGATACAACTTCCTTTGTGGAAGATGATAGGGAGACATAAGGGAGAATGTGGGGGTCAGGTGGCTGAGCCGTTAGGGAATCGGGCTACTAATCAGAAGTTTGACGGTTCGATTCCTGGCTGTGCAAAAATGACGTTGTGTCCTTGGGCAAGGCACTTCACCCTACTTGCCTCGGGGGGGAATGTCCCTGTACTTACTGTAAGTCGCTCTGGATAAGAGTGTCTGCTAAATGACTAAATATATAGAGTAAAGACATCAACCCAGTAAATGATTGTGAGTTTGCTGTTTGTCTCTCAAGGCTCATGTACAAGGATGATTACAGTGTTGAAAAATAGGTGATATAGGTCATGTGACATAAGTGATGTGGAAAAAAAAAACTTTTCAAAACAGGGCAGTTTGAAGAATAGCTGTAAAGGTCATCTTTGATTAACTTGACTTGGAGGGAGAGAGAGAGATCGAGATAGAGAGAAAAGAAAGCCAAAGAGAAATACTTTTGCTTCTCTGTGCTCCCCAGACAGACTGGCTCGGCAGGTTCCCTCTCATCCGCCACCAAGAGAGACCCACAGAGTCTGCAAAGCTGGTCTGACAGGTAACACGTATCACTTCATCGGAGGTGGGGCCAGTAGAGGGAGGGGTTCATTGTCACTCAGTAGCGGTTGTACATTGACACCACATTCAGTGAAGGAGGGTCACAACTGACTCAGGAGGGACAGCTGTCACATATCCTTATGAGACCCAGGAAAGGAAACATGGCACATTTGAACCCTTGTGCTGCCTTCGGGTCACATGACCCAAAGGTTCATAACGAACCATCGTTGTGTTTACCCAATTTTACCCAATACAAAAACATTTTTTTTTATTTTAACCTTTGCAATGTGGGGGGTCTGAGACAGCCCAACGGTTAAATGAAAATGCTTCACTTTGTTTTTGTATGCGGTAAAGTTGTCGCAATACGACGGTGGGTCACAATGACTGATGGGTCATTCTGATATATAAAACATTCTGATATATAAAATAAACAGATGTTCAGGAAAGGAAAAAACACTAAAACGTAGTTTTCTGAAATAATATATTTTGGCATTTATAACATTGTTAACTAACTAGAATTACATGGCTCGTTTAGAAATCCCAGGATATCCTCCTAATTGGACAAAATAAATGAATACAAAGAGCAGTTACTAGCCCAAAACTAGAGTTTACTAAAGTAGACAAGAGGTGCTGGGTCTCAGGGGGACGTGTCCTAAAACAAGAAGTATCTGGACCAGCTTAAAGGGAACACCTGGGAGAAGGCTGGCTTAGGTAGAGCCATAGGTAAATAAGATCCTTATTGACTAACATCAACACTGACAAGTATGATGTCTGAACACTGGTTACTACAAGACTTTCCTGTCCAGGGAGGAAGCTGACACTAGTCACTGGACAAATAGAGACTAAATCTCTCTTCAGACGAGTAATGAATCATTCTGTAAAAACCAGATTGTGACAAAGGCCATGTTGGTGTTCTGTTTGAATAATCTTAGAGGGGGGAGGGGTTAGTGATGCAGCAGTGACATTGATGCTAGGCCGCCCATTTCCTTCACTACACTGCCAAAACAGAATATGGTCAAATGTTAATCTGAAAGAGTCAATTAAAACATTAGCGGATGAACAGGATCAAACAGTGACCATTTTCAATGTTTCAGTCTGACAGTACGTGGGAAGTGTGTGGGAACATTTCAAGCCTTCACAAATTAGCTTACAAGCAAGTGTAGATCACATTATATGTCTGGAGCCCCACACAAGGACACACCCTGCTCGCAGTTGCGGGACAATGGACAGCAGTTGCATCATTTGAATAGTGAGGATGTGTTGTGGGTTCTGTTGTGTGACAGATGGTTAACGTTTCAGACTGCCAGCCAGCTAGAAAGCCCATCACACAGGCCCCCAAAAAGGGGGGAGGCAGGGGGGAGGCTGGGGGGAGGCAGGGGGGAGGCGGGGAGGACTTATATAAACAGTTGAGAATGAACGTTAAGAAAGAAAACAAGGGACAAAGCTGCATCCGTTACAAAAGTGGAAGTTAAAATATTGGCAGGATTCCCAGGACTCAGGTGACTGGTTTATCTGAGAGAGAGAGAGAGAGAGAGAGAGAGAGAGAGAGAGAGAGAGATAGAAGGAGAGAGAGAGAAAGAGAAAGAGAGAGAAGGAGAGAGAGGGTGAGGGAGAGAGAGAGAAGGAGAGGGGGGAGATTGAGAGAGAGGGGGAGGGAGAGGGAGAGGGAGAGAGACAGTCGACGGCTACTCTGTCGACTGTCAAAACAGTTCTGTGTGACCTTTCCCCTGAGCCTTGGAAAGTGGAGGTGGAGTGTGGAAGACATGGCCACCACCTCAGTGTTGCTGCGCTGAGCTCATGGCCTGTGAATCTGACACGGGCAAGCGAGGGGATGCCGTTGGGTGTGTGTGTGTGTGTGTGTGTGTGTGCAGCAGGGGGTAGGAGGAAACTCCCTGCTCGGCTGGGTGCTAACCCTCTCACCTCAACCCAACCCTCAGGCTTTCACACTGCAACAACATCATCCACCCACCACTCCATCAGTCCAACACAATACCATGAAAGTATCCAAAAATATCAGGTTTTCAAATAACCTGCTAACAAGGTTACAAGGTTAAGGGTTTTCCTTCTCCTGTATCCAACACCTTACTCCCATAATTCAATCATTAGCAACAGAACATGTGGATAAGACAACCCTCCACTGTTCTCCCAGTCACGTGACTTTATGGGTAATATGAGCCCTGCTAATCAGCTACAGGGGGGAGATTATGGTAATTAACCATGCTGCTCTACCTCCTACCGGGGGAAAGCTCTTCCCCCCCGCCGGGGCTGATTTATGGTCGGGCCATGCTCTTTGGTTTTATGAGGCCCTGAGGTGTGGGGGGGTCATCGTTCCCCTCCCTCGCTGGTCTGTTTGTCGCCTCTGGGCTTGGTGCATGACTGTTTCACACCTCTGGTCAGGACCATTATCCAATCAAGAGGGCAGGGAAACAAGGGTTCTTCTGAAATCACACCCCACTGCTTGTTTTGGTGGCCGGGGAGAAGGGCCCACAAATGGCTGTCAGGAAGGAGGGAAAAGCCCAAGAGTTCCTACTTAGAGATGAACCAGTTTCCTGGTTCCTGGTTTAAACTGAGGTTGAACTGGTTCCCGTCCCTCAATGAGTTCTTTATTCCGTTTTGTTGTCAGATTTGACGCTGAGGAGATGCCCTTAAACTGAGAGCTAACCTGCATATATATATATATATAACCCCCATGAAGAGTAGAGCTATGCTAACATAGCTTTTAAAGCGATAGCTAAACCTGAATAACCACCTTGCCTTATGAAGACGACTTGGAGGAAGCAATAAATCAAGGGTTATTTCAAGGGTGGTTAAATAATAAGATGTGCGAGACCGAAAGTGATTCACTCAACTGTCACAGAAAGCATTGTTAAATGACTCCAGACCTTTCTAAATTATGAACTATGTAGGACAATATTGTGCAATATCCTTGGTATATAACTCCATGTTCATTGAACATCGCTAAGGCCTTTGTCCTCATCACGAAAACAGTTTTTTATGCAATATTGAAGCATCATCATGTGCAAACAATAATTGAAAACACAACCACAAAAGTATTGGGTCTACTTATGTTTTAAAGCTTTATAGCTCTCAACTTCTCAGTAGTTTCTGGTGTTAAACTAAACCTTCAAAAGTGAGCGTCAGTAGTGCTTTTGGTAGTGTATAGCTCAGTTTAAACATTTGACTGCAGATCAGGAAGGTGACGGTTCAAATGCCCCCATGTATATTGCTTTGGATAAAAATGTCAAAAAATGCCTTCATAATTGTGATATTCCAATGGGATTATTTCAGCTATACCTCAAGTAAACCTTACCGATTCAAAAACGTGATCTGATGTCCTACTTAACTGTCAGACCTGATTGGAAATATCCAATTTCCTAGACAATTCAATTGTATTTTCCCCACTACGTAGAAATCCGTCCCAAATAGTTCAATCTGAGAGGATTTAAACTGGAGCACCAAAAGATTGCTTTGGACCCCAAATAATGTTAGTCAGGGATGCTCAGTTGACCATTTGAAGGCATAACAAAATAAAAACATGAAGAAGTAGAAGAACAGACAGATTTCATTAGTGGGTCAAAAGGAAAAACTCGGCTCAGAGTTGTGAGATTTGCTCAGAGTTGTTAGTGCTGCCCTCTACTGGCAATAAAATATACTACGAAGGAAAATAAGGGTTTAGGGCAGTTTATTAAATTAATGGATAGTGATGGATGAAACAATATTCATCTCAAATGGTGAAATCCATTAAATGATTTGGATGAATAATATCATCCGCTTTCCATACAGTATTAAATGAGTACAAAATGTTATACACAATAAGACCTAGCAAAATAATCGGGCCAAGCCCTTAAATAGCAGTATAGTTTATAGTTGGACAGTCATTGTCTACACAGCATGTATCTTATTGGACAGCTTCTTATAGGCATAGTCTACAACGAATGTTGGCAATAAGTAACAACTATTGTTTTAAATAGTTCCCATTCAAGGAAAATGTCATCCATAAATTTGAAAACAAACTTGTATAAACAAATGCATTTCTTTTTGTGCAGTGAAAATGACAACATGGGGGAAAAAAAACATTTCAAATATGTAGCATGACTTGAAACAATGGCAGTTAAGCAGCTTTGTTGTCAAGACTATCGGGACAGGCAAGAATCTCCTGACAGCTCTTGTATACTTTCACCAGGCAGTTCAGTCGTGGCTTTGAACTCTAGAAGAAAATAGTCTATCATTAAAAACAGGATTTTAGATGTGGAGCTAGATTAAAGACCTTAAAACAATCAAAACAAAAAGTCAGGTGGCTGAGCGGTTAGGGAGTCGGGCTAGTAATCTGAAGGTTACCGGTTCGATTCCCGGCTGTGCAAAATGACGTTGTGTCCTTGGGCAAGGCACTTCAGTGTCCTTGGGCAAGGCACTTCACCCTACTTGCCTCGGGGGGAATGTCCCTGTACTTACTGTAAGTCACTCTGGATAAGAGCGTCTGCTAAATGACTAGTTGTAAATGTAAATGCAAAGCTCACCTGAAACAATGGCACCACACTAGACACAGCTTCCGGGTTGGAGGAATCCTTGAGAAGGATGCACAGGTAATAGATGATGCTTTGCTGAAACAAAAGATGATCAAAAGACACTTATCCAGCCATTCTTTAAGGTTAAGGGACCTGCTGTCATCTGTCCATGAGTTAATCAAGATAATTATACTTGAATTAGGAGAATTACTACAGTTGGATAGCTTCACTGTACCATGTGAACGGCTTCATTGATAACTATGTCTTTGATTTTGCTCATCTCTATGAAGGTGGTGCTCTCTCGGCCAGAAGCATAGCTGGAAGACACTTGGACACCCAAGGAGCCGATGATGAGTAAGGTCTCGTGGTCAATTTTCACAAAATGGATGTGAACCATCATTCCAACTAGTGTGACCACTATGGCACTGGACAAAACAGCAGTATTCTGGAATGACGAGAAGATGAAAAAAGTTACTTTAGTGACGGCATTAGGTCTATCTAGTTAAATGAAAGTAAATCCAAAACGCAATACGACCCCTGAAATAACTAGATTCGTTGCGTCTGCAAACCAAGCGGCACTGGATGGTTCCGTTCGAGTCCTTCTCCCAGTAAAGGGTTAATGCCACATATTTGTGAATGCACAGATGAAAGTCTAATACAATTCGGTAATCAAACCTTACCTCTGTGAAGAAAAAAACGGCGTAAGCAAAGAGCCACACGGCGCAGGTGTACACCATTATTTTGCCTATGGACACTTTGGCCGCGCTGATTGTGAATTCCCTACAAAAGCTTGAGTGGCTTTGGCAGTCAAGAGATATGATTTTCCCATCGATGTCGCTGAAAACCTCTTCTTCCATACTGAAATTTTAGGGGTTCACATACACTATCGCTAACTAGCTAGCACGGGATGTCAGGTTTGGCGTGTGTGCACGCTGGCTAGCTCCAGCTCCAACTTGCAAGTAAAGCTACAAGACAAGCTCACCAGAGTTAGCTCTAACCAGCTAGCATTTTACTGAAGTATTCGCTTACGGTGGAATAAAAAGGCAAGGAAATCGACCAAAATATTGATATTCCGTGACTCAAACTAGGGCAGAATAAATTAGAAAAGCTGGTTGACCTTCTTTCGGAAATGTATAAATGTCGGTGCATTGTGTGGAATGAAGTCACATACAGTTTTTCTTTACGGACGTTGATTTTATTAATCTAAAAAGTGTCTCTGTAAGATCAAGAAGCATACTCCAGAATAAATACATAATGTTAAAATGTGTGCATTTGTAAAATTATTCTATAGTCTTTCATGTAACGTTACTACAACGACTGATAATACTACATTTCCCAGAACCCCGCGTGGGTTAAGTTAGGCTAGTGCTACCTTTGACCTCCTAGACCTTGGATGAAAACAAGCCGATCAGCTGATGTAAACTGGCAACAACATCCAAAAAGATCCAGCTGTCGGGTACCGAAATTATGCATTACAGCCATCAAAATAACGGCGTCTTTATTTTTCCAAACAGTACTATTTTAAAGCTTTATGAATCCATTAAAAGGTTGACATCTATTCGTCTACTGTAGCAACATTTTGGGTTAGGAAAGAGGGGCGATGTGTTGTGTCGGTACAACTGGCTAGCTAACTAGCAAGCTAACCCGCTACCAATAAGCTAGGTCAATGGTTGTTGTTACATGAAGGTTGCTGTTGGGTTGAATCTTATTAAATGTACATGTTATGTGTGTTGAGGAAATGGAATAGCTAGAGCTAGTCAACCGCATCGTCTTATGTTCTACTGGAGGATTTTCACAGACCCACTTATATCTAATTTTAGATACTAGTGACGTGATACTAGTGATTAAGCAATAGGGACTAGTGTTTGATATTGTTGGTAAACAATTGCGAAACTCTTCACTCCGCTTGCCAATAATACATGATCTTTTTTAGCTACCTATTTTGACGACGATGTACTGTATGCCAGGGAGTTGCCTTTGCTTTATCGTTAAATATGCAGAGTAGCTTCTAGCACACTCTAGCATGCCTTTCTCAGTTCATATCTGAATATTTAATCTTAGCTTCAAGCCAGTCCTTCATTTTTGACAATAAATTGAGTGAGTGTTTGAAGGGCATAGGGAATTAGGTTAGGGAATCCAAATTCAGTTGGTTGTCCAACTAAGAGGATTTATCAACGGTTTTTATTCCTAGTTAAAAACCAATTCGATTTTGCAATCTGTATGCTTTTTTTTTTTTAGAACACCTCACAGCAACAATTCAAGCAGGGTTATAATTCCAACAGAGCTTTCTGAGCTAGACTGGAGATGAGCGGGCAAGGTCCACCTCTAGACAAGGACATGAACGGCATCCTGGTTTGTCAGGAGAGCTACGCCTGCGGCGGCTCCGATGAGGCCGCGTTCGAGTGCGACGAGTGCGGCAGCCTGCAGTGCGTCCGCTGCGAGCTGGAGCTCCATCGACAGGAGCGCATGAAGAACCACGACAGGGTCCGCATCGCCCCGGGCCACGTCCCCTTTTGTGACTCCTGCAAGGGGGACGGGGGCCTAGTGGTGAACGGTGGCCGGCTCCGAGCAGTGGTTCGCTGCCAGGGCTGTAAGATCAACCTGTGTCTGGACTGCCAGAAACGCACCCACAGCGGAGTGAACAAGAGGAAGCACCGTCTCACCCCGTACCCTCCGGTCAACGCGGCCCAGGACAGGAGTCTGACAGCTGAGGACGGAGAGATGGAGGCCCTGAAGGCCAAACTGGAGAAGGTGTGCAGCTTCCTCCTGGTTGATGAGAAGGAGGAGATGCAGGTAAGCGGCGGAGGGACAGGATCATTGCTGGAGGCCCGGTTCACGGTGATGATTCAGGGCAGCCATTCAGAATGATGAATACTTCCTGCTCTCTTCCTCCAGCTGAACGATGAGGAGGACTTTGTGAGCAGACTGGGCTGCATGCCAGATGAGCTCCTAAAGGTGGTCTCCATCTTTGGGAACACTGGAGAAGGGAAGTCCCATACCCTTAACCATACCTTCTTCCTGGGCAGGGAGGTGTTCAAGACCTCCCCAACCCAGGAGTCTTGCACGGTGGGGGTGTGGTCAGCCATGGATCCCATCCACAGGGTTGTGGTCATTGACACAGAAGGCCTGCTGGGATCAGGTAAGGAACACAGATGAAGGATGTTAACCATGTTAACTTGTAGACACAGTGTTACAGGAGATATCAGGGTGAGATGACTTTCGAGTGTTCCTTGTAATCGGTCAACAGGAAGCAACCAGGGCCAGCGTACCCGCCTGCTCCTCAAAGTCCTGGCCATCTCCGACCTGGTCATCTACCGTACCCACGCCGACCGTCTCCATGACGACCTCTTCAAGTTCCTTGGCGACGCTTCGGACGCCTACCTGAAGCACTTCACCAGGGAGCTGAAGGCCACCACGGCCCGCTGTGGCCTGGACGTCCCTCTGTCCACCCTCGGGCCCGCTGTCATCATCTTCCACGAGACTGTTCACACCAAGCTACTGGGCTCAGGTACCACACACTCTGAAGCAAGACCCACAGGGCTGCTTTATTAAATACTGTCTAAGGAAGATTGTCCTCTGAAAATGTCTCTCAGTTTGAGACCACACAAAACCTGTGTTCTGTAATGTTGTCTAAACATGATATCTCCGTTCTGATAGTGTGTGTGCTATATTTGCTGTAGTGATTGGGTCCGGTCTTATCCTCCTTTATATTATTTCTCCTTTATTACTCATTCATACCCACACTCTTGCCCTCCCTCCCTCCCTCCCTCCCTCCCTCCATCCCTCCCTCCCTCCCTCCCTCCCTCCCTCCCTCCCTCCCTCCCTCCCTCCCTCCCTCCCTCCCTCCCTCCCTCCCTCCCTCCCTCCCTCCCTCCCTCCCTCCAGACAAGCCGTCCGAGTCGGCCGAGCGTCTACTCCAGGAGCGTTTCAGGAAGCTGGGTCTCTTCCCAGAAGCCTTTAGTTCCATCCAATACCGTGGGACTCGAACCTACAACCCTCCTACAGACTTCAGCGGCCTGCTCCGGAGTCTGGAGCAACAGCTGGACAACAACACCACCCGCTCCCCGCGCTCTGCTAGCGTCATATACAAGGCCCTGCAGGTAGGCCTCTCTGTGTGTGTGTGTGTTGGTGCATGTGCATGTGTGTGTGTGAAAGGATTTAGGTGATTGGAGAGTATATTATGAGAATACAGTTGCTTTGTTTTTTGCGAGTGTTGATGGTTCACTGTGTCTTATCTTTGTCAGGCGCTGAGTGAACGCTTCAGTGGGGATATCCCAGACGAGCAGCTGGTCAGCAACTCCTTCTTCCCAGATGAATACTTCACCTGCTCTAGCCTTTGCCTCAGCTGTGGGTGAGTGTCTGTCTCGCTGGGCCTTTGGCAGGCTGCACCCCCTCTTTCTTAAAAAAGTAGTCATTATTTGATTTGAACCTGCAACTGCACTCAAATGTTCTACCACTGAGCCATACCCCTCCCTTCTAGTTGGATCTTTTGGCTGTCTAGCCCTCTGGCAGGCTGGTCAGTGTGCCTGTGTGTCTCCCTGTGTGTCAGGTCTGGCTGTAAGAACAGCATGAACCACCTGAAGGAAGACGTGGATCACGAGGCCAAACATCGCTGCCGTTACTCTGCACAGTATGATAATCGCATTTACACCTGCAAGGTAGGATCAGACCCTCACCAACACACACACACACACACACTGCAAAAACTGAATGTGATACATCTAACTGAGTGCGATAATCTTGTTTTTTGATTTAAATTCTAGATACATTTAGAGTATAAATGGCTTATCTAGTGACTTAAGAAATTGAATCAAGTGACCCACCCATCAGAATCTCTGTGCTCGACTTCTCAGGCCTGCTACGAGGGAGGGAAGGAGGTGATCGTGGTTCCCAAGACGACAGCTTCCTCTGACTCCCCTTGGTTTGGTCTGGCCATCTACGCCTGGTCTGGGTAAGGACTGAACAGATTTTCCCATTCTGAACGTGAAGGCATTAGAAAGCAAACATCGCCTTTTATGAAGTGAAGCGAATGGCAACGTTTTCCCTCCATAAGAGTAAAACTGACTGCATGCTTTCTTGAACAGGTATGTGATCGAGTGTCCGAACTGTGGGGTGATCTTCAGAAGCAGGCAGTACTGGTATGGTAACCAGGACCCAGTGGACACGGTGGTCAGGACTGAGATCCAGCACATATGGCCTGGGGTAAGATCCCAGAGATCCTGCCCTCTTTCTGTGTCTAAGAATACATCTGGCAGCTAAAGGGCCCAGACAAAGTCATGGTGTTATTAGCGATACCAAAGCATCTGCTAAATGAATACATGAGGTCAGTGTGACCAGTACAGTGAGGTGCTGCATCTATAGCTCAGTAGGGTTCTGACACCAGATCAACAAATACATTTTTATTTATAGTGCCCTTTTTACGGCCAATGTCACAGAGGGTATTCTGTATTCTCTCTCTCTCTCTCTCTCTCTCTCTCTCTCTCTGTCTCTCTCTCTCTCTCTCTCTCTCTCTCTCTCTCTCTGTCTCCCTCTCTCACCCCCCCCCTCTCTCTCCCAGTCTGACGGGTTCCTGAAAGACAACAATAATGCAGCCCAGAGGTTGCTGGACGGGGTCAGCTACATCTCCCAGTCTGTGTCTGAGCTGAGCGTCAAGCCTGCCAAGGCTGTCACCTCCTGGCTCACTGACCAGATCGCTCCGGCCTACTGGAAACCCAACTCTGTCATCCAGGTGGGGTCACACGCCCACACACACACCCACACACACCCCGTACACCTAAACACTGATGCCATTGAAGATGAGTGAAGGAAAACAACATGCACATATCCTCTGATTTTCTTTACATTTCCACTTTCTTGCTGTTGGAATTAACCGTATTTGTCCCATATAAATATATTTACAAAGTTTGTGCGTTCGTGTGTGCGTCCGTGTGTGTAGAAATGCCACACGTGCGCTGAGGTGTTCCAGGAGAATGACAACAAGCACCACTGCCGTGCCTGTGGGGAGGGCTTCTGCGACGGCTGCTCGTCCAAGACCCGTCCTGTCCCGGAGAGGGGCTGGGGCCTGGCCCCCGTCAGGGTCTGTGAGGCCTGCTTCCACAACAGAGGCATCCCCACAGGTAGGACGTTCCTCGCCGGCCTGTCTGGAGTCCTGGTGTCGTCGCTGAGATCTTGGTTACTGTTGCAGCGTCTGGTTGGAACACAGAGCGGCCCGTGGCGCCAAAGACTGTTAGATGCGTGGGCTTTTCTGGTTCTTGATTATCAGAACCTACATTACTTCGAGGAAGCTGTACTTAATATATGAAATATTTCAGTCTATGTCTTTTAGTAAAAGCATTTTGCTATAGGGAATGAAATGTAATGACAGTTGGTCAAGTCTACATTTGGGATTTTTTAGTTTAACCTCAGGACAGTCAGGACCAATATAACAGTGGATAGATTCATCACATAACTTTCTATCACATAACTTTTCCTCCAACTTGAATATCAATAACCAATACTTTGAGGCAGCCTTTTGATCCTTCTGTTTCTGCTTGTGTGTGTGTGTGTGTGTGTGTGTGCAGAGCTGCTGGACGCTGCGTTGGAGGAGGAGGGGGGTACGCTGATAGCCAGGAGGGTTGGGGAGGCGGTTCAGAACACCCTGGGAGCAGTGGTCACGGCTATAGACATCCCCCTGGGTGAGTCTCCTCACAACCCCACCTGCCAACAGCACCGCAAGCTCCCTCCAAGCACCCGGTCTGTCTGCAGAGACATTGTGTCACTTCCTGACGTTGTGCCCTTTGAACTCGTGACCCCCCAGGCCTGGTGAAGGATGCGGCGCGGCCCGCGTACTGGGTCCCGGACCAGGACATCCGCTGCTGCTGCGAGTGCCAGCGTAACTTCTCCGCCCGCCTATCCATCCACCACTGCCGCGCGTGCGGCCAGGGCGTGTGCGACGACTGCTCCCCCGAGCGCCGCGCCGTGCCCTCCAGGGGCTGGGACCACCCTGTGCGTGTCTGCCACGCATGCTTCCAGAAACCTGCGGAGCTCTAGCAGGAAGAGGAACACAGTGAAGAACTAGTCCTCACGACACCATGGACACCTGGAACCCCCCCCGCCCCTCCTCTCTCTCCCTCCCCCTTCTCTGTTTTGTGGGCCTGTGTGAGCCAGTAAGATCAGATGGAAGTTGCCTCTAACTGCCGACACTGTCAGATGTTAACTCACCACCAACCTGGTTCTCTTTGTTCAGCCTCTGGGGGCAGATGTGACCTCTTCAGCGAAAGGCAACTTCTCACATCTTTTCACACAGAAGGAGATGTGATGACTAGGCTGCTGGGCTGAGGGGAGGAGGAGCTTGTTTGGCCCCAGACTCCCAGTCCAGAGGGAAGACCCCTGTGTTTGGCCCCAGACTCCCAGTCCAGAGGGAAGACCCCTGTGTTTGGCCCCAGACTCCCAGTCCAGAGGGAAGACCCCTGTGCTTGGCCCCAGACTCCCAGTCCAGAGGGAAGACCCCTGTGTTTGGCCCCAGACTCCCAGTCCAGAGGGAAAACCCCTGTGTTTGGCCCCAGACTAGACCAGCCAGTCACCTCAGAAGGAGCGTAGGGACACTTCTCTTTTAAGCCCCTCCCCCCCTTCATCACATGCCTTCATTCATCCTATCGTCTGCTACACAAACACATTACGATGGTGAGAGACAGAGGAAATGGAGTGAGATTCAAAAAACGGGATCAGACACAATTCTGAATGTTCCCTGCGGCCCTATCAAGTCTGTTTGTGTCGATGCAGAGACAAACAGAATTCCCCTGACAATCTACTAACAACACGGCAATAGTCAGAGCGCCCGCCGCAGGGAGGATCACGCTGGGAGCAACAGCAGCCTCTTGTGGCTGTGCCTGGCTGGACGAGAGACCCGGTCTGCGGAGCGCTCATGCATTCCACGCTACGCTTAGCAGCTAGCCTACCTGTTTACTTTCATTCAAATGATTTTAAAGAATGATCGAGTAGCCTTTTGTTTGCTGCTTGTCAATTTAATGTTATTGCATACACGTATATAATACATCAATATATTGAGGGAGAAACAAAAGTACTATAATGGGAAATTTGCGAGTTTTTAAAAAATGTCAAATTGTTTTTATGATGTTATACTACCACTGGTGTATGTTATTGGACTGTAGCAGAGACAGCTGGAACACAGAGGCAGGACAGAAACACTAAAGGGCTGGACCCTCTACCTTACTCATCCACGTTGAAGTATATCATCAACTGCGAATAATCATGACAGTATCATCTCAGACGGTCAGGTTAATATACTGTCAGTTAGATAAAGCTTTTATGTGTAAAGTAACTTGACTGGAACGGTGTAGCGAGGTCTCAACACAGTCGGTGCTGTGTTGCCGTAGTAACTTGAGAGAGACTGGTGCTTTAAGGAGACAGGGGAGAGAACGCCGATATCAGATTGAAGACATTTAATTACCGTCACAATCATCGTACTCTGTATGCTCATGTAATAAACTGGAGAAGCTCTACAAGGTGTGTGTGTGTCTACGTATCAAAGCACAATACTCTGAATGGTTTTTAAAAATTCATCCTCATTCAGGGAGGTTTTATTCATTTCAAAAAACGACAATGACATCATAGAAAATGTACTGTCTGTCTATCGTAAATACTTTAGAATCATTATTGAATCCATTCATAAAGTTATGTACAAAAACGGCTCCTCGCAGAAGAACATTTCAGAAAATCAACTCAAAAGGACCACATCATCAATTGCACTTTGAGAGGAAGTGTTTCAGCAGGCTAGCGATCTGGCTTCACCCACCGCTGAGAGCCCTGACAGGGAATCAGCTAGCTGTGTTCCACCACAGTAGTGCCTACAGCGCCCAGCGGCCAGGCCTCCACCCAGGCCACAGCCACCAGAGTAGGGATAAGCCTTCTGGCAGCCAGTCTTATCCCAGTCTTGTCCAACCATAATCACAGCAAGGGCAGACCCGAATGGAGAGTACTTCTACGTCTAAGTTAGACCCGTTCCGTTAGACCCATGTTCCTCATTGAATCTCTCAGAGAAGACAGCGAGCGGCCTGTCCCAGACCAGGGCCCCCGGTTCTAACAGACAACCTCTGCAACCACGGAGGCCCGCCCCTCGCCCCGTCCCTCGCCCCCCTCCTGGTAGTCGCTGTTGTAGGGGAAGTAGTAGAGGTCGTGTCTGACGGCCATGAGGAGGCCGGGGAGGCCCCGGCGGCCCCCCAGCTGGGAGGAGAACACCACGCTGGGGATCAGGTCCTTCCCCGCAGGGTGGGGGGACGGGATGGTCCGTAACAGCTGGCCGTCCCCCAGGCTCCACACACGCGTGTAGCAGTCCTGACCCACTGACGAGAGAGAGATATCAAGATGGGAGAGCGGAGAGAGGGGCGGAGGTCACAAACAACATGCACAGTGTCGGTAACTGTCTGAGGGACAGTGTCCTAGTAGTGTGTGTGCGTGAGAGAGAAAGACAGAAGAGTAAAGAATAGGAGTCAGATGGCTGAGCGGTTAGGGAATCGGGCTAGTAATCAGAAGGTTGCTGGTTCGATCCCTGGCTCTGCCAAATGACGTTGTGTCTGGGCAAGGCACTTCACGCTACTTGCCTCAGGGGAATGTCCCTGTACTTACTGTAAGTTGCTCTGGATAAGAGCGTCTGCTAAATGACTTAATGTAAATGAATAGGGGACTGTGAGTATGTTTTTAAGACAATAGGAAGTGTGTGTGTGTGTTTCTACCTGCCAGCAGCAGCCCCTCAGGCTCGTTGACGTGGAGGGGCAGGTAGGCGTGTTGGTTATGATGACCCTTATACTGCTGCACCGGCCGGCTCACACGAACATCCCACATCTTGATCTGAACACGGGAGAGACCACACAGGGGAGAGACCACACAGGGGAGAGACCACACAGGGGAGAGACCACACAGGGGAGAGACCACACAGGGGAGAGACCACACAGGGGAGAGACCACACAGGGGAGAGACCACACAGGGGAGAGACCACACAGGGGAGAGACCACAGCCCGTCAGTGGCTCAAGTCAATACGTTGTGATGGTTGCATTGAATGTCTACTTTGGATAAAGGCATCAGCTAAATGAATCAAAAGTCCTGTAAATGATACTGGTAGTAAGGGTCCAGGGTTGGTACTAAGACAGGGTTGGTCCTAGAGAGGGTGTGGTGGGTGCGTGGCCAGGCTGACCTGGCCCAGCATGTCTGCAGCCAGCAGGTAGTTCTCATCCTGCAGCAGGCGTACGGAGGTGATGGCTGAGTCCTGGTGGAAGCGGCTGGCCTTCCAGCTGTGGTCCCGCCGGCCGCGCTGGCGCAGGTCGATGCTGAAGATCTCCCCAGAGCGGCAGCCGTTAAACAGCACCGGGGCCTGGCGGGGAGGGAGGTACAGTGGGGGAGGGAAATTGACGTTGTTACCGACACTGTGTGTATGACGTGGTCAATTATTCATGTCAAGTGTGTTTCGGTCATCTCTCTAATCTGCAGATTGCTTAACACTTCGAAACCCAGAGCCCAACTGAATAGTCACACCGTTCCTCAAGAGACAGAACGTTTCTCCATCAACAGTTTCCGACATGTACAGTGTAGGAGTTGGGTCTTATTTTCAGATATATTTGGACTCACCCTGAGAGCGAACTGCTGAGCCAGCACGTCACTGCCGATGCCGTATGTCTGCCTCCGGCCCGTCACGGCGTCCGTCACGATGACACGGCGAGAGAGGCCTGCCACAGCATGTCACATGTCATCACTCTCCAGGCCAGGCTGGCTTCTGACTACACAAGACTTAAACATGGGGGGGGAGGGGGGGGGGAGTGTAGGATAGAATGCTTTGTGTATGCGTGTCTGTGCGTGCACGTGTGTGTGTGTGTGAGGGGAGGGGGTGCGTAGCTGACCTGTGCTGAAGGTCTTGTCTGCCTGGGGATTGAGACACCAGGCACAGGACCAGGCTGTGGAGATCTTAAAGCTACACAGCATCCCTGGCTGGTCTGAGGAGGAGGGGGAGGAGGAGGAAGGGATGAGGGAGCGGGCGGAGAAGAGGAAGAAAGGGGGAGAAACCGGAAGAGACATTTTTAACAGGCTCTTTTAAACTCTTAAAGGGTGAGAGGATGACTTGACACAACCACAGACAGACAGACGCACTATGGGAACTGTAGTCTTACCTGGGTTGGAGTTGCTGAAGAGAGACGCAGGTAGCAGGCTGACACAGCCAGGGGTCTCCGCCATACCCACCAGACACAGCCTGACGAGTCCAGTCAAGGAACACCACCACCACAAGAGTCCTTACAGGGATGAACACGGAAATAAGAAAGCCTACCGAGAGGACTGCTTCATTAAGGATACAGGACATGCGAGTCTGAGTGGGTGACGGATGCCCAGCAGATGGAGTTCACCTGAAACACAGACAACAACAAAAGCACACGTTATTAAGTGTGGTGCACAACGAGTGCCAATGACATATTACTTAGCAATAATAACCTAGCAATGCCCAGCTGGATCCCAGGTATACATGAGCAATTACATAGCAACAGTATGATACCGGTCCCACCTTGCGGTTGGTGAAGTACAGGTTGTCACACATCTCCACAGACAGAGAGCCACGGTTGCAGCCCTGGAAGTTCATGATGCCGTACTTGCAGCCTCCATGGGACACGTCGTTGACCGTGAACACCCGCTCACACGCCGAGTCCCCCTGAGCAGACAAGACGAGACAGCCAGTGGAAACTGAGCAGAGCAGTGTGTGTGTCTGTACGTGTGTGTGTGTCTGTGTGTGTGAGTCTGTGTGGGGTGTCAGATGGCTGAGCTGTTAGGGAATCGGGCTACCAATCAGAAGGTTGCTGGTTCGATTCCGGCCGTGCCAAATGAAGTTGTGTCCCTGGGCAAGGCACTTCACCCTACTTGCCTCGGGGGAATGTCCCTGTACTTACTGTAAGTCGCTCTGGATAAGAGCGTCTGCTAAATGTAAATGTGTGTCTCCTCTAGTCTAAGTGTCTCACCACTATGAGTCTGAAGTTGTCCGTGTTGGGGCTGTTGGTGTCTGAGCTCTGGACCTCCAGCCTGTGACGCCTCATCCCACTCACCTTCACCTCGTGGATCAACCTGAAAACACACACACAAAAAGAAAACACTTGTTATTTGCGTTTCAGTCTTCTGAATCAGAACGTGTGTGTGTTTTCATTTGATACAGTACCTACAATAGGAGCTTCCAGGTAGCAACCCCAGGTGTCTTTTCTGCAACAGCAACGCGGAGTTGAGGCCTGACCTGGGTGCTTTCTGAACGGAGAGGAAGACGGTTCAGAAACACCCACATTCAGCGGTACCCCAGCAGCAGTCTATGTTTACACCCAGAGTCGACCTACCTTCCTGGGCTTCTCGTCCTCCGTGAGCATCCTGGATCTCTGCTTCTCCATCTCCCTCTCCTGCAGCAGCTCTCTGGTTAGAGGGTTGCAGTTGTTGTGTCCAGGCAACAAGCGAAAGTACCTGTTCTTCTCCTGGTCGAAGTAGAACCCCGGCAGCTCTGGAAAGGTTTGGGGAAAAGATGAGTTTGATTTCACTAGACACTTGGGTAGGTAGCAGACTCTAATATCGATATTAACTTAATGTGAACGAAATTAAACAAAGCAGTTCTGTACGGAGCTGACCTGGAGCTGAAGAGGAGGAAGATGAGGATGACCCATCAGCGGGAGAATCGCTCGGAGGGTCTCTGTGAGAGGGACCTGCGTCACTACTGCTATGCCTACAGAGGGATACGACTTAAAATAACATTCTCAACATTGTCATCATACAATCAACCACAGAACTACCGGGGCGTTTACAGTCTTAAGTTAAGTCCGAGTTGTTGGAGGTTCAACGGGTCCACCTCGATTGAAGTATTTCCTCTTATTGTAATGCACCCAGCTAACATTAGCTAGCTAGCAAATACCTTTGTTCTTGGGTTCGGTGTCTGTTGTCCCTGTACCAGTCGGAACGGTGACCGTTTCGCCTGCGGTCCCTGCCTTTCTCACGCCAGTTCCATTTCTTCATCTCTGCTGATGTATTATCAAACGATATTTAGACAAGATCCCTCGATAAACCATCAACATAGTCGTCTGCTGTGGTGTTTACTTTGTAGCAAGTTGGCTAACTGGCTAGCTACACTGCTGTCAACATTTAGCATTGCACAGTTAATATCTACATACAATATATTCCAGACTTGTAGGAGTATCCTATAATTATTATATGTTCATCTAAAATAAAATGAAATTATACAGTATGCATGTGTCACGGTCATTGTTAGCTTGATGTAGCTAGCCAAGCAAAGTTTCCGATACCTTTACCAACGCGTCCACGTGATAAATCCGCCCTTCATCATCTCATTGGTCTATCGTTGCCCCATTTTGCAGCTTAACGATTGGCTGCTTATTTCATCAGTCAACCTTAACATACGTCTCTGAATAGGCTACCTCTCTTCTACTCTTATCTTGAAATTACATTGTTGCCAAATTAAAATAAATAAACTACATATTTTCTAAATGGAAGTGGACATTTCTATCATTGTGCTTCATCAGCTTGGATAGTGTATGTGGCTAGTGCACAAATTGTAAACCCATCCGAAGCCATCTATTGACATGTTCAGCGTTTTAGGCTACTTAGAAGGATACCCTTCATTTAGCCTTCACCACCACCGCTCACCACACAAACTAGTTTTTTTTCATGACTAAACCCAATGCATAAAAGCACACTTATAAGGACGGAATGGCCATTGACGGGGTTTGACAGGTCTTGCCTAAGCCACGCCTGATTTCTGTATACTGTCATTGTATTGGTTGAGCAGCGGGACGCCTAGGACCGTATCGGTAATTTTTTCATAGTGGTCCAAAACTGCACCGAGATTTGGAATATTGGGTTACAGTCCAGCAGCAAAATGGCGACTGTCATTCAGAATCCTCTGAGTTCGTAAGTAGATTTGGGAATTCTAGCATCAATATTTTCAAGGCTCTTTATTTTTATTGCATGCAACGATATGCGTACATAGAAAATATTTTTTGTGTGATTTTTATAGACACATGGAGAATGAATTTGCTATTATGTATTTTTTATCAATCTCACACGGAGTCTGACAATTACAAGTTTTCGTAAATTCAAATCATGTTGGAGCTCATTAGCCTAGTATTAACAAATTATTCAGAACAAGCACCCACAATCATGCGCAAAGCTACCGGACACATTTATTTTCTCATGCTCACGTTCTGAGCTGCAATTCACTCTGCATATGGTTCTAGTAGCTTACATAGTGAAGCAAGTTCTACTTAAAAGTTTTTGCAGGGTATAGTTAGAAGTATTAGTCGCGTTATGTGTGAAGTAGTATTGGAAAACATCTCATTGTGGAATTAGCCTTTATATTTAGCGCGTAGTTCAATCTGGTGAGGTTGGTCATGGAACGCTGTTGTTGAAAGATCAACACACTTAAAGCAGTTCTCATGTAAGAAACAGCTGCTTCACACATTGTTTCTATCCGCACATAACCAAAAATGTAATTTACCGATTTGAATCGCCTACTGTAGTCTACAATCTCTACTTTGCGTTCACTTGCAAATGAATCACTTAAATCAGACATTTGAGTTTAATTAGTCTACTTATCCTTTCCAAGCGATCTTGGAAGTGTTGAACACCTTTGCAATTATCTCTTGCGTTTTCACATATGTCAAATTACTGCTGACAACATGATAACCCTGGGGATTCTCATCTGTGATCGCTATGAGTTTTACTCTACATCGACATCATTAGACAGTAGGATTATTTATCCTCGTCAATCGTCCTGGAATGTAGCGAGGGTTGTCCCGCTATCACCCAATCTATTGTGGAAGTGGTTGTAAATCCAAGCCGCATTCCTGGCTTTCACTGATAGACTTTGAGTTTGACAATGTCAACATGTTGTCTTTCGGCCTCATGAGTCCTGTTCATTTCGCATAGTTACACGTACGGACTGTGCTGTGTTCGAAACTGCATCATGTTAGGGAGAAAGCATCAAGTGTTACATGTTTACCGCCATAGGTCACATTCAGCTTGATCGGCCTACTCGTCAAAGGATAAATTCTCGCATTCAAAGAAAAGTAGATTATTTTGCGTGAAGACAGAAAGGGAGACACTATGTGCCATCACCATCTGACGCAAAATCTGGTCACTATTGTTGAACGGTGGTTCCAGTTGGGTTCGGTTTCTCCATGAGGTATCATATTTGTATTCAGGCAGCTTGTTCTGTTATACCTGTTAACAGGACTGTTGAGCTGAGCTCCTCACATCCTGGTCTCATTGTGTAGGTCTCTAGACGTCTGGAGAACCAGGGGAGAACCAAGTTGCCTTCTGGCAAACAGCCAAATAATAAAATGAAGTGCTCTGTTTAAATTGCAGTCTTGACTAAAAAACAACCCTGCTTCTCATGTTTGCCGCGCTTCCCAAAGCCTCAAGGTAGGAGTATTCGAACAAGGAATGTGACTTTTGTTCGTCTGTATTGCGACTACCAGGGAATTCCGAGCCTGTGCCTGTGCCCGTGAGGGAAGGTCACTTGTAAACACACTCAGACAGATTACTGTCTGGAGTCCTCTGTCATGTTGATGTGTCCGAATCAGTTTGATTTCTTCCTTTGGCCTCAGCATGATTTAGCAACATTTAATTTCACTGAAGGGGATAGTCACTTCCATGCATCTGCTTAGCAAGTCTTGCAAAAAAAATACAGAAACATAAGCACTTAGTGTTTGTATTTCTGTTAATGTAAGCAGGGGGGGGAGGATGTTTGTGTGTGTATATTTGTACAGTATGCGTGCATGCGTGTGTGTAAAGGGGGAGTTTTGAGATCTGGAGATTAGCGGTGTCCTAACATCATCCTGGGTCCATCTGTTGAGAGATGCACAGAGAAGTGGAGTGATAAAAAGAGACAGACAGAGAGAGAGGGAAGGAGAGAGAGAGGGAAGGAGAGAGAGAGGGAAGGAGAGAGAGAGGGAAGGAGAGAGAGAGGGAAGGAGAGAGAGAGGGAAGGAGAGAGAGAGGGAAGGAGAGAGCCCCATCTGCTACTTACAGGATCCCCCTGTTACCCCTCCTCTCCCTGACGCCTAGTTTTCAAAACCCCCCAAAATCTATTGGGGAGGATGGGGGGGGGGGGGGGGGGGGTCATGAGGGCAAGGGCAGCATAAACAGACACACACACACACACACACACAGTGTCCCATCCTATCCAAGTAGGTTATGGTCCCAATAGGCAAAAAGGGAAAACAAGGGAAATCATCTCTGTGAGTCCTTTGTGTTTCTGACTGTGTTTGGTACAGACGAGAGGGACTCTCGCGGTGAGTCATTTACATGCAAGTAAGGACAGGATAATAGCCCTTCTCTCAGCTTGGTCTCACGTGAATACAGCTCAAAAGCAGATGTCATCAGAGACTGTCTGGCCCTGCATATTCTGCTCAGCTCATGCATGTTTATCCCATTATCTTCACATTTAATTTCAGCAGGATCTGTTTAGGTACAGACCTGCTTCTGAGGTGAGACCGGGCAGCATGTCAGCAAGGGTAATGGCATCAAACGTTCTGCTGTATCGTAACATGTCTATAACATAAGACAGTGCCGTTTACAATCACATGTGCACGGTTTCTTTGTTGTGGTTGTCTCAGTGTTTTCTTTTAGGTTTGGTGTTGAATAAAGATGAGGGGTTCAGGTGGGAACAGCAGAGAGGGCTTTACTGGTTGAGATCTGGGGGGCGGGCCAAGAGAGGTGGATTGTACAAGGGGTGTGTGTGTTGGGGGTGGGGGGGGGGGGGGTAGCTTGCTCCCCATCCCCCATTTGCTTGACTGAGAGAGAGCGAGTGAGTGAGTGATGGTGAGGGGGATTGTCTGTCTGGTAGGATCTGCTCCGTGAGTGTTCACACACACTGCACTCCCAACACGGGGGGCAATCCCTGGGCTTTGTTTTTCCGGGCTGTGGGAATGGCCAGGAATGTTTTTCAAGGCTTTGGGAATTTCAAATGGCCAGGAAGAATTTTATAGGGAGACTCCATGGAGTGATCAATCCCTTTTCCTGTGCTGCACATGGACCTGGCGTATGTATCTGTGGCTGAGAGCCGACCAGTGTGTGTGGAAGTGTGAGGGGGAAGACAGAAAAGGAATGTGCACATGTGTATGAACAGAGATATATTGCACATGGTGTAGGGACAGTTTTTTTGCCTGTTCCCCCCCCCCCTCCGCTGTGCCGTCTTGAAATCCAGAAGAAGAAAAAAAACGACATCTAGTACACCAGCCTGCATCAGCCGTATATGTAACTATCTCTCAGTTTTGTCTCAGTCCTCACAAAACTAGAGTGATCATTTGCCACACACTTTCCTCTCTCTTTCACTCGCTCTACCTTTCTACTTGTTCCTGTGTGCCTGTGTGTGTGTGGTGGTGGCGGCGGTGGGGGGTGATGTCAGGGTCAGGGAGAACATGACCTTGGTCCGTAAAACCTCCTTCCCTGTCTCCTCCCCCCGGCCTCCATACTGCCTCTCTTCCTGTAACCTCAGTCTCCTCCTCCTCTTTCTCCCTCCCTCCCTCCCTGCGGCCTACAAAGCCTCATGTAGACTTGTCCTCACCCCAACCTCCCCTTTCCCCTCCACTCTGCTCCTGCGTCTCTCCTGTCCCCAGCTGGAGGGAGGGGGCCTCAGAGCCGATCCCAACCCATGACGAAGCTACTCTGCCGGGCTGTCTTTGTGCAGGACAGTGGGGCGTCTCCAGCAGAAGGCTGATATCATAACTTCCACACTAATCTGATTGAGCCCCTCTGCTGGGCTTTAAGGGCAGTTTGGCTCTGTTCACTATAGTTTCCTACTAGACACACACACACATATATACTGTATACTGTGTACAGCCGAAACTGCAAAGAGAGAGAAAGAGGGAGAGCGTGTATAGATATCTGACCAGTTAATCTAATTGAGGATCTGAGTTGTAAACACCAGTCAGGAAAATGGCCCCACCTCCAACTGAATTAGCAGCAGTCGTTGGGTTTCGTTCCTGTTGAACAGTGAGAGTATGTGCCCGTCGGCTGGACTGTGTAGACTGCCATGACTCCATCATGGATGTTTGATGTTGTCCTTGAGAGAACTCTGTAAACAGAGTTAAAAGGAGCAACATTCTCCCTGTGTCTTTGGTTTGACCCAGGTCGTAGTCTTAAACTGGCACAGATGTTAAGGAGCACATTGCTGAACCCTGTTGGCTTAAACTCCTCTCTCCAGCACGCCTGGTCTCCTTGGTTTCCCCCTTTCACAGCCTTGTCCCTCTGTTCTTCTCAGTCGTGTGTGCCCTTTTCTTTCACCTTTACAACCATTGCAAAGACATATTGTCAATTGGATTACAGTAAGAAGCATGTGATGTAGACGTGCGTCAATGTGCGTGTGCTGAGAATGATGAGACAGACTCGCGCACACACACACAGTTGGCTGTGATAGATGTTTGCTCTTATGGCTTTCTGTGTATTAGGACACAACCCGACTCTGCCTAAGTGTTCTTACTCACTTGGTTGAAGTCAGTCGTTTACTTGTTCTGCTGACACTTGGCCCACTTCCCTCTCATCCGCAGTTTACACAAGCAGCTCGTTATCACCGTGTGTGTGTTTAGGGTTAGGAGCTCATAGAAGGCATGTCCTCACAGCCTGTAGGCCAGCAAGCTGTGACAGTGTTGAAGGCATGAGGCAGGTCTTGTAGCTGTACAGTTGCTGCTATAGAGGAGAGGACAGGACAGGGGAGGGGAGGAGTGGTGAGGAGGGAGGTTGAGGGGTGAGGAGAGGAGGGGCAAGGAGAGGGGAGGAGGGGAGGAGGGGCGAGGAGAGGAGATGAGGGGCGAGGAGAGGAGATGAGGGGAGGAGGGGGGAGGAGAGGAGAGGAGGTGAGGAGGGGCGAGGAGAGGGGATGAGGGGAGGAGGGGAGGGGAGGGGTGAGGGGAGGAGGGGCGAGGAGAGGAGGGGAGGAGGGGCAAGGAGAGGAGGTGAGGAGGGGCGAGGAGAGGGGATGAGGGGAGGAGGGGTGAGGGGAGGGGGTGAGGGAGAGGAGGGGGCGAGGAGAGGGGATGAGGGGAGGAGGGGTGAGGAGAGGGGAAAGGTAAGGAGGAGAATCTTAATATGTTTGAAATGCAGGAGGTGTTGATGGATGTTCCTTACTTTTATCCCTGTGGAGTGTCCTCCTCCACACCTTTCATGTATTCCAATGAAAATAGTCTCTTGTGTGTGTGTGCGAATAGAAGATACGCACCCACACACTCTCACACACACACACACACATACACTGATTTATAGACCAAAGTCTATACATTTCTGTTATTTAACAGGAACACTTTGTTCCTGTCTGTTCTCAGTAGTAGGCTCATGGGCAGGACAGTAGGTCTACACACCTGAATATTCATGATGTATTTATAACCCTTCATTGTGAGTGAAAGCTATTAGCAAAGTGTCATGCATATGGAATGCAATTAGAACATAACCCGTCCAATGAAAAGCCTCTGGTCCATTATTCATAGGCACCTATGACTTGTGAGGGCCCTTCACGTTCAAGAGGAGAGAGAAGGGAAGTGTACTATGAAGTGAGTGTGTGTGTGTGTGTGTGTGTGGAGGGGGGCTGATGCAGGGACAAGACAGAAAGAGATAAAAGAGGCGGATGTATGAAGAAAGAGGAAAGAGAGAGAGAGAGAGAGAGAGAGAGAGAGAGAGAGAGAGAGACTAAGTATAAGAGAGAGAGGTTTGTTAGGATAAACACATGAAGTGGACTCTTTGGCAGATATAAAGTATTGCTGTATAACTCTCTCCTCTATAAGAGCATGGGGGTGCCTAAAATTAGCCCGACTGTCTTGGACATTTCAACTCTGTTTATATGAAAACATTCCACTGGCTTCTCAGCAATCACTGAATCAGTCTCTGTGTCTGCATTCCAGGTCTGAAAAGAGCAGAGCATTCGAATCTTGATGGCATTTTCGTGAAGAAAAATAATGCTTTAACTGTACCAGGACTAGGGATGCAAGGATTTTAGATTTTGATGGTACGGTTTTAGTTATCACGGAATTATCACGTTAGAATGCATGAGACTCTGAGAGCCCTATAGTTTATTTTTGCCTTTATTTCAATATAGATATAAAAATCAGATCCAAAAATTCAAGGTTTGTAAATTCAGAAACAGACATCAGAAACAGATAACATGACAGTCATGTCTAGCTCCCTCAAAATGACCTTATAATCTCCTCTCATCTCCTCCAATCTTTATCTGCAACACAACCCACAAACACACACACATACAATCACACGCACACACAAACACACACCAGATTCCATCAGTGTCCAGGAAACTATTCCCTGAGAGGAAAGTGTTCCCTAACATGCAAAAGCTTTTCTTATATAACCCCATCCACGCCATCAGGGGCACACAACCTTAATGGGATGGTAACGCATGGCAACAACTGTGTGCTCAGCTTGAGGTAAAGGGAGTCCAGGGTTCTTTCTCTGTCACATACTTCAGACACGAGGACTACTAGTTGTGATGGCACACTCAAAATCTCTCTTTCTCCCATTCTGTCTTTCATTTCTGTTTTTCTTCCTGGTTTGCACACACACTCACACACACACACACACACACGGGCACACACACAGTGGATTGTGCTCTGATGTGCTCTGTTCCTCTATCCTTATGTAAGGGTTTATCAAGCATCCTGGGGCATTGCACACACGGATGATTGTCGAAGTGGGACAGATATGTGCAGGGAATATAGGATGACAAGGAGGGGGAGGGAGGGAGGATTGAAGGGAGGGAGGGGAAGGAGAGGTAGGCGGTAAGAGGAACAGTAAGGGAGTAGTTGAAAAACAATATGGAGGTGGAAAAGAAAAGCTAAAGGACAAGAAAGTGACCTGTTGAGATGATATCATTATATAATATATTCAAAAAATATATATTACAAAACCCCGTACTCCTTCTGTCACTATGTACCTCCAGTCTCCAGTCGACACCATGTTACCACCTTATTACAATGTCTACAATGTCTGTTGAGTTTACTTCCTGCTTATCTTCCCTCATCAAGCCAGTACTCCTCTAGAACAGGAACACTGACATCTGTGATGGAGGTTGAGCTCCGACTGTTGATGATATTCTCTGATATGCTCTTATCAACATGATGTTGTGACAGCTTTTTATACACCCTGTACTCTTCAAACAAATACCTGTATTATCCCTTCTCCACTGAATTCTTTTGCGACATTTAGCAGGTCGCTACGGAACCTTACCTGTTGATTAAACAGTATAGAAGCCTGCCTGGGTCTCTTACAGTAACTGTTAATGATGCCAGTGATAGTGTACTGTCCTATTAAAGATAGGTGCCGGTACTTCCTGCAGGTCGGTGACTGAGAAACACGTAACACTGCATGCTGTATTGTTATGCGTGAGACCAGTACTGGTGGACCACAAATTCTCTTGAATTTCAAAAGAGATTGATTATTGTAATGATGCCTTTAAATAGCTGGCTCCATTTCAGCCGTTGTGAAGTGATCTGTTGTTCTCCAGTGAAGAGTTTGACTAGACTGCAGTGCTGTAATTGTGGTCTGTTGCAGAAACACACTAGATGCCATGTCAGATCAGTGCCGGTAGCTGGATAAACACATGAGAAAACACAGCTGATAAACATTGATTCTGTGGTCAGTTCAATGCTTATGGTTTATAAGCAAAGTCAGCATACACTCACAATCATTGTTCACCATCTTCTTCACGAAAGCCAAGATTGTGGCTGTTGCCACAGCATTTAGGTCATCCACTATTCAGCGTCAACAATCTTTCTACTCAGTCCGTTTTCTTTACTAACCCTGCTACTTCACTTACCCCTCCCCTCCCCCCCTCCCTCCTCCCTATGCTCTCCCTCCCCTCATGCCCCCTTTCCTCTCCTCTCTCCATCATCCCTCAGTGAACAGTACACCTCTTTGTGGGGCAGAGTGTGGCCAGAGAGCTCTGGTCTTTGTCCAGACAGGCATTCCTTACATTTCTGTCTCATCATCAGCACTGGGCAGGACCCATCACTTCTGATCAGGCAGTGGAGGGGACACCCCGACAGACATCCACTGAGGCCCATCTAGAGAGAGAGTCTTTAGGACCCCCTGCTATCACAATCCCCAGTGAGGGGGGATCATGCATGTGGACGGAACTGTGGACACTGACTACTCACTAGATTCCTAAACGTGACAATGCTGACACAGCATTCTTTCATATGCAGAACATTTCATCAAATTGTCTTAAGTCAGGAGACACTTGTATCTAAAGTGACTTACTTTAGATCAGGGGGATTCAAACCTGAAACCTCTTGATCTGCAGTCATGTGGCAGCTACCTATGAGCTGTCCCCAGTGGCATGTACTTCTGTACGTTCATAGTTTAAGTGTATGTTTGTGTAACCAGAGGACTGGGACTGAGCCAGTGTCTGACTGACCTCTGCTTGATTGATGCAGTTAGACCGTACATGCTGGGTGTAACTCTGCATGCTAATAAACACTTAAACAACGTTAGCATTCAGCTGACGGGAATGTGGTTCAGCAGCAGCATAGAAGTCATCAATCCACGTCCTTGTAAGCACAACCAATATATCGTTTGTGAGCTAACATCAGTGGAGATCACCAGTACTCATGCTAATGCTAACCTAGCCCGGTTAAAAGAAGCTAATCCTGTCTGTTGTGTGTCTGTCTGTTCACCAGTACTCATGCTAATGCTAACATAGCCCGGTTAAATGAAGCTAATCCTGTCTGTTATGTGTCTGTTCTCTCCCCAGACTGGGGGACCAGTTCTACAGAGAGGCCATTGAGCACTGTCGCAGCTACAACGCCCGTCTCTGCGCCGAGCGAAGTGTCCGCATGCCCTTCCTGGACTCTCAGACAGGGGTGGCCCAAAACAACTGCTACATCTGGATGGAACAGCGCCACCGACAGCCAGGTAGGTGGTACTGCAGTGGGGACAGGCTGGAGGGTGTTCAGCATTGCAGACAGGAAGGAAGGCGGGAACAATTAATTCATATTCATTTTTGCATGATCAAAAGCAACCAGAAGCATTCTGCTTCCTGGATGAAAAAGATGAGGTTTGTGTGTTTCAGTAAAATGATGGATGTACAGACAGAAACAACTCGTTCCAGATATTCAGGCGACTGAATCGGCCTCTGTGCTCCTTTCTGTACCCCCTCTATTGTAAACATTCCCTTCTTGTCTTTCGGAATGAGTCTGAGACAGACACAGACCTATGCATGCAATCAGCACATCTGGGTCACCCAGACAAGGGGAACAATATGCTCAATAAAGAGCTGAACACAAATAGACTTCATCTCACATGCTCAGCCCTGGGGCCACACCCTGTACTTTGTGGGCAAACCTCAGTTTCATTATATACATATTCTGGGTTTATCTCTCTCTCTCTCTCTCTCTCTCTCTCTCTCTCTCTCTCTCTCTCTCTCAGCCTGCCTCTCTCTTTCTGTCTGTCTGTCTTTCTTTCCTTCTCTCTTTCTCTGTCTGTTTGCTTTCATGGGACAAGGTGGGACATATGGTCAGATGTTCCAGATGTAAGATGAATGCTAAACACATTCTGCTGGGATACAACCCAATGACTCTCATTTCTTTGTCCAGAGACCAGATATAAAATATATACACAGCCATGCCATAAACATAGCACTGAAATATCACAGGTACTATCAAACATCCGCTAATGGAGGCCTGCACACTCTAGATGTTTTAATGTGAATGTCAGCGTACGTTTTGCACACATGGCTTCTCCCCAATGGTTGTTAATGTTCTTCTTGTGTGTGTGTGTGTGTGTGCCTGTGTGTACGCCGTGTGTGTGTGCTTGTGTGTTCAGGTCAGGCTGCAGGACAGATGTACACCTACCCCGCGCGCTGCTGGAGGAAGAAGAGGCGTCTGCACCCTCCTCTTGATCCCCAGCTACGCCTGTGTGAGCTCAGACTCGGTAGGACCAACCCTACATCTCCAGCCCTCCTACCTACATCACACAGACGCTAGCCACGACCAACCCTACATCTACAGCCCTCCTACCTACAACACCCAGACGCTAGCCAACCCTACATCTACAGCCCTCCTACCTACAACACCCAGACGCTAGCCACGAGCAACCCTACATCTACAGCCCTCCTACCTACAACACCCAGACGCTAGCCACGACCAACCCTACATCTACAGCCCTCCTACCTACATCACCCAGACGCTAGCCACGAGCAACCCTACATCTACAGCCCTCCTACCTACAACACCCAGACGCTAGCCAACCCTACATCTACAGCCCTCCTACCTACAACACCCAGACGCTAGCCACGAGCAACCCTACATCTACAGCCCTCCTACCTACAACACCCAGACGCTAGCCACGACCAACCCTACATCTACAGCCCTCCTACCTACATCACCCAGACGCTAGCCACGACCAACCCTACATCTACAGCCCTCCTACCTACATCACCCAGACGCTAGCCACGACCAACCCTACATCTACAGCCCTCCTACCTACATCACCCAGAGAGTACCACCTTCATGCTCTCAGCAATATCCTACCTATAAATAAGAGTTTCTACAAACAAACATTGATACACAACCCATTTGGACATTATTCACTTCCCTTCTCGTCTTAAGATCATTCACTCACTCTATATTGTTTACATCTTATACTATTTTCCCTTGCACTGTTCACACACACGCACACACACACACACACTCACACACACACACACTACAGGCTCTACAGTGGAGTTATATTGTTCCCTTTCTGGCCATCTGGCTTTGGTTAGCCTCTCTCTTTCTTGGTATCCAGGTTCACTCTCTTCCTGAATCAATGCATTCTCTCTCTGTTCTCTACTACACACACACACACACGCACACACTTAGCTACAGAACAGAAGCACCCTAACTGGGCCCCTTTAATCATTTGTCCATGCAGCATTAGAATGTAAGTGAGCCCTATGAGGTGAAAGGATATGTGTGTGTGTGAGCGTGTTTGAGTGGTATGGGTGTTAGTGAGTGTGTTATGTGGATTGTGTGTTAGTGTGTAGACGTGTTTGTGTGGCATGTGTGTGAGCGTGTGGACGTGTTTGTATTAAGGGTAGGACTAGTGAAGGAATGCCCCTGCAAGGAACCTGATAAGGGAGAGGAAGAAAGGCCAGTCTGTGTCTGAGCCTTCCATCTCCATTGTTTTTCTGGCTTCTCCAGCCGCAACTCAATACTACAGCTGTGACCAAGAACACAGTCAGCCAAGAAAAGGGAAGGAGTCCTTTTCAAGAAAAACTCCCCAGAAGATTCACAAAACGTTAGCATGTAGTGGAGATAAGAATTGTGTCTCAGGCTTTTTATTCAATTGAATTGACTTCTATTCTATTCCTCCGATGTAAACAGTATATTTATCAACACTGTGAATGCTTCTCTCTCTTTTTTGGTTAGCTGTTCAGTAGGTTTTGGTACCGAAACCCGGTGCTAATATGGCACTGGTACCTATATAACTGGTATGTACCGGAACAAATCAGAAACGCAGATTTTGGTGTTTTCAATACAATAGGTCTTGAGACTGTTCGTGTGTGTGTGTTTAGGTTAGTAATCTGCGTGAGTAATCTGTAGCTACCTCATTGGCTCTGCACAACATTCTGCTCTACTTCCCTCCCCCTATCCCAGGGGGCTGGAGAGGTCTGGGGGGTGGGGGTGGGGGGGGGTGGAGTGGAGGTGGGAAGGAGATAAGCGGAGGAGGAAGAATGGGGCAGGGGTGAGTGGGAATAGGGGTGGGAGGGAGGGAGGGGGATAGCAAAGGGGTGAAAGGAGAGAGGGGTAGGGAAAGGGATGGAAGGGGGATCGGCTGGGCATGTGTCTGGTTAGTGACAGTCAAGACAACCTGCCTACGCAGACACAAAGAGAGAGGAGGAAGAGAAGGCATGGAGCGATGAAGGGAGGGGTTAGAGGGGAGACAGAGGTATATCATTTATGACTCTGCTCCTCATAACAAAGGCTTAGTGTCTCTGGAGATACCTCCCTCAAGTCTATCCTCCTCTCCCTCTCCCTCTCCCTCTCCCTCTCCCTCTCCCTCTCCCTCTCCCTCTCCCTCCCTCCCTCCCTCCCTCCCTCCCTCCCTCCCTCATACCCTTTCTCTTCACGTCCTCCCTTCATCCTCTTTTATTACAAACCCCAGGCAAGGGAGAAGCTTTACTCACCCCTCCAAGTTTATCTCTACGGAAATTAAAGAAAAAGACTCATAGAAACGGAGAGAGTGTGTAAAGGACAGATAAAGAGAATGAATGAGAGAGTGTGACAGAAAGAGAGATGTTCAGAGAGGGGAGGAGGGGGGTGGGAGAGAAATAGAAGATGATAGAGAGAGAGGGTTCTGGAGCTGGAGAGGTCTTGATCCCTGTAGCTTTGATGAAAAAACAAACAGGAAGGAAAACAACAGAGGGCCAGACCAGTCTCTCCCTCTCTCTCATCCTCCTGTCCTCTTCACCTCTTCTTCATCCACCCCTTTCATGTGTGCCACCTGGTCGGCTTCAGCTTTTAATGGTGCTGAGTCAGGGGTCGGACCTCAAACATAGAGATGATATTCAAACACACGCACACACACACACACACACACTGAAGGGCAGTCTGATTTATTCTGTTGTTGGGCACACCTGCCTTCTCTATACTCCCCTCTCTGTGGCTTTTTCTTAATCTCCTCTTTCTCCACCGCCCCCCTTTCACCCTCCCGTCCACCCAACCCTCCACCAGAGGCTGAGTTGGCCCCGAAGCGGGAGGCCCCTCCTGGGGAGGCGACAGCCCTGGAGGCCCTGCTGAGAGGAGAGGGGCTGCTGGAGAAGAAGAGCAACATGAGCAAGGAGGAGGAAACCCTTCTGGAGATCCAGGTACCACTGCCCACCTACAGGGGGGGTCACCCAGTGGCACAGGTCACCTACAGGGGGGTCATCCAGTGGCACAGGTCACCTACAGGGGGGGGGGGGGGGCATCCAGTGGCACAGAGAGGGAGAGGGGGTTATCATCATACTGTCTTTTTTTCCAAAATCTTTTCATGTGGTCACACCTTTACTGAAAGGAAACAAAGAGAGAATGGTCTTGGGATGTGGAAGGTGTGAAATATCAACCCCTCTGCTTCCTCCTCTTCTCTACCGCTCGCTCAGAGGGTCCTGGAAGCCGACGAGAACGGGGACGGTTTCCATGATGACGAGGACTTTGAAGTGGACACTCCAAAGAGGAAGCACAGAAACAAAGGCAGAGTGAGTGTGCGTGTGGGTTTGTGGGTTTCTGAGTTTGTGTGTTCAGTGTATACACACTACTATATATAGATAAATAGATGGATAGACAGAACAGAGATATAGAGAGAGATATAAAGAGAGAAAGATATACACAGAGAGATACAGAGAGAGAAAGAGATATACACAGAGAGACACAGAGAAAGATATACACAGAGATATACACAGAGAGACACAGAGAAAGAGATATACACAGAGAGACACAGAGAGAGAAAGAGATATACACAGAGAGACACAGAGAAAGAGATATACACAGAGAGACACAGAGAGAGAAAGAGATATACACAGAGAGACACAGAGAAAGAGATATACACAGAGAGACACAGAGAGAGAAAGAGAGGCAGGGCAGAAGGCCCAGTGTGTAGTCCTGTCTTCCTCATCATCCTCGTGTGTTTGTCTTCTTCTCCAGGGTCGAGGTTCTGGTCGGAGGAGGACAGAGGCGGTTGCCAACGACGACCAGGACAAACCTTACGTCTGTGACAGTAAGAAAATTCATCTTGAAGATATGCATTGTGAGGTCATCGTGTGGTTCCAAGGTTATTTAGGTCACGTAAGTCTTGAAATCAGAAGGAGCAGGCCTAATGAAGCACATCCTAATAGCGTAAAGATCTGACGAAGATCCCCACCGCAGGGCTGTCCTGACCAGTCCATTACCCTCCCATGCATGCACGACAAGAACCACTCTCTACAACCCTTCTATGTAAAAAGGTCATCCGCAACCATTAGCATCAGATCAATGCTCCTCTTGTTTTCCTTCGGAGCAGAGAGCAGCTCTCTTTCTCCCCCACGCAGGAGGAAGGAGGAAGGGCTCACGGCTGGACTAGCCCAGCTCACAGCTCCTCACAGGGGAGAGACACACAGGACTGTTCTCTCATGGTCTGGAAGTAGCCTCTGAATGAAAAGAAAACTCACTCACTTTTGTGTTTTGTTTCTTTTTCTCTCTCTGTTTCCCCCCCAACTCCCGTTTGCCTTTGTCTCTCCCTCTGTTCCAGACAGAAACAAACAAAAGCATAACTCAAAATCCGCTGACTCAGGTATCTGGACATGTCGCTCTCTTGTCTCTTTAGGGAAACGCTGGGCTGTGCTAATCACCAGGCTGGTTTACCACAGGCTGCTGTTGCTCTGTGGCTGGTTTGATCTTGTCTGCAGCTACTTTTCCCGCTTAATTCCGTGCACTTTGTAACTGCTTAAGCGTCGAGTGTGAAATCAGAGCAAGCTTGCATGTCACTAACAACACTGTGTGCCCCGTATGCTAGCACATTGCTGTGGATGAATGGTTTCCAAGCACCAGTGTACTCTAGGTAGTGCATTAATAGATACACTGCAAAAAAAAAGGTCTGCTAAAATACAACAAATTAACACTACATTTGAAGAGAAAAGGACTTAATACTAGTGAAATTATCTTGCTGCATGGACAGATAATTTTACTCGACAAGATATCTTAAAATAAGTTGGTTCCAGGCTAGAAATAAGTAGGCTTAAGAATATACCACAAATTAAAAGATATAAACTAGTAAATCATTTTTGAAACAAGATAATAAATATTATATTTCCAGACCTACGATTTGAAATCTTGGCAAGCAGAACAATTTGCAGTGTACAAACTATATTTCTTAACAGCTACTCTCAGGCCTCTCACCAATGAGAACACTGCTTAAGTGTTAGAATCACATCTTTATCAAGCGTCGACAGGTCATGCCTTGCGGGCTTCACAGACATGAACGAACACAAAGGTCATTACACAGAACTTAAGCATTGGTTTTCAATAGCATCTCCATTAAATAGCTGTGTGAACTAATATTAACTTATACGTTAGCTTGTGGGGATTTCAGGTTGTTAGAGAGCATATACATTGTGATGTCAGAGAGTCTATTAAAAAAGAATCTATATGCTTTAGTTAAGACCACAACCCCACCTGATCACTGATCATGTATGTATGTGTGTGTTCATTAGTTTCATAGTATCGTCCTTTAGCTGTTGCAGTCTCAGTAATATTCTGTTTTGTTGTGTGTGTCTAGAAAGATTCTCTGAAAGACACACTGAGTACATGTCCCTGTTTGGTGGAGTAGAGAGTCCTGCTGTTCCTTGTACCCTGAGATCTGATGTCTATCTTGTTCACATCTCTCTGGCAACGTCAAGCGCTGTTCATTAGAAAGCCTTCCTTCCTTCCTCTCTCTGCCCTGCCTTCTCGGTTCTCATGCTGACAGGTAACCCTTTGAACCACGCCCTGGCTCCAGGGTAGCAGAGACAGCAGCTTCTAGATTTAATTCCACTGACAATTCTTTAAATATACCCCCCAAAAATAATATTAGATGAGGATGGAAAAGGTCATTAATATCTGTGTTGGCTGCTGGTTGTTGTTTAGGGTGCTTCAGCCAGAAACTTGTTATCCTGCTCAGAACAGGCTGCTCACGATGTCTCCTTTCTGGATGTTTGCCGTCAAGCAGAGCTCAACTGTTAGACAGACTGGACTGAAATACAGACCAAACACATGATCTCATTACTGCCTGTAATGAGAATGCCTAGGCTGTAGCCAGCCCAGGGCAGCGTTTCTGGTTGTGTTTTTGTCAGCGGCTTCCCAGTCCGTGCGTAGTTTGGTGCGGTGATCCCAGGTTGAGGGTTACATTACAGGGACTACTGCGTCACCCTATCAACAACCATTGTAATCCTACTCTGTAATACAGCTCTTGTAAAACATGCACCTCTGTTTCGGCGTGCTAGACGGAGGCATTGGTAGCAATCTGAATTTGAGCAGGTTCTTGGTTCATAGGTAGAACATCTTTCAGTGTTCTAGAACGTTCTGGAATCTTCCGCCGGGTTCTAACAGTTTGGGGCTTTGTTGTCAACAGTCTGTGGGAAGCGCTACAAGAACCGGCCGGGGCTGAGCTACCACTATGCCCACACCCACCTGGCAGAGGAGGAGGGGGAGGAGGAGAGGGAGGACGAGGTGGCCCCGTCCCCCCCACCACGGCCAGACAACCACAAACGTAAGAGACCGACCCTCAACCAGCCAACAGAAAACAACATCAAACAACATCAAAACATTGAGTAACTCTACCGTGTGTGACGATCCCATCGATGTGTTGAAGGCTGCATACTGCACACACTGCAGACTAAACACCTGGTGAAAAAGAACATGCAAAACTTTACATGCTGATATATACTGGCATATAATGACTGTAACCTTTTATTTCATGTATAGATTATTGGTTCAACCATCCAATAATCAACCGATAACTAACCAGTGATTCGGTACAGATGAGTACAAGTATGAGTAAACCCAACCAACATGTCTCCTCACAGCTCAGAAAGGCCCAGATGGCTCCATCATCCCTAACGACTACTGTGACTTCTGCCTGGGGGACCAGGACTCCAACCGGAAGACTGGCCAGGCCGAGGACCTGGTGTCCTGCTCCGACTGCGGACGCTCTGGTGAGTCCAGCCTCCTCATCCCTCACCCTGCTCATCCCTCCCCCTCCAGCCTCCTCACCCTCCCCCTCAGCCCCTGCTCCCTTCATATGTGGGAACGTCGAAAATGTGTTGATTATGCTAAATTTATCGTGATATATTTAGAAGTATATGAATTTCGACATCAATTTTTAGACAGTTATTCCCATTTTAGGGTCATCACGTGACTGATTCAGGTCACTGACCCTCTTTCAGGACAACATATTCAGCTGTTCTAACTTTCCCTGTTGATGCTCAGGGGTTATGACAGAGATCTAGGTTCCTCTCTCCAAGTGCAGGCTTCTGTTCTTGGAGTCAGCGCATACGTTATAAAACATTCTCCAGTCTTTATTTTCCTCCACACATCTCATTTCTTAATTTCTATCTTTGTTTTTATTTGTAATAATTATTTTGCTTCCTTTGTTTGCTATCTTGATGTGAGTTCCTCCTGTTCTGGTAGACTGAGTCTGTACCTTTGCAGCGGTAGATACTGGAGTGTAACGCTTTGTTTTGTTGGCTGCCTGGTTTGGCGTGTTGTGCCGGGTGGCAGTGGAGCAGGGTTGTGTGGGGAGACAGTTCAACACACTCTGACAACTGTGCTTCTCTGACAACTAGGGATTGTCTCTGTGGAAGGACGTTTGTTGCTGGTTTTGTCAAATAAACACATGTAAATAGGCAATTTAATTGATTGACTAAACCATGTCATAAATTAGCTATCAATGAGCTATCCATGAACAATGAGCTATCAAGGAGCTATCGATGAACCTAGGGGAGAGCCAACTTGGTGCAGCATCCTAGACTGACACCTGCCTGCTTCCATCCTGCATGCCTCTCAGTGTCCACTTGTCAACACGTCTCTCTCCTACGAGTTCTGCCATAGAAGACGGCTTCTGCAACATCCTGTCCTCCACAACCATTCACTCTTTTGTTCTACTTGTCCTCACGCATTTCCTCCATGACGCTCTGATCTGCTTTCCGTTTTTTTTTTTTTTTTCATCCGATCGGCCTGTGAGGTGAAAATGATCCACAAAGCCGTCATAAGCCGTCACCTTTGCCGTGAGAGGAAAAAAAAGTAGCAATTGCAACCGAAACTTAGTGGGACTGTGGCTTTGCTATGTGTGCTGGTGTGTTTAGAGTCGCTGTGGGAGAGGTGGAGAGGCCCTGACACTGTTGTCTTGTTTCTGTTGCTGTCAATCTGGTGTGCTCGCGTTAGCCGGACGACGAGGCCTGAAGAGAGCGAGCAGGAAGATGAGCGTTCTTGAAGAATTGTTCGGCAACGCGTCTGACAGCGAAGCTTCCACGTTTCGCGGCTTTGAGGACGACGAGTTGGAGGACATTTTCTTTTCGGATGACGACGGACAGAGCTGAGAGAGGCCGGTTATCCTGCCGACCTCAGCTTGAGTTTTTGCTTTGGACTTTTTGTTGTTGTGAAAGGAACACCGTCTGTGCCATTCTGGCCCGGCCTGCTGATGCATTCAGTTTATAAACGATTTATAACTTTTGATCTTGAAACAAGAACGGACTTGGCAGCAGCTGTCTGCTCTGTGGAAGCGGCTAGGCGAAGAAGCTCTTTATCTGGATTATGATTGATGGACATGAACTGTTGACGTCAACATTTGGATTTAGCCTACTTGTTCAATTTCACGTTGAACAGATTTGCCTGTCAAGATATATATTTAATGTCTGAGACCAAACTGTACTGCATGGAAATCAATACATTAATAAATACATCTAAAAAAATAAAATATATATTGGTAACACCTTGCCTCAGGACTAAAGGAAGAACCAAGGTCGAGAGCAAAGCTTTAATCAAACAAAACAAAACGTTGGTTGACATGCCATCTCTATGGCTACATGGACAAAGTGCCCAATGAGGAAGCAAGGGGAGGGATGTTCCTGGGCTCTGAGTTGCTCCATTGGCCTGTGAGGACAGTTAGCTGAGAGGTAAGAGCCTGTCGGCATTTCGTCATTTCGTCATCCCTCTCTGTCCTTAGAAACCATTGACTTTGGTTGTTGGTATCAGTTTTTCTTTAATTTATATAATCTTTCTGGAAGATGAAACACATGAACATTTAACCACAGGGTTGGGCTTGGGTCTGTGATTAAATACAGGTATTACCCAGCAGTTACTGAGGTTTCACACTGTCTTCATGCCACACAGATGGCAGATGAATTGGGATTGATAAATCATTTAACTGTCACCACATTCAGTTTCCTGTTTGCTATCTCTCCGTATGTCTGTCTGGGCATGCTCAGTGTTCCCGGCCAACTTTTTAACACTGGGTGCATTTATCTTCATTACACCTATAAACAAAGACTTGTCAGTGAAGCTGTCTGTCTGTCTGGAAGGTCACAGGGAGGAGGAAGCATCTTGGTTTGGCTGGACGCCCAGTGCCGAGTGTGAGCCTGGAGAGGCTGCACACACGGTCTCTTTTAGAAGCTGATTCATGCTTTATTGAATGTCCGTTTGATACCTCGGTGATAACTCACCTGTGACCTCCCTAGTGTGCTGAGGGCATCTCTGTCACTGGCCGCAAGTCGTAAAAGGAGTGAAAGGACTCTCTTTCTCTGCTTGTACGGTAGCCGTGTTATTGAAACGCTGTATGCTTTGGCTTAAGAATCAGTGTTTTGGTCAAATGTTTGATATGGGATTGTGTTTTCGAGAAATGCACTGTTGTGTGCTCACAGTAGAACACGGAGGAGGGAGGACTGTGAGTTCATTTGTTTTGAATGATTTTCAGGCTGTATTGAATTTCCACAGAGCAGCAGAACTCTTTATTCCTGAATGTGGAGCTCAATAGACGCCCTAGCATTCTGCCTCTCTAGCTTTGAAAATAAATGTTTTTCACTGGAGGGTATTCAATAACAGGAAAGATCCATTATCCTTTCTGAAGGAGCGGCAAACTGTAATCAACTGTGGACTATGATATTGATCGACGGTATGTGGCTGCGTGGAGGAAGAGATAGCCTTTTGTGTTTTGTTAACTCATGCAATTCAGTGTGTATCGAGGTTCAGCCATTTTCAAACACACAGACTGCCAAACATCTATTCAAAAAGTTAAAGTGAAAGTTACATTAATTACATGATGCAGCAGTCTGCGTCTGTTCTGTACTTTGAGAGGACATGAAGGAGACTGATAAAAACCTTGGCACCGGAACGAAAAACCAAGGAGAGAGAGCAGTTGGTGGGGGGAGGGGAGAACCATCTGTCTCGTTCAGGAATAAAGTACATGTTGTTTCAAGAAAATATTTCCACACCTGTAAACAAACTCTCCTCTCCTCCCCATCCCCAGGTCACCCCACCTGTCTACAGTTCACAGACAACATGATGCAGGCCGTGAGGACCTACCAGTGGCAGTGCATAGAGTGCAAATCCTGCAGCCTCTGTGGCACCTCAGAGAATGATGTGAGTGGATGAGTCTGCTGGCTGACCGAGCAGCTGGAGTCATTGACAGGTCAAACGCATGAAGTCAAAATGCAAGCCCAGTTAGTTTACCACGACGATCTTCTCCAGACACAAAAAGAAGATGCACATCGCCTTCCCCCCCGACAGACACACACGTGCCCCGTCTTGGGCTGACGTGATTGATTTCTTTGGGAACGGAGAGGACCTCCGTTCCCGGACGTGTTGATGACAGAATGATTGAACTTCCTCCAACCTGAGAGTGACAGGATGTGATGTGTCCATGTGCTCCTGTTCCACAGGACCAGCTGCTGTTCTGTGACGACTGTGATCGTGGGTACCACATGTACTGTCTGAAGCCTCCTATGACCCAGCCCCCTGAAGGTAAGACGACACACAGGAAGAGAGGGCACCTTTCAGAGGACGTCGACAACGTCTCTCTGCTGCTCTCTGGGTGTCTATTTTTCTGTCTCTGTGTCTCACTCTGTCTCTCTCTGCCTCTGTGTATTATTCTCTCTCTGTCTCTCTCTCTCTCTCTCTCTCTCTCTCTCTCTCTCTCTCTCTCTGTCTCTCTGTCTCTCTGTCTCTCTCTCTCTGTCTCTCTCTCTCTCTCTCTCTCTCTCTCTCTCTCTCTCTCTCTCTCTCTAGGGAGCTGGAGCTGTCACCTGTGTCTGGCTCTGTTAAAGGACAAGGCTTCAGCCTACGAAGAGCCCTAACACCAGCCAACCACCAGCACCAACCAGGACATTCCTCTTGCCACACACACACCCTCACACATGCACATACACACAATCACAGGCTCAGGGCAGACATTAGTCTTACTTCGTCCAGTTGTCAGCTTCTTGTGGAAGAGTACAGCTTACGCCCCTGATCCAGGAGTCAGGCTATCTGCAAGCAGCTCTCTACCTCACAACTCCCGCCAACCTCCTAAACATCCAAGAACACACCCCTCAACTGAAATTCACACATCAGGTAGCACAAGCTCATTCAGAACCCAAACCTAGGTACAAATTACTACAAGTTTGTGTATTTTCTACACAATAGGTGATACAACATGTATGGTATAACACAACCTACACTTCTTGAAACCAGAGAGTTAGAGTCAGTTGTACTTGTTTGTTTGAATTCATAGATTCCCCTGTGTCCTTTGCGTAATTAGATTTCAAAATGACAGACTTATTTTAATATTTAGACTTACTTGATAATCTGTAATACCTTATTTGACAAGATTTGTAAAGCAAACTGTTGTTAATGCTGCATATGGAGTGAGAGCACAGAGTCTTGTTGCTCTAACATGACTCTCTCTCTCTCTCTCTCTGAAGCTCAGCAACATTCTCAGTCAAGGCTTTGTTTCTGTATCACCGTGGTAACTAGGAGACTAAGGTGCTTATGAAAACAATTGTCCGAGGACACTTAAAAATAAACTGTTATTCATGCATTCCTACTGATATTGACTGTTACTGTGGGTGAATGCTTGGTTCAGAACATTAAACTACTGTTAAATTCCTGGTCTCATAATAGGACAATAGTTAGTTACACATGAACATTGATGCTGTCAAATGGTATAAAGATTTTACATGACCTCTAAAGTATATCTGGAAATTATACTCAGCAAGCAACATGCTGTCTTTAAGATTATTTTAGACATCTCCGTACAATATGTGTGCATCAAGTTTGTACATGTGTGTTTTATGCATCAGTAAATGTTTACTAAATGTTTCATGAAGCCCTTTTGATTGTCTTTCCAAACATATTTGTACGTTGTGAGATTGTGTGCCCTCTGGTACACATGTATCTCTACATGCCACAGTCAAGGACTATTTGGTTAATTTGAAGTCCCAATAAGCTAAAAAAAAAAAACGCTACAAAAAAGGAATCCAGATTTGATAGTTTGAGACAAACTCAACTATTTAAGTTTAGCTAACTGTTTTTGATTTGAAAATATGAAATAAAATCTTAAAGACAGTAAAATTGCATCGCCATGACTGGAAATGTCTTACTAGTATTTTCTACTCTTGTTTTTTTTGTGTTTTTGTATTTGGTATTGGTTTTTCCAAAGACAATCATGCGGTAGAATTAGATGTGAATAACCTGAATGTGTTTGTCGTGCCTCCCTTACAGTGCTTTCAGCAGCATTTCTTACTGTTTGTATCACGTTCTTACCCAAACAAATGTATTCAATATCATTTCTTTTTATTCGTGAAAATTGCCTAAAGTACATTGAAACCATTTTATGATTTTGTTGATGTTTACTTGTTTGGTTTTTATTGGGCTGAAATAAAGATTTTACCTCATTACTTCTATGAACCTGTTTCCCCTAACAACACATTAAAGTACATGTGGAAATACTTATATCAGGCAGATATCAGGTTTTGTAGACTGTGTTTGGGTTCCTCAACGTCTGAATGTTTTGTCTACATATTAGAGATATGTTTTCAGTGAACATCTGCTCAGTAATGGTTAGTCTGCATTAGTATGGCTGGAGATGTTCATCTTGATGTATAAATAGCCTACCTGAATATAAGGACTGTTGGGTGTAGATCATGCACTGTTTTATCACAGACACTAGATGTCAGCACGTTTACAGAAATTTGACCTGAAATCCGCCTGCGAGAGTACTGTAGGATAGGAGTTACATAAATTGTCCACAGGGGGTCAGTAGAGCACAGGGAAAGCAATGTGCTGTTCCGTAGACATCACAGTATGTACAATATGTTGTAGTTACAATACATTTGTCTGAGTGATGTCAGTAATCTCAAGCAGTGTGGGGTTATTTTACAATTGGCCAAGGCCCGCTGCTTCACAGGTAATCCAAGATTTGGAAACTATTAAACGTGTTTCTACATTGTAGAATAACAGCAAAGACAACATTTTTAAATAACAGGAGATGGAGAGAAGAAGAAGGACTGGAGGCTGCAGTCATGGTGCATTCCTCTTTTATTCCTCTCTTGTCATCCTTTAAAGACAATCACTGTAAAAAAACAAAACAACAACAACATAATTCTCCCAGGCTCTCTGTGTATGTTCATATATGGTCCCTATAAGACCTCCTTCAAGTGCTTCCTCCTCTGTGTGCCTGTATGTGTTCCAGGCCACTCGCCGTGTCCATCCAGAAGGTTCTAATGATGTGGGTTAATGGCGACGTGGAATGCTGTAACCACTGACTACCGGTACATTCTATGAGGACAGAGGTTGTGGTCTAGGGCACATGAGGCCCCAGTCTGAGTCTAGGGTGGAATGTTCTGAAGATGATGTTCCGCTAACGGTACAGTAACATACCCCTGCCCCACCTCGATAGAAAAACTGCCTAGCATATTAAATCAGAGGGCAGACGGGGACAATCCTTAAAAAGAAAGAGAAAAAATTATTCATATCTTAAGTGTATACTCTATGTTTTTCATCTTTCTGTTCCCTATCCCATTTCTCGTGAACATAAATCATTCCTAACATGAAATAAATGACACTTTAAAGATTTAAATGCATTTTTTCTTTTCGTTTCTTTTTTTTAAACGTCCACTCATTCCTAACCTTAGTCACACTAACATACATGGAGACAAGAAGAAGCCGGACATTCCAATTTGGTTATATAATTGAATAGAACCTAATAGAAGCAGTGTTTACATGAGGATATTATTCTACATAGAGACGGCACGGTCCGAGTGCCAGGTCTGAGTGACGCTTAGCATGCTGATGCTCCGTGTCTGGACTCAAGTCATGTGGGTGGTGCTGGGCCCGCCCTCCAGGCCTCCTGGCCCTCACCCTTCACACCCAGCATCTCTGGGTCCCTCTCCCCACTGGGAAGCAGCTCCACTGGGCACGGTTGCCCTACTCAAGGCCCAGGCCTTGTCAGGAGGACTGCATGAGGCCTGTCAGACGCTTCCCTGTCAGGGACTTACCCTGCAGAGTGACAGTTGGAAAGAGAGGATTGTCAACAGGCCAAACTGGGTTTTGAACACAGATTAAGACAGGTAAGAACACTACATAGAGAAGAGACAAAAACTACGGGCAACAAAATACTTCAAAGATACAATTAAATCAGTTAAATACTGCTACTATCTAATTACAGGGATTAGTACCTCTCCATAGAATCATTAGATCATTTTTTTTTACAAACTGGAATTCTACACACTCAGCTCAGTAACACGAATATCAAGAAAAATGTGACTATTAAAGGGAGAGGGATGATTTATTTCATTTAGATTCAACCTTTATTTAACCAGGAAAGGCTCAGTGAGATTTTGAAATATATCTGTCGTTGCCATGGTAGGCAGCACCAGGTCATTACACTCTCACAGACAACATGAGAAGGTAGAAGTCATCTACAGACCACTGAGCGTGTGAACTTCTCCAAGGATGTACGTCGGCCCTGTTCGGTCTCAGGCTGGAGCCCAAAGCATCATGGGACAGGAGTTGAGGGGAAGACAGGCGAGGGAAGTCAGGACATTTCAGAAGAAAACCATTAGGAAGAGATGGTCTTCACTCAAAGCAATGTATACACACATGCACACACACACACACACACACACGTGTAAGCACACACATACACATGCAAGCACTCACACACATACACGTGCCACACACACACCTTCTTTTTAGCGAGCAAGAGGTCCTGGTAGGCATTGGAGCGCAGGAACCGCGTGTAGCTGTCACTTTTCATCAGCTTATAGATGTGGGCCTGAAAGAGAAGAAACAGTGTGTGTGTGAATGTGTGTGTGTGTGAGTGAGTGAGTGGGACAATGTACAACAACGACGCAGACAAAAATGTTTTTTCCCTAGATGTTAAGATAAGGAGCTCAGCTATGCTTAGTAACAGCACATCAGTTGCACTAATGGACTGTGAAGCAAGCTGACAATCTCTTTTTCCCCTCCCTCCCTCCCTCCCTCCCTCCCTCCCCTCCCTACCTGGGCGTCCTCGTAGCTGTAGCGGCCTGGCTCTCTCAGGTTCTGGCTGGTGCGTTCGTAGCTGTGGGAGTCCAGGTTGATGGAGCTGGGCGCTCCCTCCGCCAGGAACTCCACCCAGATCTCCTGCGCTCGCTCAGACACGTCCTGCAGGGGGCGACGTTTCAGATCCTGCACTGCCATCCAGAACCTGAGGCAGGAAGAGGAGGAGAGGTAAGCATCCTTACTCGTGAGCTGGGTGTGAAGCACACAGCACATTCACTGTGTGGGCGGATGTACAGGAGCTTAGGAGTTAGAGTATTCGACTGCCGATCAACAGATTGCAGGTTCAAATCCTCCCCAAACGTCGCTTTGGATAAAAGCGTTTGCTGAGTGAATACATTGCAATCGGTTGTTTATTGTTCCATCCAGTTGTACAGGCAGAAATGATGTAAAAACCTTAAATGGCATGTTACATTAGAGGGAACAGGCTTCGTACGACACCTTTAAAGTGCCGTGTGACACTGAACAGGCTGGCAGACATTGTGTAACCCGAACACTGAGGTAATCATTCCTGGAGAATGAGAAGATTCCAACATGGCTCCGACTTTATGTCTGTATTACATTCTTCTATATTGATCTCTGGGTAGGCCCTGTAATAAAGAGAGAGAGAGAACTCCAGGGAGAGAACAGCCCTGTCAGGCAGATCTTCCCTTTGCCAGTCCCTCTCTCTTTCTCTCTCTTTCTCTCTCTCTCTCTCTCTCTCTCTCTATATATATATATATATATGTATATGTTCTCTATCTATGTCTTTACCATTGTGTTTATCTCTCTCTTTCTCTCTCTATTCTCTATATGTCTTTACTATTAAATATCTCTCTCGCTCTCTCTCTCTCTCTCTCTCTGTTTCCCTTTCTTGAAAAAGCACTTTCAGAAAAGTGCCTTTTCAAAAGTGGCACCATAAAAGCAAAACAATTAAAGTGTTGGATTGAGAGAGATGGTGGTGAGAGAAAGTGATCGCTTAGAGCTAGAAAGATAAGTGGGTGACTGTGTGACTGTGTGCGTGTGCGTGTGTGCGTGGGTGGGTGACTCCATGAGTGTGAATGTGTGTGTATGTCTTTGTGTGTGTGTGTGTGTGCTTGTGTGTGTGTGTTGCCTCCTTCTAAAGGCTTCAGTGACCTCTCTGCTATCTCACCTGTCCCAAACCCAGTTATCCAACTGTGACTTTCTGGTTCTCTTCAGAAACTATCGACATGAGAGGCGCACAGACACACAGACACACACACATACATACACACACTTATACACACACCCTCATACACTCACACACATGCAACCTCACACAAACACGCACACACGCCAAAGCTCTAACTCTTTCTCACGCCTGGTAGCAGTCCCTGTACAGTTCAGTCAGGGTGCGTTGTCATTAGTCTGTCTGTGTGGTCTTATCTGAGTCTGGCTGAGCCCTCGGACGTGGACGGGACAGGGAGCAGCCGAGCCCTCAGGGAGGCCAGAAGGGCCTGGCTGATAAGACAAGCCACACTGCCGGTGTGTGTGAGGCAGGCTTTGCATTAGGTCTGGTGTTTATTCAGTTAGAGATGGATCAACTTCCAACCAAGGGACTGGGAGAGACTGAGGGAGGGATGGGATTGACGGGACGGACGGAAGGATTGACTAACGAATTGGCCGAGGGAGAAAGAGGAGATGAGGAAAAGGAAGAAAGAGGGAGGAGTGGAGGGAGGGAGGGAGCGAGGGAGGGAGGGAGGAAGAATGCCTGGAGGAATGGACAGAACAGAGATAGAGTGCAGGCATTGAAGGACAGTGTGGCTCCACTTCTCAGCACAGCTGAAAAGAAGAGATACGAGGAAGGGAGCGGGGAAAAAGGGTGGAAGGAAAGGAGAGGGAGACGGCGGTCAGGAGCGGGTGCAGCAGGTGCACTGCAGGGGTTCACCTCAGGTTCTCGGAGCTGAACTCAGACTCGAGGAACTTGAGGAACTGGTCTCGGCCTGCAGGGTCTTTCAGAGCCTCGTCCAGAGAGAAGCCCCACTTCCTGACGCGCTGCTGACTGGGGTCCTTACTGGAGAGAGAGAGAGAGAGAGAGAGAGAGGGAGAGGGAGAGAGAGAGAGAGAGAGAGAGAGAGGGAGAGGGAGAGGAAGAGAGAGAGAGAGAGAGAGAGAGAGAGAGAGAGAGAGAGAGAGAGAGAGAGAGAGAGAGAGAGAGAGAGAGGGAGAGAGAGAGAAAGAGAAAGACAGAGAGTACATTTATCACAATTTATAGATGTTCAATCTTATATGGCTTTGGCAACAATGCTCACTCATTCATGCCAATAAAGCCTTATTGAATTGAACTGAATTGAGAAAGAAAGAGAGACATAAATACAGAGACAGACAGAGAGAGGTTGCGCAGAGCCTACCTGGCCTCCTGGTCCCAGGAGGAGCAGTCGTCGCTGACCCAGGGGTTAGAGGGTTCTGGGACCGTCACAAACGGGTCATACTCCAGGTGCTGCTCTGTGTAGGTCATCAGACTGACACACACACACAGAGATAGACAGACACACAGACACATAGACAGACAACAGACAGACAGACAGACAGACAGACAGGAGAGAGTAGTATTGTTACTGCAGCCGACCCTCAGAATGTACCCTGACTTCAGCCATGAGCTGAGAACTAGGACCACTGCCCTGCCCCAACCCTGCCCCCAGCCCTGCCTCCAGCCCTGCCTCCAGCCCTGCCTCCAGCCCTGCCTCCAGAACGCCCCCAGCCAGCCAGCCTCCCAGCATTGACCTCAGCCCTGACCCCAGCCCTAATCACTGCCTCACTGCAGTGGAGTAACAAAGCCACTTCCTCCTCCTGCCCTTCTCCTCTGCCTCGGAGCATGTCATGGGTCAGGGTGGGTGACTACAAAGATGCTCTGAGAGCAGGTCACAGGGTCATAGGTCAAGGCTCGGGGGAGGCAGAAGGGCAGTGGCCTCGCTTCAGACACAGACGCTGTGGCAGAAAGAATGATCATAGGTCAGGAAGTCAAGGATACACTATTTTGCTTGAGTGTGTGGGCGAGGAGGGAAGGGGTGTCTTTCTGTGTGTTAGAGAGAGGATAGGAGAGAGAGAGTGAGAGAGAGAGAGAGAGAGAGGAGAGAGAGAGAGAAAGGAGAGGAGAGAAAGAGAGACTAGAGAAAGGAAAAGAAAGAAAAAGAGAGAGTGAAGGGGTGTCTGTAAGCTGGTGATATATATATAGAGCAAGGTTTTACGCCTACCTTTCAGCAACTTTGGACATTTTCATACAGTGTCTATCCAGCTGTGTGTTTAGAAACAGAATCTGTAAAGGCAGAACAAGTGTCTATCATTCATTACGTCTCTCGTTGAAAATCACAACATGACACAATACATGGGGACTGTTGTTGTGGAGGCAGTCAGATGCCGATACCTCTTTCTCCACGTCATCTTTGGTGCCTTTCCGGGGGTGCTGTGAAGGCGTGTGTGCCGGGCTGTGGGAAAGGGCTTCCTCCGACTGCCCATACACCGACTACAACATCGAGAGGTAATGAGAGAGATCCAGAAAGATGAAAAGAGACAAGGAAAGGTAAAGCAAGGTAAAGCAAGCAAGCAAGCAAGGGGGTCAGATCCGCTGAGCAGTTAGGGAATTGGGCTATTAATCAGAAGGTTGCCGGTTTCGATTCCCTGTTCGATTCCCGGCCGTGCCAAATGACGTTGTGTTCTTGGGCAAGGCACTTCACCCTACTTGCCTCAGGGGGAATGTCCCTGTACTTACTGTAAATCGCTTTGGATTAGAGCGTCTGCTAAATGACTAAATGTAAATGTGAGGGGTTTCCTCAGGTGCAGGGCAGGAGAACAACAGATGAAACATGTCACCTTCTTCACTCTCTGAGGGTTCTTCATGCGTCTGCACTTCCTGATATCCATGTCTGTGGTGTTTACACAGCCCGGCTGGAACACAGGGGTATGGACAGCGTCATAGAGTACACACACACACACACACACACACACACACACACACACACGCATACACACACACACACACACACACACACACACATACATACATACACACACACGCATGCATTCATACATACTGTACATATCCACACACATACCTTACATAAATACATATACATACACACACATACTTACATACATAAACACACACTTGCAGCACATACACACACATACATATATATACACACACACACACACACACGTACCACAGGTCGGTGGACGTCCCAGAAAGCTCGTTCCTGACTGTCCAGGATCTTCCTCTCTGTCTTGTCCTTTTTCCTGTCTATCCTGATGAGAGACAAACAGAACAAGCGGTAGACAGGGCGTTCATGATGACAGTCACACAGTCAGGAAACATATTGCAATGAGACGCAATAAAACACAATGAAGAACACACAGACACTCATGCATACTTCCAGGCACACACACACACACACACACACACACACACACACACACTGTGAGAAGTGACTAAGTTTCCACCTGCTTCAGAGCACAGCAAATTCATTTTTCTCGGTGCCACTTTGCTCTTACATAACTGACATTTACCAGAGCTCGCCGTTCCACACCGTGCAAATGCAATGTCGACGGCTCTGTTGCTGGTTTCTGTCTGATCTCAACAGAGGCTGCACAACTAAACATAGATTGTGTGATTATCATTGCAGATTTTTCTATGCCCAATCAAATTAAGAAGGCTTCTGTTGTAATCACACCTGGTTGGTTTCTGATGAGCTGTTTAATCAAGGTGCAATAAAAAGACTGCTAGCTCCTCTGTTATTAGTACTGGCCTCATCACCAACTCCCCTCAGGATGAACAGGAGTTTCAGACAAACCTTCCCACAGGAGGAAGCCAGGAAGCCAGCCAATAACAAACCCAGGGATTTGTGGGTCAGGTGGCGTCCAAATGCTCCTGGTTGTCTGTACTGGTCGCTAGTTGTCGGGCGTGAATGGCGTCTGCGTTTACCGTCTGATATTGCTATGGTGACCGGTGATGGTACTTACTTAACCTGAGCCTCCGCTTGCATGAAGATGAACTCCCACTTTCTGGCGAAGGCTCTCTGGAGTCTGGCGAGGTTCTCCTGTAAGAAAGAGCAGGAAGGAGGGAGGGAGGGAGGGAGACAGAGGGAGGTGGTGGACAGAGGAAGAGGTGGAGCGGTGGAGAGGATTATGGGGGAGAGAGAGAGGCAGAGGGAGAGTGGGAAAATGAGGTAGGGAGAGAGAGAGAGAGAGAGAGAGAGAGAGAGAGAGAGAGAGAGAGAGAGAGAGAGAGAGAGAGAGAGAGAGGGACAGCATGGGGCAGAGTAGGGGGAAGAGGAGAGGAGGGGGCGGTGCGAGGGGAAGCAAGCAATAAACACAAGCACAACCACCTTTCCTTCCTCAGTCTTAGAAGCCTGCAGTACAGTTTGAGACCTGCACTTATTGATTTGTTTTCCTCGCTGCTTCTTTTGTATTGATAAAAATGGCCAATGTGGGTCTGTTGATCTGTCTCATGGTTCTCCACAGGTGAGAAGACCTCTCCTGTACCCACCGCCTCATAGTCAGCAAGCTCCAGCCTGGTCTTGTTCTGCATGGTTCGCTTGCACAGATAGATCGCTGAAAAAGAGAGAAAGGAGGATGGGAGAGAAAGAAAGAAAGTGAGAAAGACAGAGAGGAGAGAGAAAGAGAGATAGTAGTTCATACAATATCAACAGGTCCCTGTGAAAGGCTTTCTCATTGCCCCACCCCTCCTCTCCTCTCCTGTTTTCCCTCTCTTTCTCTGCCTCAAGGCCTCCCACCAGATTTGGAGGCTGCCTGTCCATCCATCTGGAGAGCGGGATTAGGAGAGGGGGAGACTAAGAAGAGGCGGATGAGGAGAGGGGAATGAGGAGAGGGGGATGAGGAGAGGAAGATTAGGGGAGGAGGGTGAGGAGCTGGTGTAGCGGTGAGTCACCTAAGACTGATGTGCGAGAGAGCAGAGGGCTGAGCTCATCTCCTGTTCCAGAGGCGAGGAGGAGGGGGAACAACAGACCACAACGCTGCTTCATACACCTGGTCTTACCATAGTCTGTGTTCTCAGGTTCCCAGCAATTAGACGGCCAGAAATATGGAGCCTGAAAAAGAGAGGAGACTGAGAAAGGGTTGAAGGATGGAGGAATGGATAGAACCTCCTTCATGTTGAATTAGGATTTTTAAGGTTCAAGCCTCCGAATTGTCATTCCAGGAGTAATTCTGTAAATCAGAGGCTTTCGAGGGGCCAGAAATGTTTTCCCCAGCTGTGTTTTTCTTTGTTTCCCGCCAAAGTGGTTTATTGAAGAAAATGAAATGCAAATGAATGTAGATTGTCATAATGAAGCTTAACTGTGATTCCAAACACACACACACACACACACACACACACACACACACACACACACACACACACACACCCTCCCCTCTTCTCATCCCTATTTTCCTTCACTTTGAAGAAGAGAAATCAAGGTCAGCTCGTGCCACGTGTTTCCACTGTTGTCTCGCTTAATTAAATAGCTCTTCCAACATCAGCAGAGCTTCGCAAGGACGATGCGAGCGGGAGACTCCTTTTACACAAAGATCATTCTAATCACGCAGCGTGGCGCTGCACCCGGGAGAGGCAGGCAAAACAGCATTTCCACTTTTTAATTAACAAATAAGGGATAAAAGAGGCCTATAATGAATTGGTTTATGACTTCATTGCGATCCTGTAATCTCCTCAGTGGTGGTGGTGGGGGGGGGGGGGGGGGGGGGGGGGGAGGGGGGAGAGGGGTTAGAGTGGCAGGTGAATGTCAGTGTGTTTTGTTTGAGGTTGTGAAGGTTTCCCTGAGTGTTCCTCCAGACCGAGGCGTTCTCCTGGCCTCACTCCTGATCAATATTTCACAGGAACGGCATCCATGTTTAATGGGGTCACGGACCCCCCACGTGAAAACCAGAGGAGAGACTCTAATGGACATGGGTTCACGTCATTAAGGTTGCAGTCTTCCTGACACAGTTTCATGAATTACTTAAAAGGATCCGGAATCATTTTCTGGCCACTGTAGAGTGTTTGTTCCCTTCAATCAGTCAGATTAGCATTTATATCATGTGTGGGGCCTTAGCTGGCGCATTGGAATCAGATTAAGCAGGATTAGTCAGGGATTAAGTCATACAGTACAGCATAAACCAGCAGGAAGTACGTGTGGGAGTACAACTATTCCCTAATCCATTCATTTTGATCCATCCCAATCCCCCCAAAAACCTCTGACTCTTTGTATATACGTCTGCTTCCTGGTTGAGCTGGAGGTCAGCTAGACCTGCTGTCCTCCATTTTGTTTCTTCCCCGATGATTCCGGCGTTTTCTTTGCGCTCACCTGGAAGCGGAAGAAGGTGCCGTCGTCCTTGAGTGCCAGGACATGGTCTGAGATGGGGAAGAAGTATCCCTGGGCAGCGATGAGGCTGCCCACGTGGATGGCCTCCACTGTCGGAAACAGAGAGATATACATTTACATTTAGCAGACGCTCTTATCCAGAGCGACTTACAGTAAGTACAGGGACATTCTCCCCCGAGGCAAGTAGGGTGAAGTGCCTTGCCCAAGGACACAACGTCATTTGGCACGGCCAGGAATCGAACAGGGAATCGATCCGGCAACCTTCTGATTACAATGCCGATTCCCTAACCGCTCAGCCACCCACTTGCCACCGCTCACCCACTTGCCATTTAAAAATTGCTATATTTATGTTATATATAACCCTAACCCTATATACAATAGCTTTGGAAGACACAAAGGGTCAATACATAAAGAGAAAATAGAGGGATAGCTCGATCAATACGGACACATTTTAAGATAATCTTTTGTCATTTTTCTACAAATAAATCTGATGCAATCTAGCATCTATCATCACCCACCTGGATCCTCAATGGCCAGATTCTTCATCAGCCACTGCACAATATCAGTCCCTGAGAAGCAAACAGGACGTGTGATTATCACACTGGGCACCGAGGCTGCGTTTGTCTCAGGAGAGTTGTTAGACCGCAGAGAAGATACACATCGTGTTACTGTTTACGCCACATGATCCTCTCCTCTCCTCCACAGTCTACACAAATAGTGACGCCTTTATTACACAGACAGAGAACACACAGCGAGAGAGGCAGGAGGAGAGAGAGATGAACAGACATAGAGAGAGGTGCAGAAAGAGAGGGGGGGGGGGGAGTGAGGAAGATGGGAAGGGAAAGAGAGAGAGAGAGAAAAGACGAGAGAAGCACTGAACGAAGGTCTCTCTCTCTCCTCCCTGCTCCGTGTCCACAGAAGCGTAGCGGTGCTTAATTTCCAATCATTCATTAGTTTCTCTGGCCCCGGGCCCCCTATCTCACGGAGCTGCTACTGTGTCTGCGGGTGTGTGTGTCTGTGTTTGTGTGTGATTGTGTGAGAACGTGTGCGCGTGTGAGGGCGTGTGTGTTTCTGTGCACCTGAATGTGTGTGGCTGTGTGACAGTGTGCGGGATCAAGCGTGTGTGTGTGTGTCCACAGCTGTAATAATTGTGTTTATTGAAACGCTCTGTTTACGGCATATCCCAGTGATTCATTCCTGGTGGTGATGGCAGAGGGTGTTGAATAATAACAACCTCCGCCTCGATCATTTATGCAGGCTCTGCCTTCATTGGCTGCTGTGCGAAGCGCCCGGCAGTGATTTGACGGGCTAGAGGGGGCCACACAGGCGTGGTGAGATAGATCCATCACACACGGCACACAGACGCCCAGCTACACCTTTAAGTTGTCTCTTCCCATTGGTACAAGTGGTGTGAACGACTCTCCTCTCTCTCTCCCCTCTACTTTATTCTCTCTCTCTCTCTCTCTCTGTGCCTGTCTCCATCTCTCTCTCTGTCTCTCTATCTCTGTCTCTCCATCTCTCTCTAGTATGCTTTATTGGCATGACAGTTTGGGTTCTCTCTCTCTCTCTCTCTCTCTCTCTCTCTCTCTCTCTCTCTCCTCTCTCTCTCTCTCTCTCTCTCTCTCTCTCTCTCTCTCTCTCTCTCTCTCTCTCTCTCTCTCTCTCTCTCTCTCTCTCTCTCTCTCTCTCTCTCTCTCTCTCTCTCTCTCTCTCTGTGTGTGTCTCTCTCTCTCTCTCCTCATCTCTGTCTCTCCCTCGTCCTGCCCTCCAGGGTCTCTTGCTGGGGATATCTGCTGTGCTGGATCTGTGTGTCTCGGTGTGTCTGTGCCTCTGCTCCCGCCTCCCTGATAAGAGAGGCTGAGCTGGAGGCCGATCCAGGGAGGAACAAGTGAAACAACTGGGATATTCTCAGACAATTCATTTTCTCCAGGTCTCATTGGACTTGTCCAGAGGAAGAAAGGTGGTTGGGGTACATCAGCATGTTTCTTTGTTTCTCCCTGCTTGCCTTTGTCTCTATTGTCCCGTTCAATGTCTCAAGCCTGAGTGAGTGAGTTTCAGTTGTCAGTCTGCACTACATAACGTCTGTCTTTTCGTAGCCCTTGATAGGGTCTGTGTCTACGACTGTCTGTCCTCCTGTCTGTCCTCCTGTCTGTCCTCCTGTCCTCTTCCTCCTGTCTGTCAGTGTCTCTCGTCCTCTCACCAGTGACCACGCTGGGGATCTTGGACAGGAAGCTCTTGACGGTTCTGATGGGGACGCCCTCCGTCTCGTCCTGGATGCGTGTGATGATGTCCTCGATCTGAGGAGACAGAGAGGGCTGCCGTGAGTCAAATAACACCGCATTTCAGTTTGATTCGATTCAGTTCAGTTCAATTGAATGAAATTCATTTCCATTAAATCCAAGAGAATTTTCTACAGAAACACAGGTCTTGGCAGGCAATGACATTAGCATTCTACTAGGATGACAGCCTCATCACAGCCTTCACATGCAAAACAGGGTCCTGGTATTCCTTAGTAAACCAGCAATTGGAGTCCCTTGCAGACAGTGAGTGTGTGTGGTGTAAAAGCTGCTAAGACAGCTAATGTGTGAGTCACACACATGCAGAACACACACACACACACACAACATCACACCACAAAGACACGCCTCAGGTCTATTAATACTGTTCCTGCCACTAATGAAACATGTCGCCCACTTTAAAGTGGGGTAATCATATTAGATAGTGTTGAGTTCTATTTAGATTGCATGTTGTCATCTGCGCTGGTCTCTAATATTTTTCTCACTGCGGAGTGTAGGAAGTGTCTTTGTGGCTTGGCAATAGTTTGTTCACAGCTGGAAACCAATCAAATCTCTGATAAACTTCTGGCCAGCTGACAAAGAGAGGGTTAGAGAGAGAAAAAAGAGAAAGAAAGATGGCAAGAGAGATAGAAAAGAAAATGTGTGCATGGTTTTCTGTTTACAGTACTGCAAACAAATGAGTCACCTTCACCAGAGAATACACAGAGCAAAACATGCATGCTCACCTAGACACCAACATACAGATGTGCACACACACACCCTTACACACACATCCTCACACACACACAGCCTTGCACACCCACCCACCCTCACCCACCCACCCTGACACACCCACCCACCCACCCACCCTCACACACCCACCCTCACACACCACCCTCACACACCCACCCTCACACCCCCTCACACACCCACCCTCACACCCTCACACACACACCCACCCTCTCACACACACACACCCTCTCACACACACACACCCTCTCACACACACACACCCACCCTCACACACCCTCACACACCCTCACACACCACCCACCCCTCACACAACACTTCACACCAGAGCCACTCAAGCTGACATCCGACACTGAGCACACAAACCATGACGTCCACACAGAACAGTCTTTCACCCTGATCGTGCTTCCAGCAGGTTTTTATTATCCGAGAGAGAACAGAGCAGTGGTGACTGCTTCCTGACACACACCCACTTCAGGTTCCACTTCAGGTTCCACTTCAGGTTCCACTTTGAGCACACGCTGTCCTTAGGGATCAGCATGTAGCAATAGTGTACAAGTAACCTCTTCTCAAGGAGCGAACACAACCATGTCGACAATGCATCCCAACACATGGGTATGAAGTGCACTACCTTTCAGCAGTGTCGTGGTCCAGGCCACCTAACCGACGCATTCAAATGATTGGTTGCATTTGAAGTGGGTGAAGTTTTACATCCAATCACAGTAATGATGTTAGCAAAGAAATGAGATGACGCAGAGACAATTTAGGGATATTCCCACAGTTGTGGTCTTTACCAGTCTTGAATCCTGAGTCCTCTTTGAGACCGAGTCAAGACGGAGTAAAAATAAGGTCGATTCCAGGATGAGACCTTCAAAAAGGTCTTGAAACCAAGCCCGTTCTCGAGTACTACAACACTACCTGACAGTCATTGGCAAACTCATTAGTGCTGTTGCAGTGTAGAGCGTGCGAGTTCTAAAGGGTCTGTGGAATTCAGGTCTGAAAGAGAACGGCCGAGAATGAGAATGCAGAGAATTCTTGTGTCTCTGCCAAGGGCACTGGTATCCTCCGGCAACACAACCCAATCAATAGTGATAGAATGCTAACAAGCCTTGATAGTGCAAGGAGATAGCAAATAGAGCACTGGGCGATAACATCCCATGTCTGGAACTCCATCAAATCCTGCCAGCTAATCGAAACAGGAACTCAACAAAAGGCAAGCCAGGTTACGATAGCTGTCCACTCCGACAGCCCCTCAAACATTACTTCCTGTTAGACACTGCCTTACGTGTCATTTTGGAACAATGACCTGACGCTTTTGCGAAGCTGCACTAAGTTCACTTCAGATCACTGTTGAACCATCATAAGTGCCTACAGCAATGAATGATAAAGAATATGGCCATAAAATGTTAACCATTTACTGATGCATAAAGCATGTAAAAGACCCAAGAAGTTAATTAGTATTTTCTTTCATAGCAAGTGAGCACATCTTGAAAAATGCATGACTATGGCCATGCAAAGAAATTAAATTATTTATCCATGCAAATCTGTATGAAAAGGTGGTTGAATTGAAACGCAAAGCCCGGCTGTTATTTTGAGCACAACAGTGTCCTTGATCCCTCAGTAAGACATGCCTTTTTATGGAAACTCCTTCACAATCAAGTGTTTGATCATCAAACTGATTACAGGACCCCACTAGCAGACCCACACCACTCCCACACTGGGAGAAGAGCTTTTGCGTGGAAGTCAAGTGAGAAAAGCAACAAAGTGAGGCGTGAGGTTGTGTTGAAGAGCTCTCCGGAAGTCAGTCTGGCCATGTAATACTCTAGAGGTCTCATCTACAAGTTGACAATCAGTGGATGTGATGAGTCATGTCTAGTTTTGTATGTCTGTGTCTACATTAGTTGCTAACAGCAGTGTGATAGCCGGTAATATAACTGCTAAACACCTTGGCATCCCTCAGAAACGTAGGCCACTAATGACTTTTATTATCCCTACTGTTTAAACAGCGCACAGTACTTTGAACTGTGGATTTGACTCATCTTGTATGCTTGATAGACTGCATCTGAGCAGTCTATCTCTCCATTAGTGTTGGACCACCTGGGCTGTGCATCTGGCTCACAATGTGTGTTTGTGTGAGGTGTGTTTGGGGGGAGGTAGTGTGTGTGCATCTGCCTGTTTGTGTGTGAATGTGCTTCCGTGTACCTGTGTGCTGTGTGTGTGTGTGCTTGTATGTGTGTGTGAGTGCTAATGTACAGTATGTGTCTGTCATCTAAGGGGAACGTTCATGGACTTCCGAGCCCACCTCTCTTCCCCAGTGCAGCGATGCAGCACAGGCTCACAGCTGCTCTGGAAGTGGTGACCCTCTGGCTGACACCGAGGGTCCCCGAGGGTCCACAGCCCCCCTAGAGAGCACATCTCTGGGGGGGGGGGGGAGACCTCCTTCTCCAGAGGGTCACCTGGAGGACCATCTAACCCAGTCCCTTCGTTTTTTTGACATACTTATGATGCTGTGTGATACATTCATGAGAGTGGAAAAAATCCTCTAAAACAGAAGTGAGTGTGAGATAACGTGTGTTCACGCTGATATTGGTAGTGTTGTTTTAGCTGCAGTGGAGCGTCTTTGAAAAACAGCTTTTTCTGCAGGGGGAGGCTTAGTCAGACTCTGGAAACCAGACCAGAATATTCAGAGGGAGAAGAAGATGGGCTTGGTGATGAGCTTTCCTACCAGGGATGTTTCTAAGCTGTTTTCCAGCATCTCAGCGGGGGTTGGAGATAATTACACAATTTAATTATCACATTTTCCTCGTCGACTCAGGATTTTGTTTGTAATGATGCTCGCCCCAAAAGAGATACTCTAAATTTGGAGCTAAAATAAGCAAGTTAACACACACACTATTTATCTAATGTCTATGCCAGTTTTGAAACACACCAGGAGATGAATATGAAACAAGCAAACTGTCTCAATGAGATTAAAAATAATCCCCAATCCACATGTTTGTTGACTCATTTGACTGGATGTAACTGCAATAACAATCCACACAGTACAAATCTTTACAATCTAATCATTGACGTCTCCAGTCCAACCTCTGATTAACCCTTGTGCTGCCTTCGGGTCACATGACCCAAAGGTTCATAACGAACCATCGTTGTGTTCACCCAACTTTACCCAAAACAAAAACAAATACAAATAATTTTCTTTTAACCTTCGCAATGTGGGGGGTCTGAGACAGCCCAACGGTTTAAAAGAAAATGCTTCACTTTGTTTTTGTATGCGGTAAAGTTGTCGCAATACGACGGTGGGTCACAATGACTGATGGGTCAGAATGACCCGAACATAACACAAGGTTTAATGCAACACAGACACAGAGAAGTTAGGCAGAACTTCAGTTTTGTTCAACTGAAGTTCACTTTTGATCCCATCTAGTTAGCACCCAAACATGGCTGAGCCTGGCTGTGAGAGTCTTTATGCCGCAAGAAGAGAAGATTGAAGAAATTGGCCTCACTAATGTGTCATGTCTGCCGGGTTGCAGCTTCTGCAACTGTGTTATTCTTCCATTTGTCTTGAATTAAATTGAGACGTGGTCTGCCTCATAAAATGTGAGAGTTTGTTGCCATTGACTACGGTCATACTGGTTCCTTTTTTAATATCTTACCTCTGCGAGAGTGTGTCAGAGCAAATGCAGCTTTTGTTATTGTGTGAATCATACGGCTTCGTCACATTTTTCCATCTTTGGACCCATTACTGACAGGGAGAAATGGTCAAATTCTGCATTAGTGTGATGTAGGGCCAGACTTGCCTCTATATACAATTAACAACAATGTAAACAAGGACTCCACAAGAATCCAATATCTTTCAATATCCAATCTCAGAAAATAAAAATAATTCTTCATGGTGTGGGGTTCATAGTGGAAATGTATCTTACAAAGGTCACATCCTTTTAATTATCATTACAGTGTCAGGATTTAATCTAATGAAAGTATCGGTGCAAGTGAAGTACAAGACACATGCACACACACACACACACACACACACACAGACAGACAGAGACCTACCTACCCACGCAGACAAACACACACATGGTGCACATCATCCCCAAACGAATACCTCTTCACTGAGAAGTGTAGTGACTCATGAACTATATCCCAGCACAGGAGCAAACACTTGCCTGGGGAGTGTGTCTTTCGTTCACTGATCACAATGTTGACTCTGCTATCATACACAATCAGCTTAACAAAGTAACCATGCGAGTGAGTTAAACAAGACACTCTCCATCCACTTGCCATTTTCTCCCTGAGAGCCCCCTCTTGCCCACACAGCCCCCCCTCCTCTGCCCTCCCTGACCCTGGCCCTGCCCCCCCCCCCCCCCCCCCCACTCATCTGTCCCTGCCTCCCGCTCTCCCACTACAACCTCCTACCTATTTGGCGCGGCATAGGACTAGGCAATGCCCCTGTGTAATAGTTTGCCCTCGTGTAACAGTTTGTTTGTCGTCTCCTTCCAGTGCTGTCCTCCGACAACTCCCCGAACAGCTCAGACACTCATTACGGAGCTGGCGAGTCTCTCCCTCCTCCCCAGCGCCTGCGTCTGTCCTGACACCCTGCCAAGGTGCTCATTTACACCCTGCTAAAGGATCCCACACACCTTTCTAGCAGGGCCAGGAGTGCTGGAGGTAAGAAGCTGAGCCTGAAACGCAGCAAGCACATTATATGGTGTCCAATCTGTACAGTACGGAACTCCCAAACGTGACTCTGAGGTTTGGACAGCTGATCTGGATGGGAAGGGGAAGATGACATCTGAACTCTAGTTAGAGGGTGTGTATTGTCTCAGGTGAGGTCTAATTGGGCAGGAAGATCTTGGGGGGATTTCCTGTTCTCCATCTGCAGGAGGAGTAGAGGATTAGTCCCACCTGTTGTCTCTGAGCACAGGAGGCTGGGGTAAGGGTGTCTCACTGGGGAGGGTGGAGGTTGAGGAGGCTGGAGGGATGATCACGGAGGCTACAGGAGGGTGGGGGGAGGATGGAGGCTGGGGGAGAATGGAGGGAGGCTGAGGGAGGTTGGGGGAGGCTGGGAGAGAGCTCAGGGAGGCTGGAAGTTGATGGAGTCTGGGAGGAGGATGGAGGTTGAGGTAGGCTGGGGGAGGCTAGGAAGAGGATGGAGGTTAGTGGAGAATAGGGAGGCTGAGGGAGGTTGGGGAAGCTGGGTTGAAGGGGATCATGAGACCAGGCTTCTGAGGACACATAAGCAAACCCAGAAGGATTCTCTGTGACAGACTCGGCAAAGCCAAGATGTGAAAGCTCCAGCCTCACATTCTCTACTAAGCCTCACAGCCTCACCTCCTCCACCAAGCCTCACAGCCTCACATCTGAGAGACTGGCCAGGAAGGTTCCAGATGAGCCGGCCAGAGAGTTGAGTGAGAGGGTAGGAGGGGATGAAGGGATGAGGATATGACTGGGGAAGGGACCGTGGCAGCGCTGGCTTAACAAGTGAATCGTTCCCATGGTGACTGCCGAAGAGGACGTTTTCAGAGTTTGTGGAGTTTCTCCTGCCGTGTTGGCACAGAGCCAGAACTCGGAGAAGACAGCGGAATGTGAGTACAGGCCAGTAGCTCCCTTGACAATAATCAATCCGGAAAAATCTTTATTTCCAGCGATGAGGTCAGCAAACAGATTTGACCCCCTGAGACCCAGGCACCGGAGATCAGATCGGAACGCACCATTAACCCTGAGAGGGGTAGTCAGTCCGCTCCTTTGCTTCTAATGAGCTTCAGAGCATCAGCACAGCCCCCTTTCTAACCTTGGCCGAGTTCCAGTGGTCTGGTCTGACACAATCCCGTTATCCCATTATGCCAATTACAGCCCTGCCAGCGGGTGACAGAGAGGTAAATGTTATTAAACCCAGAGCAAGGAGCACAGAGCTGCACGATTAGAAGAACATTCTTATGTCGTTGATGCGTGTGGCCTCTCTTCAGTCACAATCATCTTGCCTGTGTTTCGGTGTTGTGTCTCATGGTACATTTGTGCTTATTTGTAGTCAGTTACATAACTGTGTGAAGTTCTGTAACTGACAGGGGGTCAGATGGCTGAGCGGTTAGGGAGTCGGGCTATTAATCAGAAGGTTGTTGGTTCAATTCTGGCTGTGCCAAATTACATTGTGTCCTTGGGCAAGGCACGTCACCTTACTTGCCTCGGGGAGAATGTCCCTGTACTTACTGTAAGTCGCTCTGGATAAAAGCGTCTGCTAAATGTAAATGTCAGTTCCAGCAGACCTTTTCCCCTTCCCTGTCAGATGAAAAAGACCAGACATGTGGGTGTGTGAACCTGAATGACTCTCATTAAAACCTTCCTGTCATCATGGCCTCTGCAGTCTGAGAAGAATCTCAATGGCAGACAGACAAAAGGAGATCGAATTTTCTTTCCAGAACCGTCTGAAGCTTTGCTAGCCTCGTGTAGAGACACGTTACCTTGAACTACACAGTACCACTCAAATAAAAAGAAAAAAAAAAGACTTTCATCATGATAAATACGTTATCATGAGTGTATCCCATCATTCCATCATCAGAATGGTGAGAAGGCCTGTGAATACACCACACGTTGAGTGGCTGTGAGCTTAATATCACGGTCTGATACATGCCATTCTTCTCTCCTGCCTCTTCCTCTCTCAGCCTTCTCCTGGACTCAGCTCGAGAGCTCTCTCTGTGAAAGAGCCGTGTGCTTGGCCACCTACTGCACGGAGGCTGAAGTGAGGAGTGTGGGCGCTGGGAGCAGAATCTTCTCTGAGCTTAGTCCAGAGAATTTTCGTGGGCTGTTAAAACTGAGTCATTAAAGGTTGTAGGTAATGAAAGGAGATAATATGATCAAATCTTTTTTGCACAGCCCTTTTTACAAGTAATGTCACAGAGGGCTTCACATACGCCCACAGAACCGCACCCAAACCAACCTCAATATGAGACGGAAAATATCGTTGTTTTATTGTGTAAAATAGCTCAAGCTTGTTTGAGGCTATGTTTTATTTTTGTTTTCCCTGAAACGAGCAAACAATCTGCTGGATCCACCCACACACGATTTGTTTCCGCCTTTCTGTTTCTAGCATGCAAACACACATGCACACACACACACACACAAAGTCTGTCAGGGGTCTGAATCTGCCCTGAAGTTAGATGACGTTCAAAACCAAAACAAACAAGCACCGTGTGATTTCACATTCCCATTGTTCAAACAGCATGGCAGCGCAGCCACAGGACCACGGACCAGTCGCCCTCTCCACACTGACTCACGGAGACCAACGTCAGCTGACAACAGAACAAAGGAGAGAGAGCTGCCCTGAAGAATCCAGCTCACTCAGTCTCTCTCTCTCTCTCTCTCTGCACTGTGGGTCTCCAGACATCTCCCACTGTGCTCGGAAGTGGGAGAGAGACTGGAGATCTGAGGAATGGGAGGTGTGTGGGTGGAAGTGGAGGTGGAGGTGTAGAGAGCCCAGTCCTACGGAGGTGGAGGTGTAGAGAGCCCAGTCCTACGGAGGTGGAGGTGGAGGTGTAGAGAGCCCAGTCCTACGGAGGTGGAGGTGGAGAGAGCCCAGTCCTATGGAGGTGGAGGTGTAGAGAGCCCAGTCCTACGGAGGTGGAGGTGGAGAGAGCCCAGTCCTACGGAGGTGGAGGTGGGACCTCGAGGTGGGACCTAGAGTCCACTACTATAAACGAATACGAAGTAGTGTCGTACAGCAGAGGACGCCCACACAGCTTTCACAGTGTCACGCGAAAGATTCGAATAGCGCGAATTAGCGTCATTCTTGCTAATTCGCATTGCGTCCGGTCTCTGACAGAGCGTCATAAGCATCTCAATACTGTATCATGTATCTAGGTTATCAATGCTAACCTAGGGCTGATGTATTCACTCTCTACTAGAAAGTGTGCAGTATATACTCTCTCTGACCTTCCCTAAGATGTGTCTGGCTTCTGTCTAATGACAGCCTTCCCCCGTGAATATGAATATTAGCATAGGGGAGAAGGGAGAGGGGGAGAGAGAGGAAGGAGGAGAGAGGGAGAGAGAGAGAGAGAGAGAGAGAGAGAGAGAGAGAGAGAGAGAGAGAGAGAGAGAGAGAAAGACAGGGAGAGAGAAGCAGAAAGAGAGAAGCAGAAAGAGAGGGGAAAGATGAAGAGTGGTGAGAGAGAGAGAGAGAGAGAGAGAGAGAGAGAGAGAGAGAGAGGGAGAGAGAGAAAGTAGAGAGAGAGAAGAAGAAGAAGAAATTGAGCTTCCCACCATGTGGCCAGTTTGTTGGTCCTCAGAGGTCCAATTAGAGAACACATACAGCTCACCTCCTTCCCTCCGAATGCTGAGCGCTTTCTCTGAAACAGCCGTGACTCAAGCAACTCCTCTAACCCTGACCTCCTCTCAATACACCTGAGAGAGAGAGGTAAGAGGGAGAGAGAGAAAGAGAGAGAGAAAGAGACAGAGAGAAATACTTCTGTAGAGATGTGCCAATTTAGGAAGTGAAATAAAAAGACAGACACAAAGAAAGAAAAAAAGAGAGTGAGAGGTAAGAGAGAGAGAGAGAGAGAGAGAGAGAGAGAGAGAGAGAGAGAGAGAGAGAGAGAGAGAGAGAGAGAGGAGAGAGAGGATACAGGAGGAACAGGATAGACAGCCATTCCAGGGTCCCATCTGCCCCGGCCAGGAAATACTCAGGACAAACAGCTCATTTACATTAATCCCCACCTCTCTAATACTTCCTCTCAGGTGCAGCAACAGCAAGCCTGCCCTCTGTGGTACACCTGATGTCAACATGGGTCCCACAAACAAGGGTACCCTGAATAAAAACACGGCTTCTACGGTTCACTTCAGCAGACGCTAAATGGGACAAGGAACCACATCCATTCAGTCCATGCATACTTGTACCGAAGTAAAATGGACCGGTGATTCGGACGAAAATAGAAAGAAAAAAAAAACAAGGGCCGCAGCACCTGAGCTTGTTCCAAATGAGTGAGTCAACAGGAAAGAGGCATGATGACTAAATGGGTCATTTAGTTGGTATTCAGGACCCACGCTTGGCTCTCCTCCGCTCCAGAGAGATGCAGCTATATTTCAGCCCTGAATCAAGGACCTCCATCGATCCCTGGAGGAGCCCCCAGAGAGCAGCCGCTCTGACGGATGATGGAGCAGCCCTCTCCTGCACTCGGCCCCTTACTGCCTATCCATCGCACCCAGCGCTCGGGCTTATCTCCCTGCGCTGTCAGCGCCCGCAAATGGAGGAAATAGAGAGATCTATGCCAGCATTAGTGGTTGCCCAACCCCCCCCCCCCGCCCTGCCCAGTCCTTGAGGAGAGTGATAGATGCACTTTAAAAAGTAGTGGTCGGGAATAAAGTTTGAGGAAAGCCCTTGACACCTGCTGACCACCGGAGGAGAGAGAGAGAGAGAAGTATAGAGAGACAGAAACAAAGAAAGAGAGAGAGGGAAAGAGAGGGAGGTGTGGTCCCTTCAGACAGCGTGCCAGGTGATGTGTAAGAATGTCTAACAGCACAAACATTTTGTGGCCGGCACTGTCGACATCTCTGCCTCTCTCCACCAAGGTGCCTCAGCCCCATAGCTCACCTCGTCATTCACCTAGTCATTAGCACCTGCCCCATGACTAGCAGTCAGCAATTATAAAAGCACCGCTAACTCAACACATTGCTTCTAAAGGAGAACCGAGCTCAAACGGCAATAGCCAACACACCAGTGCTAAAGAGCACATCACAGGATGAAATATCCGGGGTTTCGTCAGAGGGGGCGAGGGCCAGCAAAGGAGGTGTGAGAGAGGCAGGCAGGAACAGAGGGAGCAGGAGGACTGCATTCATTACGGCGGAAGTAAGGCGGAGCCGCAGTCCAGGGAGGGCAGACACATCTGAAAGTCATTTCTTTTCAGCACCGTGCGCAGAGAGAGATAGCAGAAGGCCATTACGCAAGGAAACGGCCGGGACACTTGTCCCTTAGGACGTTCCAGAGGAGAGATAGGAGAGGGGGGGAAGCAAGAGAGGGAGGAGGAGGAATATATAGAGGAGGGTGAGGCAGAGAGGAGAGAGAGACATGGACAGAGAGGAGAGAGAGAGAGAGAGAGAGAGAGAGAGAGAGAGAGAGAGAGAGAGAGAGAGAGAGAGAGAGAGAGAGAGGGAGGGAGGGAGGGAGAGAGGAGAGAGGGAGGGAGGGAGGGAGGGAGGGAGGGAGGGAGGAGAGAGTTGCAACAGTACTTAGGCTGTATTTCTACCTCTCGTTTTCAGTTTTGTCTTTTTTAATTATTACATACATGAATCAATAAGAGCAGATGAAACAGAATAAGTTGATTTATAGCAACACATGGATTTCTTGTCAATGGACTTGTTCTTCAAGAACAAGCAGGGGGTGATTGACTAAAAGCCTGTCTAAACTCTCTCTTCAACTAAGCTGTATGTCTGGCCTGACTCCTGCTTTAGAGGAAATATATGTCGTTCATGACTTGTCACTCATCTCAGAATGGATTCCTATTTTCAGTAATCTATTACTTTTTGCACTTCTGGTTGGATGTTTGGCTCTGTTCTTGTATTCATATTAATTTCTTATTGATTTATTAATATCACTGAACCCCTGGTTCCACTGGGCCATCTGATCCTTCTGCTTTGAATCACATGGTATTACTACAGGACCTGATCACATGGTATTACTATAGGACCTGATCACTTGGTATTACTACAGGACCTGATCACATGGTATTACTATAGGACCTGATCACATGGTATTACTATAGGACCTGATCACATGGTATTACTATAGGACCTGATCACATGGTATTACTATAGGACCTGATCACATGGTATTACTATAGGACCTGATCACATGGTATTACTATAGGACCTGATCACATGGTATTACTACAGGACCTGATCACATGGTATTACTATAGGACCTGATCACATGGTATTACTATAGGACTGGATCAGTTCCACTCAAAGCCATGATAGTCTACCAGCAGCCAAACTAAATGATTTTTACATTACAAATCAAGTTTCAATCAACACAACTTCACAGTTCTCAATATGGTGAACCAGACTTGTGCTCTGAAGATAAGACTGGCTGAGATCTGGACGATAGCAATGTTGTTTTAGCCACTGGCGTAATTAGGTCTCTTTGAATCTTGAGATGAAGGAATCTCTTAGATTTTTTTTTCGGATTAGCGGTCAGTTAGAGCACAAACGCGCGCACACACACACACACACGCACTCACACAGAGACACACACAGCGTGTGTGCTTGTGTGAGCAGTAGCCGAAATGAAATAAGATTGACTTGGGGGAACACTTTCAAATCTCAGTGGCTTCATGGTTGACAGCAGACAGAACAGCCCCTTGTGTTTCTCTGTGAAAGTCTCTCGCTGCCAATTAGCCTCAAATTCCCTCAGAAACAAGGAATAACCCATTACTAGCCTATCTCCAGCACCGGAGGTGAGGACTGAAGTGAGACGTTGAAAAATTCTGGGGACCAATCTGTCTCTCGTGAAAAGGAATGATAATTGGGGAGATGTGAACTGGAGAATGAAAGTGTTGCCACAGTACCTCTGAAACCTTTAAATCCAGTCCTGGTTGAGGAGAAAGGTTAATTCCCACACAATTGAAAATGCTCTGGGTCAGCGCCAGGGACACAGTTAGACGAGCAGGGTTTGGATGCCCCATGCCAACACAGGGGACTGGGTTCAAATCCGCCTCAGTCAATATCCTGCAGGTCTTCCCCTTCCCCCTCTCTCTCTGCTTTTCTGTCCATCTACAACTGTCCTATCAAGAAAAAAGGGCAAAAAAACGATCTTAAAAAAACAAAACAAAAGAATAACAGCGTTCCAGGCAGATGGATGCCTGACTGCCAGGCCTGATGGACTGAGCCCTGCCTGTAGGTGGATCTCTTAGGGAGGTTGAAGCGATGCAGCTCGGCGCTAAGGCAGAGGTCTGCTGTGTCAGCTCCAGAGAGGCAGACACGGCATGAATCACGTCTCCTCTGACAAGCTGTTCCTCCAAGCTGGCAGCCAAGGGACTTCGACAGCACCAGACTACTCTTTATGCAAATACAGGCACAGATGTGTGCCTCGGGCTATAAACAAATCATTGGTAACAATGAATTATCAATGTGAAATGCACAACATGTAACGTCAGTCACATTTTAGGGTGCACGTTGTTGTACATGTTTTTTGGGGCTTGTTGAAGAACGAGTTGCTTTCGGCGGGCATAATTAAGGTGGTTAGAACGGCACGTCTTCAAGTAAATATTCACATGCCAGCATACATGTGCTTGTCATCAGAACTCTCAGAACCAATCCAGAGAAATTGATGCTACACATTCCATAAATAAAACGACGACAGGATCCAAAGATGTGACTATGACCAAACAAACTGTGGGGTGGGGTGGGGTGGCTGTGTTAAATCAGCCCCATGCTAGGAGGTCCACTCCACATATTTAGCTTCAATCAGAAGAACGGATGGTAACTGTATGTAGGTGATCTACACAGAAACAGCTCACTGTGCAGTCCTGCTCCCTTGAGCATCCTGTCGTGCTTCTCCCCCCTGCCCATCTTCACCTGTTTCCTCACGTGTGTGTGTGTGTGTGGATTTGTTTAACTACTTTTGTGGGGACTTCTGGCGCCCACAAGGATAGTAAACTAAGGAAGAATTCAGCTAGTGGGGACATTTTCCTGGGCCCTACAATTTCAAGTGCTATTTCTAGTTTTTTTTAGATAATGGTTATGGGTTAAAGGTAACATGATTTTGAATGAGAATTGTCGGTCGTCATTCAGACAGTAAAATAAACCTCTGTGTTTGCGTGTGTGTATTTTTCCTGACATGCATTTTCTATCCACTGCCACCACTACATGCCAACACACTGTATGTCTATTTGAATCAACATCATACTTCACACACTGGAGCCACGGCAGAACACACCTGAAACACAGCTGGGGTCTACATGGAACTTCTCTATTTCATCTATCACATGTTCTATCCCGGATTTGATAAATTATTAATGTAACATTGTGACATACATCTGCAGATGGCATATCATATATCTGAACCATCTCTTTCTGGCTAATTTAATAACATAGTTTACCTCTCTCCACCCTGAATCTCTCTTGCTCTCGTTCTGTGAGAAGACAGTGAGATGAGGAATGGAATTAGGGCTCATTTACCAAGACAGGGAGGTGGTGCTCTGGACTTGAAATACTCCGGAGCAGATGAATATTTCATAAGCTTGAGTTAATGGTGCTGTGAAGCCTGTGTGATCTGTCCAGGAGAGCTGCATGGGGTGTAGGCTGCAGGGCTGCAGGGTCTGGAGGTCTGGGGGTCTGGAGGTCTGGGGGTCTGGGTAGAAGAAGCTGGAACCTTACATTATTAGAGCCGCTGCCCTATTCTGGGAAATCTCCTATCCTGCAGCATTGTTTCTATTGTGTTGTGTACATTTAGTACATTATTAGCAGACACTCTTATCCAGAGCGACTTACAGTAAGTACAGGGACATTCCCCCCGAGGCAAGTAGGGTGAAGGGTTGCCCAAGGACACAACGTAATTTGGCACAGCCGGGAATCGAACTGGCAACCTTCTGATTGGTAGCCCGATTCCCTAACCGCTCAGCCACCTGACCACCTGTGTGTGTGTGTGTGTGTGTGTGAGAGAGAGAGAGAGAGAGAGAGAGAGAGAGAGAGAGAGAGAGAGAGAGAGAGAGAGAGAGAGAGAGAGAGAGAGAGAGAGAGAGAGAGAGAGAGAGAGAGAGAGAGAGAGAGAGAATTGATTAGGAGAGGAGAATTGTATGCCAGTCCTTTCAAGAATTCAGTTCTTTAGTAAGTCTTTCTTAAACACACATTATACCAAGCAGGAATTCCTGCACAATAAATGATTATAAACACTGCATTATCTCAGCTATAGCTAATCAGAATATTGGCATTCTGTTTGATAGACAAAATAGTGAAGTTCTCTGTCTGACTTAATGGTCCATTGATGTAACTTCACAGACAGTTTAGAGGCCTGAGATGAAGATACCCCCCATAAACTGCCTGTATATAGAGCAGGCCATGGACTCAGATTGAAATTGATTAAATTGCTCTCTGGAAGGCGGTGGATTAAACAAATTAAATCATAAACTGTAGTGAATAAATCTGAAATGTATAACCTGAAGCCACTCTTTATGTCCTCTCTAGGATAAACAATTCCTCAGAGGAAATCACAGAAGAGATCAAAAAGGGTATCAATCCATATAATGACCCGTAAAGAATAATCTTTTGTACAAGGCAATGTTCATAATATACTGCATATCCTTTTGTAATGCAATTATCTTGCCTTGTTATGGCCACTAGGTTAGCTCAACGATCTTTACAGACAACAGACATAGACAATTATTTGTGTGTATGTGTGAAATTGTCTTTAAACAGGCAAGGGAGATCTATGTTTCTCTGGGCCATAGGCTACTGGTTTTTACTAAGATCATCAGTCGAAATGACACAGGTTGTCTCATTATGCCTGCTGTGCTGGGGCTTGGTCTGCAGACCTGGGGGTTGGCTGGGGCATAACACAGAGGAATCTTGACCAGGGCTAAGTGACAGCCTCATTACCCACAAAGCATTTGGGTGCCGTTTAAGAGGAGATGACAGGTCTATTTGCTTTCCACACCGCAGGAAAGGGCTGTGCCACAGCTTTACACACACACGCACACACACGCACACACACACACGAGTATTGACAAACACACACATGCATACACAAGCACAAACTCACACACACATGCGCTTACACACTTACGCACACACACACACATGCAGAGCCTTGAGACGATATTGCAAGGTTTCTAATAACATTACTCTATTTGTTGAGCGCGTGTGTCAATGTCCTTGGCAGTGAGATGAATTCACCTTTTACTCGCCATTGATTCTCCCTGAGGTAATTCCCTGGGAGAATCACCAGGGAATCTGCCTTCTGTGAATCTGCTTACGGCTGGCTGGGCTCCACACCAATGTTCCAGGATTATGTACTGTCCGGTAATGCCCAGAGAAACGGGCTTGAACAGTTACAGTAGAGAAGCAGGAGACCGAGAGACAGAACTGAGAGGACAGGGCTGCTTCACAGCAGTATAACATGAGGCTCACTACAGGAGTTACTTGACTCTGACCGCCAAAACGCTGTCAGAACCATCTCATCCTTGATTTTCTGCAGTACTTTCTATGTGCATTATTTACATGTTGCTTTATATAAAGCGTCTGCTAAGTGAATACAAATATTAATGTGGTTGTGCTCATCTACAGTTATTTTGAGCTAATTTGCAGCACTCCATTTTTTCAAGTCGAGCTATGGTTAATTGGATGATGAATGTTGAAGGAACAGTCATTATTTCCTTGACAAAACACCTATCCTATCCTAGCCGAGGAGCATATAATTGCACTCGCCTCCAACAGTTGAGAAATCACTGTTAGTGTCTACAGTGAGTAAGCCTCCCTTAGGATCTGTTAAATATAAACAATTTCTATTCCGACAGGAAGAGCTTTTGCTCTACTGCTTGTGTAATGGCCGCTACAGTATGAGGGGATGTTTAGGAAATAATTCACACTGTCCTTACACAAACAAATGAAACGTTCACACACATTCACACTATTGAAATCTCACATCCACATATGTGAAATATTCACATAGACACATATGAAAGAAGAGTTCTGGATTTTGATTGAGTGCTGAGATTTTTTTGCTGTCGCTTCATTTCTTGGCTAGACACAATACAGCCCTGCCCTGAAAGGGAATTTGTATGTTTCATATGTGTTTGTGTAAGGACAGTCTGAATTATTTCCTCAACGGCCCATCATACTACAGTGTTAGCGCTCATTGCTAACAAGCTGCAGTGGGTTGCTACAGTGCTAGCGCTCATTGCTAACAAGCTGCAGTGGGTTGCTACAGTGCTAGCGCTCATTGCTAACAAGCCGCAGTGGGCTGTCTGGGGCCTGCTCTAACATTCAAAACAAACACAGGTTCAAAGAGATTTGCTGACTCAGTTATGAGGTGTCTCTCATGCCCAGCGGTTCAGCTAAATATCTCACTGCTGAAGAAAAATCCACCAAGAACCCCTTCAGCATTTTAAATAGAGTTTTTTTTGTTACTGGAGAGTAAAATATATATACACCTTGTTTATGTATCGTGTTTCTTAAAGGAAATAAAGCTAAAATCGTAGAAGGAAGAGAAACATAACAGACTTTTCCCCTTCCTCTCCTCTCACAGGTGCAGTGGAAGCTACAGACAGTGCATTTCCTTTCTCAGAAGACATTGAATGTAAAAGGTAAATATTGACTCGCCTCACCTCTTCACTATCAGTCAATCGATGTGATCTTCTCACTTTACTCTCAGCGTCCGAGTCCATCTGAGCTCATTATGAACCCACATGACTATCTGTCTCTGTCCATCTCCACATCACTCTATCAACAGGCTTAGATGGCTATTGATCAGATTATCAGAGTCTGAAAGCTATCTGTCTGTCTCAAGTCATTCACTCTGCTGTCTCATAAACAATTAACTCTGAAATGGCATGTTGAAAAAATAAAAAGGAGAATCCGATGAACACAGTTTGTATATTGTACATTTGGAAGTAGTGATGATTGTTATTGATGAATGATTTTAGTCAATTGTTAAACTCTGAAAGGTTATATGAATGAGGATGCTGCTAAACCATAATTTGTTATCGACAATAAGTAATATTCCATCCTAGGAACAGAAAGAGAGAGGAAGAGAAAGAGGAGATAGAGACAGAAAGGGAGAGAAATAGAGAGCAATATATAGATAAAGAGAGAGGAGAGTAACAGAGAGAGAAAGATTAACAGGAAGGATGTGTGCCAGGATATATTTGAGTGGATGTGGTTGATAGCCTGATAGACCAGTAAACGCCAGTGGTAATGGATGGAGCTGCACCCAGATCTTAATGGTGTGTATTGATGGAGGAGGAAGAGGTGGGGATCTATAAAATCCATCGTCATCTGGAGAGAGTAAACACCTACTAAGTCGTCTGGCTGAGGAATGGTAGACACAGGCAGGGCTGAGACACATCCATCTGACACACCCAAGATCTCACTTCTTCCATCCATCCGTCTTTCCTTTTCCAATCTCTCTCTCTTTCTCTTTCTTTCTCTCGCTCTGTTTTTCATTATCGTAACTCTCCACCTTTGCTTTCGAATAAGGCTTGTCTCATTTCATCTTTATTCCTCATGTCCTTCTATATCTGCCCCCGCCCCCCGCCCCCCTGCCCCCCGCCCCCACCCGCTCCACCGCTCCTTCCAGACTGCTGTCAAGCCCTGTTCCTTCCCATCAGCCGGCAGACAGACAGAGAGAGACAGAATCCTTACAAGGGGGAATCTTAAAAAGACAAAGCACCCCTAGATATGCACACAATCTTGCACACACACACATACACAGACCCCCCCCAACCCCCCCCCCACACACACAGACCCCCCCTAATTCCCCCACCCACACACACCCACACATCCACACACATGCCCCCACACACACACCAATCCACACGCCCACACACACACACCCCCCACACACACCCACTCATGCGCCTTTTTCGGGGGTAGATGTAGGAGCTGGTGAAGGAGATGGAACCCCAATAGGACAGTAACAAGAAAGCAGTGAATGACAGAAGAAACAGGAAAAGGCGGGGCCTGTCCGGGGGATGACAGCGGAACTGAAGGCCGACCAGTCCCAGGCCTTCACCACCGCTGCTACAGGGCTGGGCTCTTTAATCAGCTGCCACTGATCCCCACCAAGCTAACACGCTAAACCCAGACACTGGAACTATGTAAACACATCCCACAGTAAAGGATACTGAGGACAAAGTATGTCCTGCACACACACACACACACACATACATATCTACACACACACATAGAGGGGAGGGTCAGTCGTGATTCTGATTTTCGGACTCATTGTGCTCTTCTCACGACACAGGAAGCACCACAGCCTTTACCTCTACAGTCATGTGATCTTAGGAATGCACCACAGCCTTTACCTCTACAGTCCATGATGGTAGGAGGAGGAACATTACATAGTTAAAACCATGACTGCATATGTGTGTGTGTGCATCTGTGTGTGTAAATAAATGTGTGTACTCGTGTGTGTATAAGTGTGTGTGTCTGTGTGTGAGAGACGAGGTGACAAGCTCAGCTTCATCAGCTGAGCAGAGATAGAGAGCAGAGAGAGAGCAGAGAGAGAGCAGAGAGAGCAGAGAGAGAAAGCAGAGAGAGAGAGCAGAGAGAGAGAGCAGAGAGAGAGAGTAGAGAGAGAGCAGAGAGAGAGAGCAGAGAGAGAGAGCAGAGGGAGAGGGAATCAGCAGAAGACAGGTTAATGGAAAGAGGATGTGTGGGGTTGCTTCTGTATATCAGTGGACTGTGAGCTGAAGGGGGGCTGTGTGTGTGTGTGTGTGTGTGTGTGTGTGTGTGTGTGTGTGTGTGTGTGTGTGTGTGTGTGTGTGTGTGTGTGTGTGTGTGTGAGGAGAAAACGTGCCAGTGTATGTGCGTGTCTGTGTATGCAAGTCTGTGTATGAAGAAAACACACCTCTGTGTGTGTGTGTGTGTTATATCTGCAGTGGGTTGTGTGACTGGGTAAAGTTCACATTCATTAATTATAACTTGACTTCTGGCTGCTTCTGCCCCCAGCCTCCCCCCCCCCCTCCCCCCTCCCTACAGCAGGTCTCAAGATCCCCACCCGACACCCCCGAGCAGCAGTACATCATGAAAAGGCCACCAGATCCTGGCCCCCACTCCCCTCCATCCCACCCCTACATCCTAAACTCCCCCACACACCTCCACACCTGCCAGACCCCCTGTATCCTGCACCCACACACCTCCACACCTCCACACCTGCCAGACCCCCTGTATCCTGCCCCTCCACACCTCCACACCTGCCAGACCCCCTGTATCCTGCCCCCCTAACCTAATTTACTCCACCACCGCACTGCCCCAATGCTTCGTATACAATCCTAGCCTTTAAACCTCTGTATAACTCACAGCCAAAGCACTGCTACATACAGGCAGAGTGTCTTTTCCAGAAATAGAATTCCCCAATCTCTCAATACCAAAACAAAGTACCAGAGAGTTTCTCTATGCTGGCCCAGTGTCTCTGTGAGAGGCAGCGTTAGGACAGGTGCTGCCTCACCAGAGTGGGCTGCAGAGGCAGCGTTAGGACAGGTGCTGCCTCACCAGAGTGGGCTGCAGAGGCAGCGTTAGGACAGGTGCTGCCTCACCAGAGTGGGCTGCAGAGGCAGCATTAGGACAGGTGTTGCCTCACCAGAGTGGGCTGCAGAGGCAGCATTAGGACAGGTGTTGCCTCACCAGAGTGGGCTGCAGAGGCAGCATTAGGACAGGTGTTGCCTCACCAGAGTGGGCTGCAGAGGCAGCATTAGGACAGGTGTTGCCTCACCAGAGTGGGCTGCAGAGGCAGCATTAGGACAGGTGTTGCCTCACCAGAGTGGGCTGCAGAGGCAGCATTGGGACAGGTGTTGCCTCACCAGAGTGGGCTGCAGAGGCAGCATTAGCACAATAATACCCCAGGTGTCTGTCTGGCTTTTGTTACACTGGCCCGCCCATCCAAATCTTTAACACCTCCCAGATCAGTGTTCGCTGCTGGCAAACAGACAGCTCTCTGTCTCTCTCTCTCTCTCTCAGTCTCTCTCTCTCTCTCTCTCTCTCTCTCTCTCTCTCTCTCTCTCTCTCTCTCTCAGTCTCTCTCTCTCTCTCTCTCTCTCTCTCTCTCTCAGTCTCTCTCTCTCTCTCTCTCTCTCTCTCAGTCTCCATGTTATTGTTGTATATGCGAGATGAAATGGAACGGTGTGTGTTTCTGTTTGAAGTGCCGTCCTTTGTAATGCCTGCCAAAAATATGACTGGAGTGGGGCATGGTGCATTTGTTTGATTAGAAGCTAGCAATGGTTAGAGGCGATGTCGGCCAAATATTACAATGACAATACAATAATCCCCTTTGCATTGAATGTGAAATTGATTCTGATTCAAAGGTGAACACGTACAGTGCCATACAAACCCATTCTGCCATCTTTTTCCATCTGAAAGTTATATTTAGGCAAAGGGTCCTTCCCTACCCCCCCCCCCACCCCCTTTTTGACAAGCCGCTCTGGTGTTTAAGACCTTTTCCTCGACGCCACCGTCTGGAAACAGCCCTCAGTTCTCATGAAATGGCGGCCAGGGTGACCGTGGTGGTCATGATTTGGTTTTTGACATTTTAATGTAAAAATAAAGAACTGGCACATTGTGGTCCCTTTACTGATACCCCCTGGGGGTCCTTTAACTTCCTGCCAAACATGCACACACACACACTCACAAACACACACAAACACACACACACAGGTACACAAACACATGCTGTTGCAGTCATTTCATATTCATCTTATACAGTGCATCTGCCCAGTGCTGGCAGGGTTTCAGACCGGAGGGACCAGAGACACCTGCAACTGAGGAGGACAGCAGAGCAAACACACCCAGGCAGACCCACCCCTACACCAGCAAACACACCCAGACAGACCCACCCCTACACCAGCATACACACCCAGACAGACCCACCCCTACACCAGCATACACACCCAGACAGACCCACCCTACACCAGCATACACACCCAGACAGACCCACCCCTACACCAGCATACACACCCAGGCAGACCCACCCCTACACCAGCATACACACCCAGACAGACCCACCCTACACCAGCATACACACCCAGACAGACCCACCCCTACACCAGCATACACACCCAGACAGACCCACCCCTACACCAGCATACACACCCAGACAGACCCACCCCTACACCAGCAAACACACCCAGACAGACCCACCCCTACACCAGCATACACACCCAGACAGACCCACCCCTACACCAGCAAACACACCCAGACAGACCCACCCCTACACCAGCATACACACCCAGACAGACCCACTCCTACACCAGCAAACACACCCAGACAGACCCACCCCTACACCAGCATACACACCCAGACAGACCCACCCCTACACCAGCATACACACCCAGACAGACCCACCCCTACACCAGCATACACACCCAGACAGACCCACCCCTACACCAGCATACACACCCAGACAGACCCACCCCTACACCAGCATACACACACCCTACACACCTGAGGACATACACTTAACCACTAATCAATATCCATTTTGGTTTTATATTTTAGAAATTCAATTTAGTCGTTCAATCTCACACAGAGAAACGAGTGAAACTGTAGAATATAGATAACCTTCTGAAGTTTAATCTTTGAAACCTGGCAACCACAAATGTGCTTAATCATCCCATCAACGTTTACCCTGTAATTAAAAGTTTTTAATTAGCTTCTCTCCATGATTAGATCAGGGATATTTGAATGTTCACGGGGGATGAGTTTCCCTACAAACCTGCGGAGATGCTATTTATAGAACTGCCTAGTCACTCAGAGGCGCTGACGGACTGCTGCCCCACACACACACGAACACCCATGTACACAAACACGCACGCACACACACACACACACGTACACACACACATGAACACCCATGTACACAAACACGCACACACACACACACGTACACACACACACACGGACACCCATGTACACAAACACGCACACACTCACACACACACGTACACACACACACACACACACACATGAACACCCATGTACACAAACACACAAGCACGCACACGAACACCCACATACACAAACGCACACACACACACACACACACACACGAACACCCATGTACACTAACCGCACACACACACACATATTTAGTTTGGCTGGTGATGGAGCCTGAGGGGTGAACACAGCCTGCTGTCTGCTGTGGCGGGGGCGTGGCCTGCATGGCTGGGGCGTGGCCTGCATGGCTGGCCTGGATTGGAGGACTCTAGGGTGACTGCAGGACGGACACACAGACACGCCATTAATCAAGACTAGACCGCAGGTCGGAGGTGAATCTGTACTCTGAATCTGGGTAGTTAACAGTGTGAGTGTAGAAGGTTCTGGTGTATTGTCTGTGTTGAGTGTGTCTGTGTGTGCTTATATAGTGTCTGTGTGAGAGAAACACAGAGAGACAAAGAGAGAAGAGGAAGAGAGAGTGAGAAAGGGCAAGAGAAAGAGAGAAACACAGAGAGACAAAGAGAGAAGAGGAAGAGAGAGAGGAAGAGAGAGTGAGAAAGGGCGAGAGAAAGAGAGGAACAGAGAGAGAAGAGAAGGAGAGAGAGAGAGAAGGGGTGAGAGAAAGAGAAACAAGGAGAGAGGAATTAAAGAAATGAAAGATAGAAAGAGAGAGAGGAAGAGAGAGATAGCTTACATGGATTCAGGCCCATTAGCAATCTCAGGGGCAAGGTCGGATCAGTTAGGCTCCAGGGAAAGGTGTCTTATCACTACCTTGCATCAGTCTGACCTGCTCAACCATCTGGGTCACAATGCTCCAGTGATAGGGAGGTTACAGAGATTATCTTTTCTCTCTCTCTCTGTCTGTTCTGTCTCTATTCCTACAGAGGCATATCTCTATTGAAGTCACATTTGACTGGTTAACAGAAGAATTGATGGTTAAACAGTTACTTACATGCACTAAATGTGAGGTCAAATGGAAAGTAGAGAAGGCCATTCCAGGTGAGTAATTACACACATGCAGACACAGAGAGACAGGGAGAGAGAAAGAGGAGGGAATGAAAGATATGAAGTAAGAGAGGGAGGTGAGAGAGCTAGAGAGAGGTGAGAGAGAGAGAGAGAGAGAGAGAGAGAGAGAGAGAGAGAGAGAGAGAGAGAGAGAGAGAGAGAGAGAGAGAGAGAGAGAGAGAGAGGGGGAATGTACAGAGGTCTGACTGAGTGATGAGTGACAGATAGAGGGCATCTCAGGTGGGGCTGGGAGTATTAATGTACAATCGCCCGCCTCATTATCTCAATCCTAAAATAACCTCCTTCATTAACTCTGTATCTGCCTGTCCCTGCCTCTATGCCTACTTCGGTCCCTGTCCCTGCCTCTGTTCCTGCCTCTGTCCCTGCTTCAGTCCCTGTTCCTGCCTCTGTTCCTGTCTCTGTTCCTGCCTCTGTCCCCACCCCTGTCTCTGAGAGAGTTTAATATTTTTAACACACTTTTATTGTTCCCTTAAGGGATGACTGGAGCGAACATCATCTCAGAACATCATTCTGAGAAAGACAGGCAGAACTAGAGAAGGAAAGAGACAGACAGAGAGAGATTGATAGAGAGAGGGAGCTATAGAGAGTGAGAGAGAGTGAGAGAGTGAGAGAGAGAGAGAGAGAGAGAGAGAGAGAGAGAGAGAGAGAGAGAGAGACAGAGAGAGAGAGAGAGAAGAGAGAGAGAGAGAGAGTGAGAGAGTGAGAGAGTGAGAGAGTGAGAGAGTGTGAGATAGAGAGAGAGATAGAGAGATAGAGAGAGAGAGCGTGTGTCCTTTCCCACTAACAGACACCGGTAGTGTTATAATATATAGAACCCATCACAATGTATCATTAAAAGCTGTTATGGGAGAGAGCCCTCACTTAAACCAACTCATTCACCCCACTCTGAACGGGATAACAGGTGCTGGGGATGCTGGGACAGGAAATAGCAGCACAGAAATAGACAGATAGGAGGAATAACGAGGGAACGAGAGAGGGGAGGTATTTAGACCAGAGGAGGTTTGCCTGCCTGCGTTGCACGGTAACAATACATTCACAATGTCTTTCAGCAACAAGTACTGCAACAAGAGAGAGAGAGAGAGAGAGAGAGAGAGAGAGATAGAGAGAGAGAGAGCGAGAGAGCGAGAGAGCGAGAGAGCGAGAGAGAGAGAGAGAGAGAGAGAGAGAGAGAGAGAGAGAGAGAGAGAGAGAGAGAGAGAGAGAGAGAGAGAGAGAGAGAGAGAGAGGGAGAGAGGAGGTGCCCTTCAGTCATCTACATAATGGTTCTCTCTGTGTCTACTAGCTGGCTGTCAGAGGAACACTCCCTGTAGAGTCTCCTGTAGGAAACACCAGGATGTGTTTTCCTGCTTCTCCTGGTTCCTCCACTGTGTGAGAGGGGCTGTGGAGGTGCTGTGAGAGGGGCTGTGGAGGTTCTGTGTGTGAGGGGCTGTGGAGGTGCTGTGTGTGAGGGGCTGTGGAGGTGCTGTGAGAGGGGCTGTGGAGGTTCTGTGTGTGAGGGGCTGTGGAGGTGCTGTGTGTGAGGGGCTGTGGAGGTGCTGTGTGTGAGGGGCTGTGGAGGTGCTGTGTGAGAGGGGCTGTGGAGGTGCTGTGTGTGAGGGGCTGTGGAGGTGCTGTGTGTGAGGGGCTGTGGAGGTGCTGTGTGTGAGGGGCTGTGGAGGTGCTGTGTGAGGGGCTGTGGAGGTGCTGTGTGTGAGGGGCTGTGGAGGTGCTGTGTGAGAGGGGCTGTGGAGGTGCTGTGTGAGGGGCTGTGGAGGTGTTGTGTGTGAGGGGCTGTGGAGGTGCTGTGTGTGAGGGGCTGTGGAGGTGCTGTGTGTGAGGGGACCAACGCTGCTGCAGCCCGGCACCACTTTGATGGTCACACTCCACTGAAGGACTTTTTTTGCTTAGCCTAGGAGTGTGTGTGTGTGTGTACGTGTGCATATGTGTGTACATGTGTGTGTGTGTCTGTGGGCAGTTATTCGGTGCAGTATGCCACATGTAAATGCTTATCTCTCCAGGGCTCCGGTGCGTTCTTCTTAATGGGCATATTTATCAACGTCAGCCATGTCTCACTGCTCATCCAGGTTAATTGTGTTTCGTTTCATCCTTTTGTCTTCCGTGCCCCCCCTCTCCCTCTCCTCTAAACCAATGAGGAGACAGAGAGGTGTGTGATGAGTGCTCGCTGACCCACCTAGCAGCATGACACACGGCAGAGCTAGGAAAGTAAACGTGTGTATTTGTGCATGTGTGTGTGTGTGTGTGTGTAGCTCCAACTATTAGTCAGTCTGTTTGGCAGTGAAAAATGTTTCATACCAAAGTTCGGCATAAACAATGGTTTGGCATGTGGTCTCTCTTAAAAGCACTCGATCACGTATAGGATCACCATTTGGGGTCTAGACAAGGAGGAAGGGAGAGGGGGGCGGGGGTAGAGAGTTGTCAGAGAATATGCGCAGAATATTGCACATTTGTTCAGAGTGAATTCTAAGTGAATGTAGATCAATTTGTCATGAGCCTGTCTGTCCCTGCCTGAATGTTCTTCAATAGTAAACACAAATCCACAATGTGAGTCATGTCCAAAGTCTGCTGATGGTAATCATACAGCTCCAGTCACAGGCGTAGGACTGGTCCCTACCAAAGTCAAGAGACCATTGAAAACATCCCCAATGATATTTAGATAAGGCGCAGGGGTAGAATTTGCATATGTGCTGATAAAAAACCTTCCCACAAACGTTCAGACCAGACCTGCAGTCCGTGATGAGGAAACGGTGTTCTTACCTTCCTGTAGACAATCATGTTGGGGGAGTCGTCATCAGGGTCCACGGCACCTCCGGGCCCCCTGACCCCCCCAGCCCCCCCAGACGCTCCAGTCCCCCTGACCCCCCCAGCCCTCCTGGGCTCCTCTTCTGGCCCCTCAGACACCTGGGACTCAGGCTCCTCAGAAACAGGCTCCTTTGTCTCTTCTTCCTTGGGTCCCCCGGCCTCCTCGGCCCCCCCAGGCCCCCCAGCCCTCCCTGACTGACCGGCCTCCCCCAGCCCCCTGGACTCCCTGGCCTCACCCAGGCCCTCGGACCCCTCATCTTCCCCTGGCCCCTCGGTTTCACCCAGACCCCCAGACCCCTCATCTTCCCCTGGCCCCTCGGTTTCACCCAGACCACCAGACCCCTCATCTTCCCCTGGCCCCTCGGTTTCACCCAGCCCCCCGGACTCCCTGGCCTCACCCTGACCCTCGGCCCCCTCATCTTCCCCTGGCCCCCCGGTTTCACCCAGACCCCCAGACCCCTCATCTTCCCCCAGCCCCCCTAGCCCCCCGGCCCCCTCGGACTCCCCTTCCCCAGGACGCAGGGCTCTTTCTGCCTCCAGAGGCTCCTGGGAAGGCTCGCCCACAGCCGAGGCCACTGAGTCTCTTTCCTCCACTTCTCCTTCCATCTTTCGGTCCCTCTCTCTCGTCCCTCAGATGCTTGGTCTTCTTGGCGCTCAGCTCTTCCTCTGTGGTTCTCCTCACGTGTCAGAAGCTGAAGATGAAAACAAAAGGAGGTCTAATTAATTTGACGTTATGCAGCGCAGTTGTGTTTTAATCTGTTTCCAATCCCTTCTTCCACTATTTTGTCCACCTCTCCTGTTCACAAGAGGGGCTAGGGGAGGATGTGTAGTCAACCTCTCTCCTCCCTTCCACTCTCCCCTCCCTTCCACTCTCTTCTCAATCAGCCCTTCTCCCCCGTCACTAGGACCCGGGGGGAGCGAACAGGAAAACATTAGATATCATTACATCTCCTCACTCACTCTTCTTTCCTCCCCTCTCTCCTCCCCTCTCTCCTCCCATCTCTCCTCTCTCACTAAACCATTAGGGTCCTTGTCACCGAGTGAAACAGGAAGCCTTGTCAACGACGAGCAGCAACAAGACTCCCTCAGCAAAGTAGAATGGGCACCACAATTCCGCCTCAGGCTCTCTCAGTGTTATCTATAGACAGACAACAGAAGGCACTCTGGGCTGAACAGCCCTGGATGCTGTGAGTGGACTGATTGCGTGTAGTGGCAAACGGCACAGCTGAAACGGAGGGTGTTTGATTCAATCTCAGATTTGTTTAGTTTTTTTCTTCGCAGACACCTACTGTTGACACGGCGTTTGAAAGAAAACTATCTTTCAGCCAGAGGGGGAGGGGGGGGACATGTTTTGTTGGCTGAAAACATTTCATGTTGATACATCCAGATGAACGGAAACAACAGGAATTTGTAGCATCACGAGCACAGCAACAGCTTAATAGCTCCCAGTAGCATTTCCACATACAACTAGACAACGGGACAATGTGAACACACAGCCCGCACGCAGGTGCCAGGAATCCCGAAGACGGAACATTCCATCCCAGAGGAGCTTCCGGAAGGTTCCACCCTCCGCCTCAGAGCTCCGTGGCAGATCTCCAGGCTGTGGGCAGCACGCCTGACACATGTCACAGTATTGACAGCTGAGGCAGGATGAGGAAGGGGAGGCAGTGGGGCGTGGGGGGGGGAGGGGAGGTTGGGAGGTGCATACCCAAACAGGTCTGTCCCTACTGCCTGTAGCGGGGCACGTTCCAAGGTGGAGGCCGTCCTCAGTCCTGATCCACACAGAGGGGTCAGGTGAGCGTGTCTGAAGCCCGTTAAAGGCTGCAGCACCTGGAGGGAGGCCAGGGCTGTACCAGATCGCGCCACACAGATGCTCCTTGAAGGCGGTGCTGTCAGCCCAGGGCCCTGGGGCGCCCTGCAGGCGCTGGCTGGATTGTGCTGTTAATTGTGAGCGATTTCAAAGAGGACTGAGGATGAGGCTGCCCTGTCTCCCCAGGTGATCGTTTGGGTGTGTGTGTGTGAGCGTGTGTGTGTGTGTGTGTCTTTGTTATTGAACTTGTAGCTCAGTTCCCTTACAGCTATCACCTCTGATCAATAACCTCATCAGCCTGATTTGTCTCGGACAAGAGGAAGAACAGACCTGGAGATGACACACACACACTCACACACGCGCATACACACGTGCACACAGACACACACAGGTGCACACACACACACACACACAAGAACACACACATGCACACAGACACACACAGGTGCACACACACACACACACACACAATCTACCAGTGCCACACAGGCAGCTTCTGCTGTGAAGCCTGAGGACGCTCTGAGAGTCTGTGTCCAGATGACTTATCTAGTCTGAATCAACGAGTCACTCATCCACTTTGAAACTTTGCTTTAGGGAAGATATGATCTTTTATTGTTCAGCAGCAACCACACCATGTTTCTGAACATCAATATTTGGTTTCGTGTATGAAGGATCCATCATGTTGTCTACAGCTATGTGGATGGATTTTTAGCATGGGAGGAGCAACACAAATAGGATTCTTCCAAAGCAGTCACATGAGAAAATACAAATCCACATGTGCTGTATCCCTCCACAGGAACCCAGGGAAAACACCCAGCTAACGTAACTCTGCAGTGAAAGTGTCTTAAACAGATGTTGTCCAGCTCTCCTCGTCCTCCACCAGATGTGATGTGAGCGGACACTGTGGTGTGGAACCAACTTTAAACTTCTCTTAAAACACATTCCTTATATATAAAACACATACATTATAACTGTATTCTACATTTCCACCACAGGATCAGCTGAGGGATCCTCTGCTCTCAAGGAAACCCATCTGGCTGAGCGTTCCAGCCCTCCCAGGACCCTCCGGTCTGCCCTGCTCTCCAGACCCAGCACTGGCAGCAGCAACGCCTCATGTAGACACACTCACTCATACACACACACACACAGTCACACAGACACACTCACTCATACACACACACACACAGACACACTCTCACTCATACACACACACAAACACAAGCACACATAGTCCAACAAACACACACTCGCATTTTTACACACACAAACTCATACATATTAGCACACACACCCACACCCACAGCTCCTCATATCCCCCAGACTGCCCCGACAGAGAACAGTTGAGGACCCAGTGACAAAGTCCTGCTCCTCAATGAGAAGAGTGTGTCAACTGTCACCTCCCTCACTACTACAATCTGAAGACAAGCACACACCACTCACACAAACAAGCTGAAGTATCAATATTTTCTGTAGCACCTCCAATAATTGCCTCCTGCGCTACGTTCATTTTCAGATTACGAACACACGGCTGAAGATGACAGATGTCGATATAGATATCATACCTCTAAAACTGAAAGCTGGAAGCATTCATTACCTTAGCAACAAAAGTGCCTGGTCCACTCTCTTCTGTGTGCCTCTTTCCTCTTAGCAACAAGCAAACGGCAGGTCCATGGTCTAATTGGCTCCGGGAGTGAGAGAGGTGGAGGACAGAGAGGATGGAGGGATGGATGGAGTAGGAAGGAAGAAGAAGAAGAAGAAGCTTCACAGCTGTTGAGACGGTGGTGGGATCAGCGTCAGCCACCGGGAGACGGATTTCTGCCTCTCTCTCTCTCTCTCTCTCTCTCTCTCTCTCTCTCTCTCTCTCTCTCTCTCTCTCTCTCTCTCTCTCCCTCTCCTTCTCTCTCTCTCTTTCTCTCTCTCTCTGCCTCTCCCACTCCCACTCTCTCTCCCTCTCTCTCTCTCTCCCACTCTCTCTCTCTCTCTCTCCCTCTCTCCCTCTCTCCCTCTCGCTGTCTCTCCGTATCCCTCTTCTTCGCTCTCTCTCTCTCTTCCTTGTTTTCGTGTTCTCTCTCTGAGCGAGGAGCTGCCGTCAGCAGAGGGTTGGTTGTGTGTGGAGTGTAGCGGTCAGGTATGCTATGAGGATCCTTGCATGTGTACGACTGTGTGTGTGTGTGTGTGTGTGTGTGTTTGAGAGCAACAGAGCGAGGGCAGCAGAGAGAAAACAGGAGGTGGGGGTTGGGATACAGTTACTCCCTTACAGTGTGTGCGTGTGTGTGTGTGTGTGTGTGTGTGTATAGAGCAATTTCTAAAACATGCAACCATCTATCAGTAAGAACAAAACATAGATATGAATGGATTGAGAGATAGAACGCAGCTGAATGACTGAAAGAACTGAAGGGAACTAGAGATGGAACAGAGAGGGTTAGAAGAGACAGGTGGGGAAAAGTGAGGGAAAGAAAGGGATGAAGAGAGAGAGGATGGTGAAGAGAGTCCAAACAGAGAGGAGCTAGTTTCCACACGGTGCTGTGGCAGCATGGTATCAAAGTGAAACCTCAACCCACTTCACTGTGTACCATCTGGTCGGCCCATAGGCATGGTTATCTGTTCTCTGATGAAATCTACAACTTTACCTCCCTTTCTCTTGATCTCTTCCCTCTTTCCATCTGTCTGTGTTGTTGCTTTAAACACGTCTGTGGGCCTCGCTAACGGCTGGAACACAGAGACACGCACAGAGGAAGAGGATGCAGGGATCAGGACTTGAACTGCAACTGGAGCCGGGGATGAAAGGCGATGATGCAAGGATGGACTCAGGGAAGAAACCGTCTACGACGGGGACACTGGAGGAGAGACCACAGTGTGTGTGTGTGTGTGTGTGTGTGTGTGCAGGGGGAGGATGTGGATGCGGTGTGTGTCTTGTGGGGGTGAATGTAGATAGTGTGTGAGTGTTGGGGGGGGGGGATGCAGATGATGTGTGTGTGCGTGCTGTGGGAGAGAATTTAGATAGTGTGTGAGTGTGTTGTGAAGGTGAATGTTGATAAGGTATGTGTATGGGGTTGGGCGGGGGTGGGTGGGCGTGTGTGTGTGTGTATGCCACTGTGTGGCTGGAGAGGATTGAAGGTAAAAAACTGGCACAACAGCATATGTTTGACAGGTGTGTGGATTTGCCACCCAGACACGAAACAGGCAGGTATAGAACATTGAGACAAAAACACAGAAATAAGTGAGAAAACTGCTCTGAGGCAGGCAGGAAAGTGCCAGACATGAAAGCAATATCTTATAATATCTAATAGCTTATCATCATAAAACCTGTTCACTTGGCCAAATGACCAATTACGCTTTATGAAAATGGCCTATATTTGAATCTAATTGAATATCGTTGGGACAGTGAGACGCTGTTTCTCTCTCTCTCTCTTTCCCCATCGCTCTCTCTTTCCCTATCTCCATCTCCATCTCTCTCTCTCGTTTTTTTTAAATGCAGTTCGCGAACTGATGGGAAAAATGACCGTCAATAAGCACACAAATCAATGCACTTACAAGCAAACTGTCAACAGCAACAAGGATTCTAATGGACTACTTTGGCCAAACGTATCGACACACATGCACTCATGCTCACACACACACCAATTCATATCCCATCATGCCTGTGGACAGTACTCCAGATAAATAATTGAATGAGTGTAAAGGCAGGAAGAGTGATGTTCCAAGGGGCTCGCCCTGCACTTTCTACCGCCGCCCGATGTCTCGTTAAATCTTGCGCATTTCCACTCTCACGTCTGACCTCTCTATACGTTAAACTTGCTGTAGTTGGCCTTTTTAGTTTTTTCACCATACATTGATTAGGCCTAGATAGCTACTGCAAGTTGTTATTGTTGCTCCGTAGCCTATTTAAGTAATTGAGATGTTTTTGATGTATTGTAGTATTATTTTCCTTCATCGTGCCTGGTAGCTGAGATTATGCGATTTGATTATCACCGTTCTTTGACTCTGACCATGGCCATGACCAACTTCTGATTCTTGATCTTCTGCTGTCCTTTATAAGAGCTATTTGTACGTCGCTTTGGATAATAGCGTCTGTTAAATGTAATACACACGGCATTTTTTATGTAACTATTTGAAAAGACCTTAGGACCGCCAGTACAGACTCTTGCTCTTTTGAAATGTCACAGGCTGGTGAAAGCCAGCCTTGCAACTCCCCCGGAAGGCTTATGAAACATCTGTACACACAAGTTGGCATGTAGCCTATGCAGCATTACATAGATCCTTTTGAATAATATATCTTTGATCATCGTTCAAAGCTAACCCCATCTCAGGGATGTTTAATGTATTAAAGGCCGTGCAGGAAGTGGCTGTGAACACTGATCACTGCGTGTGTTTTTAGCGGGCGTGCTGGCTGGCTGGATCGGGATGGAGAGACAGTACGCTCGCAGGCGTTTATTTTATGGTACGTTGTCAGGAGTGGTGTTACTAGAGACGCTCTCTGACGGAGACGAGGGTGGCTCTCACTTGAATACAAGTCTCGCATCCAGGAAGTCCATGGAAGCAAATCAGTGACAATGTTTTACATTTTTTTATTTTAAAGCCTGAACTAAATTTTTGGGATCAGAATTTTACTTAGAATTTGAGCTAAGCCTACCTGAATTTCCAACCTTGAACTTTTGGATCTGGATTTTTTTAAACATTGAAATAAATTAATATTTCAATTTTAAAGAGGTGAATTCAAAACTAACACATTTGGTGGTGTTTACATTTCAATATTAAGTATTCAATGCCTCAATACAAAACATAATGCCACTGATTTGCTTCCATTCAACTCGCTTTGTCTGGACCAAATACTCAAGATCTTAAGAGACAGCCCACACACGCGTACACGAAAGACCGACAACTCACTTCTTGTTTGAACTCCACATCCCCGCCCCTAATCCCAACACCGTTTTCCTTCTCCTCCAGACTCCTAACTGGGCGCCGAGCTGGAGAGGAGACCTTCGACCTCCTGTCGGGACGGACTTACAGGAAACATGCTGAGGTCAATCAGCTGGGATGAACAGGCCATTAAACACACACCTGTCAGCTCAGTTCTGGAATAATAACACCCACTCATTCACCAGTGACTCAGCCACAGGTGCACACACACTGGTTACCGGGGAAACAGATCCAAGATGGCCGGCGCTGTCCCAGTGCTCATGTTTCAGCCGCGTTACAGAGGTAATGACCAGGCTCAAGCAACTACAGAACATGATTCATTCTTGCCGATTCTGTGTTTTTTGTAAAAATCCCGTCAAACCCGACAGGATTTTTAACAACACTCCCGCACGTCTGTTTGATTTGACAGGTATCCGTCTCAGCAGGTAACAGGGGGCCAATGCAGTCTGTAGGCTGTTCTCAGACCACATCATGAGCCAGGGGGCAGCTGCTGTTTTGTTACTGGTAGCCCTGATGCTGAAAGGGTTAAGCACGCAATCAGGAGTATCTTTTTCTCTCTAATAGGAGAGCATGAGGCGTTCTGCCCAGGGCAGGCTCAGCTTCAGACCCTGGTCCTCTCTCTCTCTGTCCCTCTGTCCCTCTCTCTCTCTGTCCCTCTCTCTCTCTCCCTCTGTCCCTCTCTCTCTCCCTCTCTCTCCCTCTCTCTGTCTCTCTCTCTCTCTCTCCCTCTCTCTCCATCCTCTCCTCTCCTAGCTTCACTGATTGCTCACCGCTAGGTGCAATTATACATCAGACAGCGTAGAGAGACCAGACACTTACCTCTGATGAAACCAAACTGGGAGTGAGTGTGAGAGTGTGTGTGTGAGTGAATGTGTGAGTGTGTGTGTGAGTGTATGTGTGAGTGTGTTGTAAAACACAACAATCACCACAGAGAGTACTCCTCAAGCTGAACAGAGAAGTAAGAAAACAGAACTTGCTGATGCCGTGTGTTGTCAGATAACGTCATTTATTGGCCCAGAAAGCGACGGTAGAGCACACACACACACACACCTCGGCCCCGCCTCCTGTGTGTTCCCCCTCCCCCCCCCCCCCCAACACCCCCCCCCTTCTACAACAGAAAACATTACAGCACCTCAAATCAAACAAAGAAAGGGGAGAAGGGGGGCTTGTGTCAGAAACTTGAATACTTTGATCACTGCAAACTTTAAAAAATATTCTTCACCTCTACACTTTTCAAAGGAAATAAACATGAGCTGTAAACAGTACTTGGGTTATAATCGCAGGCCTATACCGTCTACAGAAATACGCAAATAATCATTCCTAACAGATCTCTGTGTGCAGCTGATAACAGACACGTCCCAGAAGTGTGTTGCTTTGTGTAGGCAGCACAACACTGTCTGTGCTGGGTCTTACATGGTATCAGGCATGGCACACCCAGGATCTTACATGGTACCAGGCATGGCACACCCAGGATCTTACATGGTACCAGGCATGGCACACCCAGGAATTTCAAATACACAAACTCAATGCAGTGGTTCGATAAACGCAACAATTTTTTACAAAACAATGTGCAAAGTTTTTTTTACAAAAAAATTAAAACAAAAGAAAAAATAATCCCAGGGGTACATTTGAACTTGTGTTCCCCTCATGTATCCATCTACCCAACTGTAACTGTCAACTAAGGCAAAACACAACAATAACAAGAAAAGGAAAACTATTCTATGAGCTAACGTCAAACTATCGAACATTCAGAACTGGGGAGCTCTCCTGGTATGCAGTGTGAGTGTGTGCTTGTGTGTGAATAGAAGGAAATGTTTTTTTCTGTTAAAAACAGAACTTCTTCATCGTGGTGATGTAGTTCATGTCATTTGAAATACAAAAACCAAAACAGGCTGCTGTCATACACACATAATCAGTGGTCATTTATAACGCATCTGGACAAGCGCTCACTGCCAAGCCGTGGACTAGAATGGGGGAGGATTCAGATTCTATGGAGACCCTTCTATCCACAGGGAGTTTCTGATCTCTCTGGGCCTCTGTTCTGGCTGACAGCCACACAGCCCAGAGCTGAGATCTGGGTATGGGAGCTGAGATCTGGGTATGGGAGCTGAGATCTGGGTATGGGAGCTGAGATCTGGGTATGGGAGCTGAGATCTGGGTATGGGAGCTGAGATCTGGGGATGGGAGCTGAGATCTGGGGATGGGAGCTGAGATCTGGGGATGGGAGCTGAGATCTGGGTATGGGAGGATTCTTAGAACAGAACCAATACTCAGACATTCCACATTCTTCTCTCCTGTCTCTGCAGAGCAGAGAGGAGCTGTCTAAAACATTTCTAGTTCCTAATTCTTTTGAGGCGTTCTAAAGGCAGCTGTGTGGGGCAGAACTCAGCCGTGAGCCCACAGACAGACTCCTCTCTGGAGGAACAAGAGGCATATAGGGATGGAGAAGGCAGTCTCACTTCAACATAGGGGAGTTTCTGTGGCATGGGTAAGGGTACCTATGACAAACACGCATGCACAGTCACACACACACACGACCCCCCCCTCATGACTCTCAACCCCCACTGTGTCTAGCCTGGTAGAGGTTACATAAGCATGTCTGTACAAGGGAAGAGACAGACTGTTCTTCAAAAAGCGGTGTCCTAGCAGCAGCTTTGGAGAAATGCGATACTCTTCAGTGTGTGTGTGTGTGTGTGTGTGTGTAACCAGGTGATCCTTCAGCTTACATAACTGCTCATCCCTTTAATCTGGTTCCCAGGTGTTGTTCAAAGGCACATCCCTGTTTCCCTGTAGCTGGATGAAGATCACAGACTAGGCACCGGAGTCAACAATCACATTCTCACACCTTCAACACTTTCAGAGAACACACAGAGCACAGTCCACTATTGCAGGCAGGCTAATCGATTAGCCTGGGGTTAAACATGGGTTCCTGCTGAGTGCAGGATATTTTTTGTATTACACAGTGAATGCACAGTTCTTTTAATGTTATTTTTTTTTTTTTTAAGAATGTCATCTTCATATTTGACCACTAGATGGCACTGAAAGCAACACAATAGCAGGCTTGGGCACCACAACACAAGATATTAATAAAAACCATATCAGGCTTAAGCTAGAATCGAAAGAAAGCCATTTAAATAATAGGAATGATCCTTCTAGATAAACTAAACACTGACGTCAGTTGTACTGTACGCATAGAACAACTCATTTATTGATTTATAATACAAGGAAATAAATAAATTGGAAAAAGTCCCCCGAGAATGTCTTCGATGTTCATCAGTTGTGTGTCAACGTTCCTTGAGATGCTGAGTCGACAGGGTCAGGAATAGTGCTCCTTGTTCTTCAGAGGGTCGTACCAAAACCTGATGAAGTTTGATTGCTAAGATGTAAGATGGTTGAAACATCTAGTCCTTCGGCCATCCAGGTGGGTTTAAAAGAGGGGGGAAGTCTGGCGCACTGTCCTTCCTATTGCTTTAAAGACAACGTTTGGGTTGATCAATCTATTCTTGATGTCAACTGTGGAATCTCTGCTGAGGGCTGGACCCAAACATGAAACGGAATCTGTCGTCAAGGTTTCGGCCAGAGTGTCACAAAGCACCAGCAGTGAATTGTGGGTAGTCTTTGAATGCTGGAGGAATGGGTGTTAGAGATAAGCTTCTGCTGCAGTCCACCCAGCTGGAGGAGGCTGTGTCTGAGGGCAGCAGGGGAGACCACGACCCCAGCACGTCCCTCTGGAGGGGGGGGAGCGGGGGGGAGATAACATGCCCCCAGGACGTCCCTCTGGAGGGGGGGGAGGGGGGGGAGATAACATGCCCCCAGGACGTCCCTCTGGAGGGGGGGGAGGGGGGGGGGAGATAACATGCCCCCAGGACGTCCCTCTGGAGGGGGGGGAGGTGGGGGGAGATAACATGCCCCCAGCACGTCCCTCTGGAGGGGGGGGAGGGGGGGGGAGATAACATGCCCCCAGGACGTCCCTCTGGAGGGGGGGGAGGGGGGGGGAGATAACATGCCCCCAGGACGTCCCTCTGGAGGGGTGACATGATACAGTACAAGCCTGCAAGTAGACTACCTGCAGATGTAGCTCTGCTCAGGGTGAATACAAGCCCAACAGTCCCTCATTAGGGCGGAATGTAAAGTCAGGTGGTTGGTGGACGTGTGGTATGTACAGTGGGTTGGCCTTCCTCTGGACCAGCTCTAGTCTGTTCCCATGGCAATCGAGCAGGATGCTGTGCTGGTTCCCGTGGATGATGGAGGAATGTCTCTCAGCATGCCTGTCTGGTTCTGGGGATGCGGTCCTTGTCCCTTGTCTAAACCTGTCTGTCTGCGTTTGTCTGGCTGCTCATACGCCTGTCTGTCTACGCAGGTTCAGCGTGGTGACAAGTGAGCAAACAGGTGAGACAGGTGTAGTTGTGGAGAGCAGTTTAAAATCTTTACAGTTCAGCTTTTCAGTTGTGCCTTTAGAAAAGTGCATCCTCGGCGAGCTGGCTTAGGGACAGAGAAACAGAAAGGCCGTCCCCTCCTCCACCATCCCTCCACCATCCCTCCTCCACCATCCCTCCACCATCCCTCCACCATCCCTCCTCCATCCCTCCTCCATCCCTCCTCCATCCCTCCCTCCATCTGACGTCACGTCTTGAGGAGAGGGTAGGTCTGAGACTTCAGGCTGAGGGAGGAGGGAGGGAGGGAGGGGGAGGAGGGAACAGAGAGGAGGGGGGGGGAGAGTGGAGGAAGGGAGAAGGAGAGAGGAGGAGGGAGTGTCGCAGAGCAGTGTTTCGGGGGGTAGATCACACCCTCAAGGCTGTGGTAGGGAGGCTTTTCCTGATTGGTCTCTCTGGTGTCGGGTGTGACAGAGGGGGAGTCTTCCCTCGGGGCAGGAAGGATGGATGTGTTTGGACTAGTCCTTCAGGTGAAGCAGGACATGGGGGCTGTTAATGAATGGGGAAACAGACCCTGCCGTGATGGGTAGAAAAAAAACAGTTCCTCTCTCCTCCCTCCTCCCTCTCCCTCTCCCTCTCCCTCTCCCTCTCCCTCTCCCTCTCCTCAGGGTGGGTGTGTGTGTTTGTGAGAGCCTCAGTTCATGTCGATGGTGTTGAAGACCCACTCGGTGAACTTCTTGAGCTTGGCGGCCGAGCTCTGGGACTCGTCCTGCAGTCGCTGGTTGTCCTCCCACAGCCTCTTGATCTGGACCTGCAGCCTGCTCTTCTCCTCCCTCTCCTGCAGGGGGCGGAGGGGAGACCGGGGGGAGACCGGGGGGGGGGGGGTGTCGGTAAATCCCAATTTTTTTGTTTTCAAGTGTGAGTGTGTGTGAATATGTGCTCATGTATCTAAGTATGTGTGAGTGAGTGTGTGTGTGTGTGAATCTAGGTGTGAGCGTGTGTAAGTGAGTGTGTGAGTGGGTATCTAGGTGTGTGTGTATGTATGACAGTGTATCCAGGTGTGTGTATCTAGGTGTGTGTGTGAAGGTGTGTCACCTTCTTCAGATCGTCCTGCAGCATCTTGACCATGGCCTCCAGTTTAGTCACCTTCCTCTCCAGACCCATATGACCCTCGCTGCAGAACAACACACACATTTACTCTCTGTTTCACCAGTCACAGATATAAACAATCAAATCTGGCTGGAACACACACTGATGCATCACTCTATGGTTTGTATTATAGTAAGTGTACATGAATGTGTGAGTGAGAGTGGGTGAGAGTGTGTACAGTAAGTGTGTGTGAGTGTAAGCATGTGAATGTGTGCATGTGAGCATGTGTACAACATATGTGTGTGTGTGTAAGTGTATATTATGTATGTATCAGTGTGTATAGTGTGTGTGTGTGTGTATATGTGTACTGTGTACAGTGTGAGTGTGTGTGTACGGCACCTTGAGGAGGGCCTGGACACCGGGGCGGGCTGCAGCTCTATGTGCTGCTGGGGGCTGGAGGCTCCACTGCCTCTGTGGTTGGAGTCGCTGAACACAAACCCCCGCTGGACTGGAGAGAGACAGGGAGGGAGGGGCTTAACACTCAAACTACCCTCACCCCCACCCCCCCCACCCCCACCCCCCACTCTACAGCGTTCACACTAACCAGCTCCTCTCTCACTTTCAAAGGTGTTGGCCACGTCCACGAGGAGGGTCCAGTCCAGGGGGCTGTCCCTCTCACTGGGGGGGAGGGGCATCAGCTCCTGGGGGAGGGGCCCTCGGTGCCTCTCCGCCATTTCAGCCAATGAGGTGTCGGACGCAGACAGGTCACCTGGGGAGCACACAGGAGGACAGGAGGAGCGGGTCAGAGCCGAGGCTGTCCTGCACGCTCTGCACCAGCAGGGGGCAGCAGAGACGTAACCTGGTTGATTTAATCGGCGGAGGCTTTAATCTAAAACCGGGAACTCTTTATCTGCAGTGAAACGCTCGTCCGCGGAGTTATACCCCGTGGATTACAAGCTTTCGTTTGGCTTTCGTGTCCCATCCCTGATAGACATGCCAGGGATGGGAGTCAGATGGCTGAGCGGTTAAGGAGTTGGGATATTAAATCAGAAGGTTGTGTCCTTGGGCAAGGCACTCTACTTGCCTCGGGGGAATGTCCCTGTACTTACTGTAAGTCGCTCTGGATAAGAGCGTCTGCTAAATGACTAAATGTAAATGTAAGCTAAACTCCTCCAGGGTGTGGTGGGGGGCCCCCTCACCGTGCAGCTTGACCCCCAGCTTGTAGGAGGGCCGTCGGAGGGGCACGCCGCGGGTGGTGGGCGAGCGCGGCACGGTGGAGCAGCTGAACAGCACGTCGCTGCCCAGGGCCTGCTCCAGCATGGAGCCCCCCAGGCTGGGGAGGCGCTGGCCCCGGTAGATACTCTCGTCTGACAGGGTCCTGTGGAGCGAGCGACGACTGGGGGGCTTGCCTGATGAGGAGGACTTGGGAGGGGGGGGAGTGGGGGGAGAGGGAGGAGGGGTAAAGGTAAGATAATATAAGTCTTTTTATCAATGTATAATTCTAAACATGTACAGTACCAGTCAAAAGTTTGGACACATTGTCCCCTGAATGGGAAATTGTGTTCAAACTTTTGACTGGTACTGTACATACATTGAAAAGAGAGTTATTAAAGAGTTAAAAAAAACATGAAGAAAAAATATCTCAATCGGTGAGAGAAAATAAGTCACTGGACAGTGATATTGACTGTTTACTTTATTTCCACAAATAACTATAAAAAGGTTTGTAGCTGTTCCCATCCTGCCCTGCTTCTAGTGGCCACCTGTGTCGCAGGCTGAAGAGGAGCTACCTTGTCCTTGTGCCGGCGGGGGTGAGGGGGGCTGTCGGGGGCGTTGTGCCGGCGGGAGTGAGGGGGGCTGTCGGGGGTGTTGTGCCGGCGGGAGTCATCCTCCATGGTGGACTTGGCGTGGGGCTGGGGGGAGTGCATGTCCCTCAGAGAGGGCCTGGTCTGGGATGGGCCACCTTCACCCCCCTCCCCTGGAGACTTCCTGGTCACACACACACAGACAAGGATTCAGTTAACACAGCAGAGTGATGACGATCAGGCAGGGTGACGATCGCGCTTACAACATCAACCAACCACTAGGTGGCGATATAGTAAAAACAAAAAATATTAATTGAACGCTTTTATCCAAAGTGACATACAAGCAGAGCATATAGGAAGTTCAGCCGAAAATCAAGTGTCAGAAGGGGAAAGGCAGAAAAACGGTTGTGGTGGTTAGACAAGTATTAAAGCACCTCTTAGGATGTTAAGAAGCATAACTAAGAAGTCAGGTGGAGCCTGTTGAGAACCCCTGTGGAGAACAGCGCAGCTCCACACGGCAGCATGCTTACTTTCTCGTGTCTCCAAAGTCGACGGAGTTGATGGTGGAGCCCGGCTTCCTCCAGCCAATCAGGTACTTGGAAGTGGCGCCCTGGCGGGGGTAGAAGGTCTTGGGCCCGGGGGAGACGGAGGACTGGGTGGAGGGCGAGGTGGCCGAGGGCGAGGTCTCGTCCCGGGGGGAGCTGTGGCCGGAGTGTCTGGAGCTGGGGGGCGGAGAGAGAGGAGACCAGGTCAGCTCCATGGAAGACGACATCAAGATGCTCCACATCAGAGGGGCTTCAGATGCCCGTAGGACCTAACAGTCGTGGCTAGGCCGTGCTGGGCGGAGAGAGAGGAGCGTACCTGGAGTGGGAGCTGGCTTCACTCAGACTGTAGGTGCTGCTGTCTCTCACCAGCAGGTGGGTGGGGGGGCTCCTGGCCTTCCCCTCGCCCCCCCGCTCCCCCGGGGGGCCCGGGGACTCGGCGGTGGCCGCGGACCTCTCCAGCACCCTGCGGCCCCCCTCGGTGGGGCTGTGCCAGGGGGAGGGGGTCCTCTCGCGGGCCTCGCGGCCCACCGGGGGCAGCAGGGAGCTGGAGCTGCCGTGGGAGTGGGAGGCTCCGTAGGAGCTGGTGTCGATGCCACTGTCGGCCGAGGCCCCCTGGAGGTAGCCCCCTCCCAGGCCGTTGGGCTCCGTGTCGGGCTGGTCCCCCGGGCCCCCGGCCCCCAGATCGTACCACTTGTCGCTGTCGCTGTGGCCCCCGCTGGAGGCTGTGCTGGACAGGGTGTTGCTGCTGGAGTGGCCCGAGTACGGGCCGTCAGACTGGGGGAGAGGAGGGAGCGGAGGGGCGGGGAGGGAGAGAGGGAGGGGAGAAGAGAGAGGGAGGGAGGGGAGAGAGGGAGGGGCGGGGAGGGGAGAGAGAGAGGAGAGGGGAGAGGAGAAGAGAGAGGGAGGGAGGCCTTGTTTAGTGAGTAGCCTCACTAAACAAAGATACTGAAGTTAAAGAGAATTGCGGGTGAAGAGGGAGGGAGGCCTGGACGAGGCTGGGCACTTCAGCTGACACGTGTGATGAGTGGGACAGTACAGGTACAGTAGAAGCCCAGCTGATCTGAGGTAGGGGAGGGAAGCAGAAGAGCCTAGCGGCTGAAGCTCACCTGGCTGCCCTTCTTGGGGGACAGGTGGATGACCTGCTCCTGCCTCTGGATGCGTGGAGCTCCGGAGTAGCCGGGGCCAGGCTTGGACATGGGCGCGTCTGAAACACAGACACACACAGCTAGAGAGACAAACAGGAAGCCACCAGATCCCTGCAGGTACATCCCACAGCCTACACGACACATCCTTCACTACATTTACATTTAGCAGACGCTCTTATCCAGAGCGACTAACAGTAAGTACAGGGACATTCCCCCCGAGGCAAGTAGGGTGAAGTGCCTTGCCCAAGGACACAATGTCATTTTGCACGGCTGGGAATCGAACCGGCAACCTTCAGATTACTAGCCCGACTCCCTAACCGCTCAGCCACCTGACTCCCCCACTATACACCTTCTCACCCCAGGAAATCCCACTGACGCTGATCCAAAGCTACGTGCAGAGTGGGATCTGAACCTGCCACCTCTAGACCTGACAAACACACGACATGTTGACACTCAAACACAACCACACGTCCGGCACAGATAAACTCCGCGTAGCGCATCACTTCCTGCGTAGCGCATCACTTCCCACCACGCCGAGCCAAACCGCTCCAACAGAACGACCAATTTAAGTGAATAACAACTGTACGAAACATTTTCACCAGCGACAAACATTTTGAAGCGCAGGAACGTATCTTTTTAGCCTGGATCACCCCACAAACTGGACACATGTCCGGAGTATGTGTGTATAACTGCGTGCCCCTGAAAGGAAGTAGTGTGTCCCTGGAAGGCACCTGGGAGTGTAATGAGACTGCTGTGTAATTGCAGAGGTGTTATGCAACAACAAGCACACAAAAATAGACAGAAGAGGCAATTAGAGAGCTGTGGACCCAAGGGGAGAGATGGCAGCATGTGTGTGTCCTTGTGTGTGTGTGTGTGTGTGTGTGTGTCCTTGTGTGTGTGTGTGGGGGGGGGGGGGGAGACAGCAGGGAGGTGAGAACACCAGCCTGAAGTGAATTGATTCCCACCATATTTGCCCCACCACGGTCTGCTGTGTACGTCGTTCTGTCTTTTTGCACAGAACCGCTGGAGCTCAGGCACTAATTAAAGTGTATGTGTGTGTGTGTGTGTGTGTGTGTGTATGAGATATCTGTGCCATTCCCAGAGACAGTAGACCTTATCCAGGCCTGGCTGGATGGAGGAAGGCTTCATGGATGGTAAAAGCTTTGGACAAAAGCATCTGTTACATGGTTTAGGAGGGGGTATTTGGACCGCTGCAGCTCTAGGAGTCTCTGCATGCCTCCAGAAGCATGCAGTCAGGAACAGAGGACAGGGCCTCTCTAGCAGGTTAAAGACACAGGTGAGCTGAACCCTGCATACTGACTACTGGTGTGAAGTTCATGGGAAAGAAAAGGAGAATGTGTGTGTGTGTGTGTAAGCACAGTGAGTGTTTGTATTCATCATGCAGGATGAAAATACATTGTATTTGGAGAATTACCCCAGGGTAGCTGTGTGTGTGTGAGTGTGAGTGTGTGTGTGTGTGTGTGTGAGAGAGGAGTGAAAGGCCAGATATGGTTGTTGGGCAGAGGGAGGGAGAGACAGAGAGAGAGAAAGAGAGAGTGGGAAAGAGAGAGCGAGAGAGAGAGAGGGGTCAAGAGGTGAGAGAGAAAAGCAGGGGGGAAAAGGACAAAGAGAAAGACATTCGGTAGAAGAAAGAGACAGAGAGAGAAACCACAGAGAGACTGGACTGAACCGGACTAGGTGGGGCTGAACTGGGCTGAACTGGGCGGGGCCAGGCTGAACTGGGCGGGGCCAGGCTGAACTGGGCGGGGCCAGGCTGAACTGGGCGGGGCCAGGCTGAACTGGGCGGGGCCAGGCTGAACTGGGCCAGGCTGTGTTGGAAGCTCCTTATGACCAGGGGAACCACAAGATATGATGGTGGGTATTTCTAGACAGGACTGTGGTGAGACAGGGGGAGGGACTCCATCAGCACAGGGCAGAAAATGAGGCTCTGTAGGTTCGTGAGGTCCAGAATGCAGGGCTGAAAAGGCCTGACCGAGGCAGCAGAGGCAGCAGAGGCAGCAGAGGCAGCAGAGGTAGGCAGAAACGTGGATGGAGGTTTCTTCTAACCTAGAGCATCAGATTTGAGCTGCACCATAAAAGGTGGAGTGAGTCATGGAAGATTTCGACCTTGAGAAACAAGGGATATGCTGGAGAAGGAAGGGAGGTTGGAAGGTGAGAGAGAGAGATTGATAGAGAGAGAGAGGGAAAGAGAGAGAGAGATTGATAGAGAGAAGGGGAGAGCGAAGGAGTGAGAGACAGAGAGAGAGATGGAAAGAGAGAAATGGTAAGAAACAGAGAGAGTGGGAAAGAGAGCGAGAGCGAGAGAGGGAAAGAGAGGGAGGGAGAGACAGAGAGAGGGTAAGAGAGTGAGACAGAGAGAGAGAGAGAGAGAGAGAGAGAGGGAAGAGAGAGCGAAGAGAGAGCGAGAGAGAGCAAGAGAGAGAGAGAGAGACGGAGAGAGAGAGCGAGAGAGAGCAAGAGAGAGAGAGAGACGGAGAGAGAGAGAGGGAGAGAGAGAGGGAGGAAGAGAGAGGGTGGCACACAAAGAAGGGGTTACACAACTGTACAGACAGGAAAGAGGTATTTCTGGTTTTTATTATTTTCAATTGAACCTTGGAAGGAGAAAGGGTGAAGAGAGGGTTGATGTGTGTGTGTGTGTGTGTGATGCCAGTCACGCAGCTGGGAGGATGAGGAGGATTGATGGCGAGATGAGGGAGGAGGGTAGCCGTGTCAGTGTCGCAGCACTCGATGCCAAGAGCCACAACACAGGAAAGAGCAACATAAACACACTCCTGTCACACACACACACACACACACAGAATGTATACTACACCAGACACACATCTTTACGCTACAACACACTCGCACACACCCGGAATGTATGCTTCAACACACCCCCCCCCCCACACACACGGAATGTACGCTACAACATGTGGGAGGACAGGCAAGGCCATACTATGTCTTCCGTTCCCTTTTTCAAACGCATTCTCCCCTCCCCTCCCCCTCCCCTCCCCTCTCCTCTCCCTGTCTCTGACTGCCTGTGTGGGAGTGTGTTGCCTGTGTGCTGTTCCGTGCTAAAGCTACACTTCAAACGCACCAGTTGTAAGGCTTAACGTAACCAAGGCAATTTAAACGGTGTTGTGCCTCAGAGGAGTTAACCAGGCATTCAAACCATGTCTGCACTACAGCATGATAATGCACCACAATTACAGCCGCCAAAAAGAACCACTTTGATTTGGTCTTGTTAAAACCGCACACTGTATGTCAAGACATGGCCACGTCATTAAAGGTTTATCATTATTATATTAATTACCTGGAGAGTTTCTTTCAGCTCCGCCCCCTTCCTCCATCCTCTGCCAATTGGGAGTGGACTTGCCACTTGTCCCGCCCTCTCCGGTGCCCTGCCGCTCTGCAGAGAGGGGGGGGTGGCGGCTGCCACTGAATCTGAAACACACAACACACACACAGTCTTATTAAAAGCTCGCCTACGTACACTATTCAAGGATACGCAGCTTCTCATCTGCTCAGCATGTGTTTGCCATTGCAGTGTGATTGAAATGACAGTAAGAGAGAAGAAAAAGTCAGTTTGACATGAAAATGAAGTGAATCCTAAATGAGAGAGTTTAGCAGCAGCTGCGTGGGGTGGAAGCTTCCGGAACACCTAGTCATAAGGAGCGTGCGTTACTTCCTCTAAGGCTGCTGTCAGTGTGCTACAGATAACATGCACGCTGTGCACACGCACAAACACACACACACGCGCATGCACACACGTACAAACACAACCAAACCAAACACACATCAAACACACACACACACACAGCGGCTTGGTCTTACGCCTCAGGCATGGATTTCTGTCTCCAGTGGGCGGAGCCAGCGGAGGCGTCAGTGGAACAGGAGAGGCTGCTGGGAGAGCTGCGGTTGTGAGGCGAGCGGCCCAGAGCCAGCGACGAAGCCAGGGCATAGTTCTCACTGCCTGGAGACATCCTGGAGGAGGAGAGGAGCGGAGGTTAGGAGGAGAAGGGAGGACAGGAGAGGGGAAGAGAGCTTGTGCATATATGTATGTGCCATAAAACAGCAGAAAGGGATGAACATTTTGGGGGGAATTCTTTTGGGATCCGGGGGGACTCCAGGGGCCTACCTCTTGGTGTCCAGGGGCCGGCCGTCACTGCTGACACTGCGGGGGATGGCTGTGTTCCTCTCGGGCCTCTCGGCCGACAGGGTCTTCCCCACGGAGCTGCCCAGGCTGACGGCCCGGTTGGGGGTGTGGGGCTGGGGGGAGGCCGTCAGGGACTGCTGGGGGCTGCTGGACGTGCGCTGCCACTTGTTGTTGTTGCTGCGGAAGGGGAACTTGTACTCAAACGAGCCGCTCTCCCCGCTGCCCTTGTACTCCACCACGGGGACACGGAAGAGCTCAGAGCAGCCCCTGTAGGGGGGGGGGGGGGGGCAGGAGGAAGAGGGAGAGAAAGAGAGGAAACAGGTGGAGGGAGGTGAGATGGAGGCAGAGAGACGAGAGAGAGAGAAGAGAACACCGATTCATTATACAAGCAAATGTCAGATAACAAGCAAATACACCAACACACACACACACCTACGTGACGTGGCACATACACACACACACACACACACACCTGCGTGACGTGGCACATACACACACACACACCTGCGTGGCGTGGCACATACACACACACACACCTGCGTGGCGTGGCGTCCTCGTGTGGAGGGATGATCACCACCCGGACCGTCACCGACGTCCTCAGCAGGTCGATCATCTGCTCGTGGGTCAGGGTCGCCACAGCAACCTTGCAGATCTCCACCAATCGGCTGCCCTGCCGGAGGCCCGCCTGCCAGGCGTAGCCGTAGGGCTCCACCTCCGCCACGATGCCCTCGTAGTTGACATGGAAACCCAGCTGGCCCAGGGCGTTACGCCTCAGAGTCATCTCCGAGGTCTCGCAGCCCTTCGTTAGGAACTGGGGAGATGGAGGGAGGGATGGAGGGATGGATGAGTGGAGGGAGGGACAAATAGAGGGAGATATGAAAGTGAAGAGTCATTTTGTGGTGGGGTCTTGTTACAATGTCAGGGCAGTGTTTGTGGTTTGACATGATGAAGAGCTCCAGTATTAACGGGGGTCTGAGAGGCCAGGGCTGCTTACTGTGTAGAAAGCGTCAGTATACATGACTAGACGGGTCCACTAGGCCGTGTCTGGTAGTATATCTAACTAGGCAGACAGGTAGGACACACACACACATGGATGCAATCATCCCAGCACTGTCCCAGGGTTAGTGCCACTTCAACACCCCCCCCTTCACCTTCACCCTCAACCTTCCCCAGGCTTGGACACTGATGAGTTGTTCTGCTGACACACACACACAGAGACACACACACACAGAGACACACACACACACACAGAGAGACACACAGAGACACACAGAGACACACACACACACACACAGAGACACACACACACACAGAGACACACACACACACAGAGACACACACACACTTGGGTTGAAAGCCTCGTCTGGCCGGGTCAGTGTGGAGTGTCTCAATGCTCTCTCGCTGTGTGTGTGTTAGCTAGCTAGCGTGTGTGTGTGTTTACACAGTGACTAAGTAGTTCCTGACTTGCTCAAGGCTTCTTCCTTCCTCTGTGGTTGAGCTGACTGGAGATCAGCGCCAGCTTCCTGACATGTGACCTGAAAGCAGGCTTGCTCCTCATGCCCTGAGAAGATCCAGACATGATCCAGACATGATGCAGAGAGGGTCCAGACATGATCCAGACTTGATGCAGAGAGGGTCCAGACATGATCCAGACATGATCCAGACTTGATGCAGAGAGGGTCCAGACATGATCCAGACTTGATGCAGAGAGGGTCCAGACATGATCCAGACTTGATGCAGAGAGGGTCCAGACATGATCCAGACTTGATGCAGAGAGGGTCCAGACAGGACCTGTGTGTGCTAGTATGTGTTTCTGTGTCGGCTGCAGAATATGATGGAGAATCTCAGGCAGGTTTGAGTCAAGAGGAAAACACATGCACACACATGCCTGTGGGTGGCTGGATAAAGGAGAGGCATTGAAAACCATTCATGATTATATAAGTAAATGGTTTTTTCTAGCTAGTTACCATGGTAACAGCTCTAGATTCAGCGATGCTTGTACGCGTTCTGGGGCAATTATGAACGAGCAGCCAACCTCCCTTTCTGCCCCCCTCCCTCCCTTCCTCCCTGCCTGCCTGCCTGTCTCTCTGCCCCCATCCCTCCTTCCCTCCCTCCCTTCCTCCTTTCCTGCCTGTGGTGTTCACCAACAGTAAGATATCATCAACAACGCGTTTGTTAAGCTGGAACAATATAGGAAAATGAGTGGAGCATCGATCATCAGAATGAGGTGGCAATCTGCAGTGTTTCATAAGCATCTTCCAAGTCTCTGTCTCTCTTCCCAGATGGAACGCAATTTCCTGGATAGTTTATGTGTGTGTTTGTACAGCAGAAGTTGTGGGAACATCAATATGTGGTGCATGTGTCTGTGAGTGTGTGTGTGTAGGAGCTCTGAGAACAATCTGTGGTGTGAGAATGTGTGTGTGTGTGTGAGTGTGTGTGTGTGAGAATGTGTGTGTGTGTGTGTGTGTGTGAAGCTCACCTCCAGGCGTTTAACCACCTCTCTGAAGTCCTCCGTGTTGTTGCTGACGCTCCTCAGAGACACACTCTCCCCCCTCTCATAGAAGATCCGCATGGAGGCGGGGCTCCCCAGGGTCCAGCCAATCACGTCCTTCGTGGCACAGTTAAACACCACCGCCTTGGCTTCCTGGTCCAATAGGATGAGGAAGTCGTTCGAGATGGCCAATAGCGCTTCCAGCTCCCCGCCCGCCCCGTGATCCTCCGCGTGGACCGCCCACGTGATGGCGCCCAGGCTGCGTAGCTCCGCCCCTGCGTAAGGACGGCTTTTCTCCTTCCTCTTGTGAGCCAGCGATATGAAGGGGAACTTTCCGGAAGGGTCGATGGGCGTGCTGGTGGTGTGTCGCTCCGCCAGGTCCCTCAGGTACTCCTGCCGGGTCCGCGTTGCCATGGCGCGGAACTTGTGCGATTTGTGGGCGGCGCTCTCGGCGTTGATGACCTTGGCCAGCAGGAAGTCCCGGAACACAGAGGACTTGGGGAAGGTGACGCCCTCGGGGATGGGAGGGCCGAAGGAGGGGACGTCACGGGAACGAGTGACTGCCACGCTGCAGAGGGGGAGGGAGGGGGAGAGGAGAGGAGGAAGAGAGGGAGGGAGAGAGAGAGAGGAGGGAGAGAGGACAGAACAGGGTTAAAACAACAGTAGGATTGTGTGACGTTTGGCCTGGACTTTATATGGGCATGAAAACAGGGTGCGGGTGGAGATTCTGTGGCTTGGCAAGGTTCCGGAACGTTATGAGATCAAGTAAATCAAATCATCTACAGTGCAGACCTTGGTTCTCCTCAGCAAACTATAGCAAACCTAATGTATTAGCAAATTAAGCAGGGTTTCAATGGGACTGTGGTAGAGAGACATTTAGACCAGGTTCCCGCTCCCCTTCTCTCTAAACCAACACAAGCTCTCCGGTTCCTGCCTTCTCTCTCGGTCTCCCACCGATCCCCATCCCTCTCTTTCCCCCTATCTTTCTTTTGTTCTCCGTCCTCTCCTTTTTGGGTTTATTAAGGCCCTGGAATGACCATCCCAAGCAGTCTGCCCTGTCTGGTATGTGAGGAACTCAGCTGGGTGGCCCGAGAGAGAGAGAGAGAGAGAGAGAGAGAGAGAGAGAGAGAGAGAGAGAGGGATGGAGAGGGAGGGGGATGGGAGGGGGAACGGAGGGAGGGGGAACGGAAGAAGTGAGGGGGAGGAGAGGCAGAGCAGATGAGGAAGAGAGGAGAAAGGACGGAGAGCAAAAGAAAGAAGTCTGGTGTTGCTCCTCCTTATCTCCCAACCCAGTCCCAGAGAAGGGAAATAGAAGACCTGGGCCAGGACTAATATGGTCATAACTTGCTCTCTCTCTCTCTCGCACACACACACACACACTTATCTTTCCCTCCCTCTTTTCTCCAGATAGATAAGAGTGTGTCTAACAGAGAGGGTACTGTCTAGCACTTGGGTGGTTAGCATGCATCCTGGACAGTAAATGACTAAATGTGCTTCATCACTGATGAGGGTTTGGCCTATTCTGTCCTGTGAGAAGCAGCACAGCCATGTGTTGACACTTACCAAGGCTATTTCTGCTCCTTGGAACAAGGAGGAAGTGGTTCCAATGAAAACCAGGATACGCAAAAAAGAACTGCAGCAATGATGGCTCTGAACTAGTTTGGCCCTTGGCATCTATGTGCCAACAGCTATCCTGTCTGTTTCATGTTCCGGTCTACGGCCATGCTCTGTCAGGATGGGCCGGACCCGAGCTACAGTTTACCTGTCCCAGTCTGGGCCTAAAACCTGGAGTCAGGTGGCTGAGCGGTGAGGGAGTCGGGCTAGTAATCTGAAGGTTGCCAGTTCGATTCCCGGCCATACCAAAATGACGTTGTGTCCTTGGGCAAGGCACTTCACCCTACTTGCCTAGGGGGAATGTCCCTGTACTTACTGTAAGTCACTCTGGATAAGAGCGTCATGCTAAAATGACTAAATGTAACAAATGTAAAACCGCCTGGTTTTCTACCAGGGAGCTTGTTACAGGGTGACTAGCATGTTCTCTTTAAGACGTGTTTCTCTCCTGGAAAAGGAGACAGATGAGGCAGGAGGTGGAAGCATGTTCGGAGCAGAAGTCATTACCACTGAGGCACCTTCGCTAATAATGGATACGGTTGATGACCTACATAAGCCTTTTCTGTAGCAAAACAGAAAATAAAAACGCCACTTGTGCCGAACCTCACAAAGCTAACCAAAGGCCAGTGATTCATAGTGAGAGTGAGCGAAAGAGAGAGAAAGAAAAAAAAGAGATGGAGAGAGTGGTTGAGAGAGGGAAAGAAAGAGATGTACAGGGGGTGAGCTATAGAGAAGAGGGAGAGAGAGACATTATTAGAGTGAGAGCAACTGACAGAGAAAGAGAGGGAAAAAAGGAAATACAGAGAGAGGGAGAGGGAAAGGGAGAGAGAGTGAAGGATTGAGCTGCGTTGTTCTGTCCTGACCTCCCCTGGCTGCCTGCAGATGGAAGTAAAAAAGCGTTGCCGTGGCTTCCGTGATTGCGGTCATATAAATATCCTGTGTGTGGGCAGCGTGTCTCTCTCTCTCTGCATCCAGGGCCCACGGAGCGAGCGCGGAGCAGAGGGGGAGAGAGAGCGAGCGAGCGCGCCAGCGCAGGAGAAGGGCTCCGAGCCAGGGGAGAGACACCCGCAGCAGCACCTGACCCAGATGAGAGCGCCGTGGTACAAACCCAGAGGCGAGCGTCTGGCTTGTGAAACGGTCCAAACCCAACACCACCTGTGGACTGGACGCACATCCAGGCGGCGGGCGCTCCTTAGAAATGTCAACTGTGCTGTAGAGAAGGTGGTGCTCGGTGAGAGAGTGTCTTCTAAGCATGAAGGGAAGGCATCTCCAGGCCACACCATTCACAATCACAATCAGATATGTGGCTGTGTTGCTACCCAGACAGGCACACCCATACCTGTTCTGAGGCTTAGTGTTGCTCAAGCCCTGTGTTTGACACCTGCAAACCTGCAATTAGCCTTTATATAACCAGGTTTCCCAGGTAGTTAGAATTAACAGCTTGTTATGTTCATTAAATACCCCAGTGCCTGTCCCTACACCTGCTGGAGCTAGACACTCACCACAGGAGTCAAACCACAAACAGGCTTGTTACAACGAGAAACAAACACACACACACACACACGCACGCACGCTCAAAGGCACTCGGTAAAGCAAGTTTTAACCAAGGCATTTAAAACAGCGATTGTAAGTGACCCACCTGTTGAACTTCCCGCGTTGAACCAGCCTTAACTGAAAGATAAATACCGTAGTGGACGAGGTGAACTAACTAAATAAAATGGAGGGGTGGACTTGAGTCACGTGTTTACTCTTGGTATGGGGGGGTTGACTAGGAGAGAGAGGGCGGGGCAGGCGGGCAGGCGGGGCGAAGGGGCTTGTCCAACTCTGTGCCAGGCACCCTCCGAACATGCTGGCTGGCAGCATTGTGTGAGTGTGTGTGTGTGAGAGAGTGTGTGTGCGTGTGAGTGTGTGTGTGTGAGTGTCTTTCAGCCATTGTTGCTTCCTTCTGCCACTACAGCCCTTAGCTTTGTGTGGTTCCCCATGGGGCACAATTAAGACCTCACACACAATAAACTCCAGCAGCAATTAAAGCAGCCATTAAAGAGAGAAGGAGCGAGAGAGAAGTGGGCAAAAAAGAAAGAGAGAGAGAGATGAAAGAAAGAAAGAGAAAAAGAGAGAGAGAGATGACTACTCCAAAGTTTCTCCCCCACAGCAGGAGTAGAGGCGGAGGAGGGAGGAGGGAGGGAGGAGAGATCCTCTGTTCATTACAGAGAGCCAGCTACAGATGACACCAGGCTGGAATAAAGACAGGAGATCCTGCGTTGGCTCCACCGCAGAATACCATCCCTGCATCAGTAAGGGAGAGGGCTCAGCCAGGGGATCTAGGGAAGACTAATCGAGCCCAGAGTAGAGGAGTGTCAACATGTCAGCGCAGCCTCTGATGAACAGCAGTAGCTGTGTCACTGCAGGCCACAGCAGGTGTACAGTATATGTGCGACTTGTGCGGTGCGTGTGCATGCGCATTTGTGTGTGCTAGTGTGCTACACTCACCCGTAGCTGCTGTGCGTGTGTGTTTGGGTGTGTGTGGATACGTGCATGCGCTCCCCTCACCTGTAGCTGGTGTTGTCGGAGCAGGGGTGGTGCGCGCGCACCACCACGAACACGTGCTGGAAGTGGGAGCGGATGTTTTTGGGCGTGAAGGGCAGCGCCCCGGGCTCCTGGAACACGATGGTGACAATGTCGTTCCCGATGTGGCGTTTCCGCAGCAACTGGCAGGGTAAGACACAGGGACGAAGGACTTAGGAGAAACTTCAGGGGAAAAAAAACGAGCTTTTGGGAAACACGGTGGTGGATAACGAGTGCGATCAAACGCCTAGACTAAAACTACGCCGCCTGAATTGTTACATTTTCATCGGAAGATCGCTTTCGCTGATGAAATGTAACTCCATTACCACAGGTATCCCTGCTGCCTAGGGAAAGGAAGCTCCTCTACAGCCAGACTTGAAAACCTGTCCTACCTGCTGTTTGTTGTGTGGGCGTACACAGTGCTGTGTCCTACCTGCAGCTTGTTGTGTGGGCGTACACAGTGCTGTGTCCTACCTGCTGTTTGTTGTGTGGGCGTACACAGTGCTGTGTCCTACCTGCAGCTTGTTGTGTGGGCGTACACAGTGCTGTGTCCTACCTGCAGCTTGTTGTGTGGGCGTACACAGTGCTGTGTCCTACCTGCTGCTTGTTGTGTGGGCGTACACAGTGCTGTGTCCTACCTGCTGCTTGTTGTGTGGGCGTACACAGTGCTGTGTCCTACCTGCAGCTTGTTGTGTGGGCGTACACAGTGCTGTGTCCTACCTGCTGCTTGTTGTGTGGGCGTACACAGTGCTGTGTCCTACCTGCTGTTTGTTGTTGGGGGTGTAGGGCAGCATGGTGGAGACGTGGAACATGATCTCATAGTCCTTGTAGGAGGTGTAGAGGGAGTGGGTTCCTGTGGAGTCAGCTGCAGGAGACACAGACAGGTGGACGTTAGTCACAGAGGTCTGCTTCGTGGGACTCGCTGTTCAACGGAGATTCAACAAGATAGCCTGGAAGGCCCTCGGGTTGTTTGTTCAGATAGACCATGTCTATTAGGGGTGGGGGGGAAAAAAATTATTCACATTCGAATCACGATTCAGTCTTCTAGCGATTCACAAATTTAAAAAATCATTGGTTTTTTTGTTTTTTCTTGGGAAAATTGTGAATCGATTTGTTATCGAATCGTGACCCCAAGAATCGATTCGAATCGAATCGTGAGGTACCAAAAGATTCCCACCCCTAATGTCTAACACTCTCACTCTCTCCCTCTTTCACTCTCTCCCAACTGGAGACACCTCATATCTAAAGAACCAGAGTGACTGCACCGAGCAGCATAAGCGGACCAGGGTCTTGTGGCTCATAGCAGGCAGAGAGAGAGGAGCTCGGGGAGGAAGGCAGAGAGCCAGAGGGGGAGGAGGGGCTGAGAGAGGGAGAGGTGCCAGAGGAAGGTCGGGGCGGACTGGGAATGTGAGTGCGTGATCAGAGCGTGTCCCCTCGCGCGCTGCGAGCGGCCGAGGGAGAGATCTGGAGCGCTGCCAACCCTGCCACAACATGCCTCCCCAAGTCTCATCACAGAGAGCGAATTAGTCTGGATGAGAGGGAGAGAGCGAAGGGGCGGGGACAGGGGGAGGGGGGGCATAGAAGGAGGACAGGAGGTAAGGGACGGGGAAAACTGCAGGCCGGGAGGCGGGAGGGAGTTAGAAGTTGGTAAGGAGCAGTAAAAGGGAGGAGGGGAGGATGGGAGAGGGATGAGTGGAGAAGGAGGAGCTGGGTGAGGACGGTGAGAGGAGGGGACGGCCCCTGCCTGGAACACGACGGAGAGGCCGAGGTCAGGAGGTCACACTCGGGACGGACGCCCCTGGAAGGCAAGTGTGCACTGAAGAACGCGTGTGTGAAGTGGCTCGCGGGATTTAGCAGCAGATGGTTGTGAAGCGACGTGTTCAAAGTGGGTGCGTGGGTGGGTGCGTGGGTAAGGTGTGTGTGTGGAGGCGCTAGCCCACGTACTCTTGGTGTCCAGCTGGGCGCGGTACTTGCTGAAGCCCTTCAGACGGACCTTGTCGCCCAGCAGCTGCAGGAACTCCTCCAGGGCGGGGCCGGACCCCTCGTTGTTGTACATCTCCTCCTCGCTGCTCTGGCCCGCAGCACAGTACATCACCCCCACCTTGAGCTGGAAGCTCAGCTGCAGGGACAGCACAGAGCAGGGACACACACACACACATTTACATCTCATCTCCCTCGAAATCCTTTAACAATGTTTGTTCTGGTAAAGGTTGTGTGTGTGCCTGGGTCTTGAAAGCGTAAAAACCGTGCGTCTGAGTGCATGTGTGTTTGTTTTGTATGTTTATATAAGAGTGTGTGTGTATACGTGCCTGTGTGTGTGCCTGTGTGCGTGTGTGTGTGCCCCTCCTCACCCCCTGCTCGTCCAGCTTCATGAGCTGCTCCGTGACCTTGGGGGTGTTGAGCGCCAGGCGCAGGCAGTGGGCGTTGAGCTCAGGCACCAGGTACTCCAGCACCTCCTTCAGGGGCAGGCCCCGCGCCAGGCCGTGCTTGGAGGTGGAGGGCACCGCGTCCTCCAGGATGGACCCGCGCAGGGTGTTCAGCTGGGGGGGGCGGGGGGGAGGGAGAATGACGGAGGGATGAGAAAAAAGGGACACAGATGAATAATTCAGGCCGGACCCCATCATGGTGGCGTGTGTTCACCACGTCAATAAATTCTTCTCTGAGGATACCACTGCAAACTGTCACTGAGTTATATAAGCCCTGAGAGCAGAGAGGAGCAGAGTAGAGTACAGCAGAGAAGAAGTGTCACGGAAGAATTGTTAAGCTGAGCACCATATAATTATGAGCGCGTACACAGTATGTACCAAGAGACGGACAGACAGAGAGAACGAGAGAGAGAGAACGAGAGAGAGAGAGAGAGAGAGAGAGAGAGAGAGAGAGAGAGAGAGAGAGAGAGAGAGCCCATGCTCTGTTACTCTCTCTAAGTTCTCGGCTGCTCAGTGTTGTTCAGATGGATCCACTCCAGGCTAAAACCAACTAGAGAAGGAGGATGAATAAAACAGAGGGACCAAGGCTGCTACTGCAGTCTGGAGGAAATAAACAGAGTGGAGTCCCCTAGGCTCTCACAGATACGGCTGTGTGTGTGTGTGTGTGTGTGTGTGTGTGTCTATGCACACACATTAAACCTCCAGGTAAAAGGACCTCCAAGGCCAAGCTACAGTAGTGAAGAGGACCCAGTGCTTAGGACATTACTGTTCTCCATCATCACCATCCCAGCCCACACACTCCTACCCACTCTCACGCCTGCCCACCTTCCTGGCTGAAAATAGCAATGACAAGAGAGGAATGGAGTAGGGGAGAGGATAATAGACAAGTGGGGGAGGGGGACAGGAAACTGAAAGAGGGCAGCAGCACACTGGCTTGTGCGTCACCTCGCCAGAGCAGTGTGTCCTCCAAGGGGAGCTGGCTATCTGCGCCTGCACAGCCTTAATGAAGCCCAGCTTCCACTCAGCCCAAATGCTACGGTTTAGTCTGCTTTACTGAGGAAGAGCCCGTGCTGGCAGTCTCTGAGGTGTGAGTGCTCGAGGGGAGGGGAGAGGGGGAGAGGAGGAGGAGGAGGAGGGGGAGGAGGGTTTATGGTCTTTCAGTCCTCACAGCAGAGAAGACCTTCTATGTTCCCTACCTCGCTGGTCCTGAAGATGACCCGGTAGTTGTACTGCTGCCCATGTTCCTTGTGCTCCTCCAGCTTCTCTCTGCGCAGGCTCACTGCTACTGGGCCCAGCGTCTCGTCCACACCCAGGTAGGTCCAGTGCTCTGACGGGAGGGAGGGAGGGAGAGAGAGGAGAGGGAAAGAGAGGGAGGGAGGGAAAGAGAGGGAGAGAAAGAGAGGGAGGGAGAAACAGAGGGCCAGATACAGAGATGAGGTGGGTAGCTCATTTCATTACAACCATGTTGGAGAAAACAGGAAAATAAAACATAAAAGCCGCTTCTGTCTACCAAGCCTCTGTGTCTCTCTCTCTCTCTCCCCCACACACACACACACACACACACACACACACACACACACACACACACACACACACACACACACACACACACACACACACACACACACACACACACACCACACACACACACACACACACACACACACACACACACACACCACACACACACCACACACACACACACACACACACACACACACACACACACCTCTCAGGTAGAAGCTCTTCCTGTAGTAGTAGGAGCCCAGGTCCACGTGTTCCATGATGTAGCGCTTGGTCCTGTCGGCGTGCAGGCCCGGCCCGTCCTTGGCTGCCTCCAGGACGGCCACGCCGGCGTTGGTGAAGTGGGTGCTGAGGAGGGCCTCCAGGGGCCCCGCCTCCTCCGAGCCCCCCGAGCCCCCCGAGCTGCCCCCGCTGCCGATGCTGCCCTGCTGTTGGGGGGAGGGAGGGAGGGAGGGGGGGAGTGTGTGTGTGTGTGGGTGCGTGTGAGGGGTGTGTGTGTGTGGGTACAGTATGTTGTATGTGTGTGTGTGTGTGTGGAGGGGGGGTGGTCATGTTACAGGGGGAAGGGAACTTCTCCAAGGTCTGGGGATCTCTACTGAATAAACCACGTTCAAACACAGCATTGAAAGCCTACCCGTTACAGACACTGTAAAACTTGATTGTATTCTCTAACGTCTTACAACATCTGCCCAACCTCCATGCCCAGTGCTGGCGAGGGCTGCTGCTGGCCTGCCTACCTGCTTGGAGGCACAGATGCTCCTGTCCCCCTCCCCCCCGATCTCGTTCCGGAAGCAGGGGCAGTTGAGCAGCAGCTCGTTGCTCCTCTCGTCGCCGGGGTCCAGGGCGGGGCTGGGGGCGTGTCCCGGCCCCTCCTTGGCGTTGAGCTCCTCCTGGGACCCGCAGGGCGAGCCGTACCCGCTCCCGCTCTGATTGGACGAGAGGGAGGAAGTGGCGGAGGCGGCGGCGGCGGCCGAGGCTCCCGTGGTGGTGTTCTTCCGCTTGACCACCGACTGGCGGCTCTGCACCACCTCGTTGAGGTCGAACAGGAAGGGACTGCACGTCGAAGTGAGAGAAGCCCTTCTGGCACGCCCACGGCCTGGGCGCGGGCCCCGCCTCGTCGCCCCGGCACCCGTCCTCCGCGTCCGACCCCGCCCGCGACGAGTCGCCCTCCGCCTTCACGCTGCGGAGCTTCCGGAAGATGGACTCGCCGCCCGTCTCCGACTTGGACCTCCTCTTCAGGTGCTTCTCCCTGTCCTTCAGCCGGCTGGCCGGGCTGCCCCGGGCCGGCCCCAGGGGCCCGTCGGGCAGGTCCAGGGCCGCCTGCTTCACGGGGGCCACGGTCAGCATCTCCCCCAGCCTGTCGGGCGCCGGGCTGCGCTGGTCGGGGATGTCGGTGGAGTGGTAGCCCTTGAGCATGTCGAAGAAGCTCTCCCCGGAGACGCCGTGCTTGTCGATGGAGGACGTGCTGCCGTACTCGCGGTGCATGGGCGTCCAGCCCGAGAAGGACCAGCCCTCGCTGCCGTCGCCGTCCAGCTCGCTGATGGTGATGTCGCTGTTGCTGCGCTGGCGGATGCGCCGCATGCCCTTGCGGGGGGAGCCCAGGTAGCCGTCCGGGGACAGGAAGCGGTTGTCCTTGCCCTTGCTCTGCATCTTGTTCTTCAGCGTGTTGTGGATGTTCCTCAGCATGGACGAGTCCTGCGGGCTGATCAGGTGACCCAGCTTGGCCGACAGGTTGCTATGGGCCGTTGTCGCGCTGCCGCCCCCTCCGCCCCTTTCCTTCTCTCGTTCCCTTTCTCCACTTCCTCCTCCACTTCCTCCTCCCCCACTGCTACTTCCTCCTCCTCCTCCTCCCAAACTACCACTTCCTCCTCCTCCACTTCCTCCAGAGTTGGAGGAGGTGGTGGACCCGGGTGAGTCCGTCTCCACGGTGATGTGCCACAGCCCGCCCCCTCCGTCCTTCCTGGGGGGCCAGTCTGCGACGCGGGCGCGCACCCCCATCTTGGGCACGCCGGGCGTGGCGGCGGCGGAGGAGGAGATGTGGGCGCTCTCGCTGCGAGGGGGCGGGGCTCCGCCGTTGGGCAGGCGCAGGCGGCGGGTGTAGAACTCGTCGGAGGCGGGGACGGAACCCCCGACCGAGCGCTCCGTCTGGGAACGCTTCAGGCTCGTCATGGCGACGCCGAGGGAGGGGGGGGGGCGGGGTTAGGTTCAGCAGAGGAGCTGGACCATTGTTTCCATGAAGAGGAGGGGAGACGGAGCCTCACAAAGCATGAGCCGCTGGGAGGACTGGGGGGAGGGAGGGGGAGAGAGGAAGGGAAGGAGGGAGAGGGAGAGAGGAAGGGAAGGAGGGAGAGGGAAGGGAGGGAGAGGGAGATGAGTCAATCTGCTGTTGTGTGATATTCTAGGTGGAATATGATTGTAACTGGCGCAGCAGAGAGGCGTTCCTGCACCTTGAGGGAGGCTGAGACGAAGGCTGATGGAGGGCTGGAGAACACCTGGTCTGCTGGACCTTAGATCAGCTTACTGGACTGCATTCTGGGGGGAGAGAAGGAGGGAGGAGGGGGTAGGGAGAGGGAGGGAGGGAGACGGAGAGAGAGAGAAAGAGAGAGGTTAAATAGCAACAGTAACAGGTTCCACAAAGTCAAAGCTGACCATGCAGCAAATGATTAACTACGCAGGGGAGAGTACACTACATACACCCCAAACAAGGAGATATCTGGAACAGTATCAGACAGAACAACAACAACAAACCGTTCACCGTTTGAAACACGCAGTCCATCACCATGGAGATCACCATGGAGATAAAAAGCATCTCTCTTAGATCTGCGTGGTGTATGTGTGTCAGTCAGTCAGCTAGCGTGTGTCACACTTTGCGTGTGACACCAACAGGCTGTGTTCCAACAGAACAGATGGGCCATTCCCTCATGAGGAACCTGCTTTACGTCTTCATCGCTATGGCAGCCATATGCAGCCTATCCTAAACTCTCCATGGATTTTGGCTCAAGACCAGATTTCCGGCAGACGCCTGTCCATGAGACCACAGCCAATCAGGAGGGTTATTAAGTTTGTCCTCCCCAGGATCTCACGGCTGGTTCTCCTAACCAGGGGAACTGTAATAGGCACAGACTTCTCACTGCGATTCCTGCAACGCTGCCCAAATAGTAACCAACAGACAGACTGTTCATAACACCATTCAGATAAGCAAACTGGACCCAGTTCAGTGTTAGTCTACCATCTGTTGCGAATACAAAGCCAAACGTTTTGTTTTTCTAGTTTATTAGCCTAGCCTCTCTCTTCCTTTTCCACCCCTTCTCCCTCTCCTTTTCCATTTCTCCCCCCTCTTTCTCCTCCCTCTCTCTCCTCCCTCTTTCTCCTCCCTCTTTCTCCTCCCTCTCTCTCCTCCCTCTCTCTCCTCCCTCTCTCTCCTCCCTCTTTCTCCTCCCTCTTTCTCCTCCCTCTTTCTCCTCCCTCTTTCTCCTCCCTCTCTCTCCTCCCTCTTTCTCCTCCCTCTTTCTCCCTCTCAGTTGTGTTATCACAGACACAGCTCTGGTACTTCTTGTAACACAGGGAGTTTGAAGTCTATCCTGCGAATAAATTAAAAAGCTCAAAGAACATTTCACTTTCCATTCACAGGCAGGGATGTGTGAATGTCCCCCCCCCCCCCCCCCACACTCCAGTCGGCTGTTTGAAAGGGTGAGGCTGCCTCCCTGCTGGGCACTGTGACTGAAGATCAGATGAAGTGAGGATTGGGTGTGACCGGAGATGCCCTCACACGTGATTGGCCCCTCGCGTCCTCCTCCCATGCCCTCACACGTGATTGGTCCCTCGCGTCCTCCTCCCATGCCCAGAACACAGCACATCCTCACAGGCCTAATCACTTCCACAAACTTTCTAATTCAAATGGCCGCATTCCTGCGCAGCCCAAGCCTGGGCCGTGTAAACAGAGAGGGTCCCGTGAGGATGGCTCTCTCCACGACGGGAACCAGCTCAGCTCACTAATGATGACTGGAGCTCTGCCTTCCACACACAGCAGTCTGACGTCCAAATGAGTCCTTAAAGACCCAAGGCACCTCAGGAGCAAGGCTCCTGCTCCTTAACAATGCAGTTCCCTGGGGAGGAGATGTGTGTGGGTGTGGTAGCATGGAGGGGGTACAACAGTGACAGAGAGAGCGAGCAGAGAGAGAATGTACAGGGGAAGATCAAGCATCAGAAGTGCATAGTTCTAACAGTATTGGGCTGGTTAGAGTTGTGTATTTCCAGGTCTCAGTTGATAACTGTGGTTGACTCTGATTGATGACCTCAAAATGGGGATGCAAGTTCCATTAAGTATGACAAATTGTAAAAAGAAAAAAAAAACTGGGCCTAATTTACACTTAAATGTCCATTGACAAAGTAGGCCTGCTAACTGTACCCTGTTGAGCCCCAGAGGGGATTACAGGCGGGCAAGCAATCAGTGGAGCACTGCTGCTAGTGTGGGGCTGTATGTGGGGCTGAGTGTGGTGTAGATGTGGCTGTATGTGGGGCTGTGTGGTGTGGGGCTGGTGTGTGGGGCTGTGTGTGGGGCTGAGTGTGGTGTAGATGTGGCTGTATGTGGGGCTGTGTGTAGGGCTGAGTGTGGTGTAGATGGGGCTGTATGTGGGGCTATGTGTAGGCTGAGTGTGGTGTAGATGTGGCTGTGTGTGTGTGTGTGTGTGTGGTGTGTGTGTGTGTGGCTGAGTGCCCAGGCTTGGCAGGCGGGTGGCACTGTGGTGGAGTGTGTCAGAAGCCACTGGCCCGGACAGCAATGCAGGTCAGCGCACAGTGGGGAGGCCGGGACCAAGACCGGCTAGACAGACACGCTCGAACTTTCCCTTTTCTGATCCAGTGCACCATTTAGGGGACAGGAGGTCTCTCTCTGTCACCGTGGTGACTGGAGACCATCAACATGGTCTCTCTCTCTCTCATCAACACACCGTCACACTTCCAAATGCCAGTCTGCTCCGTATCCCAGCAACCACCTGGATTCTGACTCTCTCTGTCTGCTGAAGACGTGGAGGCAAACAGAGAGGAGGGAGGAGAGTGGAAGAGCATGGAGAGAGAGGAGAGTGTGAGCGAGCGAGGGCATGACATTCTACAGTCATACCAACCCAATTACCCTGGCAGGTGCGTAGTAACCTTTACAACTACTGGCTGCTGGGGGGTGATCAGGTGGTTAATGCTTAAGTCCCTCCTGTACAACACCTCCACACTGAAGACATCCATGCAGGTGTGGGGACAAGGGGACAAGTGTGACACGGAACCTAATGAGCCAGGGAGCGGGTCACGTGTGACTGTGATTAGCCTTGCCTGGCCATCGCACACGCAAGAAGAGAACACTGGGAAGTGAAGTCAGCTGACTCACCTAACCCTATGTTTGGAGTCGCGACGTGTCGCCGTGACAACCGGGACCATGAGGTCATGTTCCTGGGAAGGAACTGTGAGCACACAGCTTGCCTGACCCCCACCCAGCAAAACCACTCCCCTCGCTAGAACAATTACTGCTGTGATCTAACAGAGGCTGTGGGCAGGAGCAGAACTTGCACCCTCATCATGACATCATAGAGGACTTGATGGTTTGTGGGAGCAAATGAATACGCTGAAGTCATTATGATGTCACATTATGATGTCACAGTGGATTATCTTAAAGTATGTGACCCCATTATGTCTATGTGTGACCCCAGAAGGATGTCATAAAAGAATCACAGCATGTAATCAAAGATAAATACATAATCAGCCTAGTATGTAACGATGATGTGGGTGAAGACATGACTGGATGAAGTCATTATGATGTCACAGTGCGTGTCTTTGAAGAACGCGACTCCGGCTTATGATGTCATAAAGGAATCGCCGGCGTAAGTAACCGAGGATCAACACATAAATCAACCTACCGAGTGAGGACAACCTAGCGTCCGCTACGGACGGTTTGTGAATGATTTCGAGGGAGGTGATTGGTTGGTGGAGCGCGGAGGAGTCCTGGGGGCTGGGCTGAAGGCAGAGAGGTAGCAGACAGGTGCTGCAGAGGGCCAGGAGGCCTGTGCAGCAGAGTGAGTCACACACAGCTGCCAAATTACAGAGCAGCTGTGACTGACAGGCAGCCAGACAGCCAGTCAGACACAGAGACGCAGCCTAGGGCTGCCACAGAGGACATTGTGACTAACAATGAGACAGAGGTGTCACTTGAAGGGTGTCAGACACAGTCAGAGAAGAGCCTCGCTAAACGTTGGGGACACATTTCCAATCTTGGGCATGTTCCTGTTCATGTCTCATGTTGTAGAGACTCCTGACAACAGAGGAAACTCCTGCGGAGATCTTACCAGAGATGGCAAAAGTACACACATCCTTCACTCAAGTAGAAGTACAGATACTCATGTTTAAAAAGACTCTGGTAAGAGTGGAAGTGCTGATTACTGTGCCTTGAGTGAAAAAGTGTAAAGAAAATAAGATTTGTTTTCCTTTTTTTTTTCCATATTTTGAAACCTCCCCCACACACACACACAAAAGTTTCAAGTTTTTTCAAAAAGTAAACTTTTTTTTTTTCAAATCTTTTTTCAAAAGAGAAGATGAAGGTGTCCCACACCAATAAAGAACTGCCGATCACAGACGTGTCTGCATGCCACACAGTCACTCACACGTCAGTCACATGTAAATCACACGTCAGTCACTGCCCACCTGGAAGTCGACAGTTGAGACAGTGACTCCATCTGGGCTCCGACAGTCTTGTCACACATCTGCTGTGTGTGTGTGTGTGTGTGTGTGTGTCTGTGTCTGTGTGTGTGTGTGTGTGTGCGTGCGTGCGTAGGTAAATTGTACCCAAAGCGCCTCAGGCCTAAGATAAAACCTTGACTATGAGTCACACAAGCAGCACAGCTACACTGTACACAGGTGCCGGGACACTGACAACCCCGTACACTAGTGCAATGACAGATGATCATAGGCTTCCTCTCTCACAGAGGGGGGTTTTCAAAGGCTCACCAGCCCTCCACCCTTCTGACACTTCCTGGTCCAAGTTCTCTGTGCTTCAGCAGGAGATGTGAGAGAATCTGTGTTCAGTTACGCCAGAAGGTTCCGGAAGGAAATGAAAGGCATTCTCTCTGAGGGTGGGCCGGGCGGTGTCAGAGCAGAGCCGATACAGCAGGATGCAGCGTGTGGTGTCGGGTGAGACCGCAGTGGGTGGGCAGCAGTGTGTCAACTTTCAGCGGCAAAAAACAAAACAAAACAAAAGTTGAAATTCTAATTGTGTGGAAAGATAAACGTGATATTGTCTTCCTACCAAGCAGAGATCCGTATGTGTGTTTGTGTGTGTGTGTGTGTGTGTGGCAGACACTCCTCTGGGACTCATTCAGATGTAAAAAGGGGCTTTCTGCACTTCGAGTTCAGCATTGTTGTCTTGTTCCCTGAAGTGTGAAATTGCAAAGGCGTTTCTTCTCCCTGTCACAGGCTGATGTGTGTGTGTGTTTAACAGCTAACCATGGAGGCCAGAGAGGCTTGGGGTTGCCTGGTGGTTAGAGGCTGTATAGCTCTACGATTTGTGGCTGACCATGTTCCCCCTCTAAACACCATGTTCACCCCAGCAGAGGAAGCCTGCAGCCAACTAACTGTTGGCTGGAAGTGAGGGAGAGTGTGTGACTAACCCTCAGTCACACACTCTCCCTCACTTCCTGTTTCCCTTTCCTCTGCGGGGCTCTGACTCCTCCAGGAATTGTATCCTACCTCGGCCTGTAAGGAGGCTGGGAGCGAGGGGGGAGCGATGGGGGGTGGGGAGAAAGGAGAAAGTGAAATGGGTTGAAAATCTCTGCTGCTACTCGAAATACCGCTATCCCCCTTTTGTGAGTTGAGTTCATGAAAACGAAGGAAAGGCGGTAATGGATTGTCGGGGTAAAAAATGGAGGCCTTCTCGTTTAGGACAGGACTTTGAGGCGACTCTGACACAGGGAGCGTAGAGAAGCAGCACAGGTCAGAGCCTGGCAGACCGAGATGAGCGCACATCTATATTTGATGAGAGCGGTGATATGTGCGTGTGTGTATGCCTCAATGTGTGTGTGTGTGTGTGTGTCTCTGTGCCTGTACATCTGTGTGTGTGAGCAAGTGTGTGAGATTGTGTGTGTGTGTGTGTGCGTGCTGTCACCTGAAATGGAGTACTTGGGAACAACCCTTCTACAGGGGCTTGTTAGCGAGCAGAGTGAGGGAAGAAATCCAGCCAGCAACACAAGCTTGGAGGACACCTAGCTCTCTCAGTCTGAGAATACATCTACCTGAGAAACAGACTTTTGGAGAAAGCACTGAGAACGGAAAAGTACTGCGGTACCTCCAGTCTAAAGCTGTGCATGGTTCCTTCCTCTCTGCTGGCCCCCCGAACCCAGGACCCATCCCAGGACCCCTGTGTGGGTCGCGTGAGCCTCCACATCCAATCCATGCAGCTGATCGAGCGATCTATTATTAATGGTTGGCGGGGGAGGGTTGGTGGAGTGGTTTTCCCAGAGGGTAGGATCTGGTATTTATAGGTCTATGATAGTGATGTAACTACCTGATCTCTTAGAGAGCTGTGTCCGTGTGTGTTTGTGCAGCAGGATGTGGGGAGGGGAGGAGCGTTGGTTAGAACTCAGCCAAGCTTCGGAGTGTGATATTTCAAAGTTCCTGACCTATGGGAACTTGGTGAACAAGTAATTTACAGTCACATGGTCGCCTTCACACCTCTCCAACACAAGGACTCTTCTATATCAAATAAATAATAAATAAATAAATGGGTAGTTAAACACACACACAAAGGCACACAAAGGCACACAAACACCCCCCCCTCTCTCTCTCTCCCCCCCCCCCCCTCTCTAAGAGAACCCTTTAAAAAGGGTCTGTTCCAGTTTGCAGAACAACACAGCATCTATAAATACACAGCTCGGCAGTGGAGTTTAGGACAGGATGTTTCAGGGGTATTGATTTGCTAGTAGGTGGGTGTTTTCTTTTCTCCAAAGATGCTTTGGTTTGGGGGGCTTTGGCACAGAGAGAGGGATGGATGGGGAGAGAGAGAGAGAGAGGGAGAGAGAGAGAGAGAGAGAGAGAGAGCGAGAGAGAGAGGGAGAGATAAGAGATAAAGAGAGGGATTTAGAAAGAGCAAGAAAGAAAGAAAGAGACCTGGACATATGAAAGGAGGTGTAATTAAGAGGCCGCAGTTATGATGTGGGAGGTTGTAGCTCCCTGGGACTAAACAAAGACAGCAGTCTACCATCCAATCAGGGAGACTTGTGAGGAGCTCAACTGCCACAGAAAACGTCCTTAACAGACCTCTCCATCTGACGACTCCCTCACCTCCTGAAACTTCAACTTTCCATTCGACAGGGGCGTGTGCTCTGTGAATGAGATTCCCCTGCAGCGGGGGCCCAAGCTAGGCTGCATCGCAGGATAAAGGGCTCGTCTATCGATTGGGCTGTAGCTGTACAGTGGCGATCAATGGAGGGCCAAGCCAACTACACATGTTAACTGTCCGGAGCAAAGTAGGGACATTCTGAGCCCTGTTTAAGAACAAGTGTTGCATGAGCAACGCCCACGCCACAGAGCTCCACACACCGGAGTATTGATCTGCAGTGAGCTGTAACCATACAGCAGCCTGTTTTGATCCAAGCCCAGTTCAGCCCAATTACTGGGCCTTTCACAGCCCTGACTGCTGTGGAATCGGAGCCAGGGTGGGGTGTGGGGTGAGGGGTGAGGGGTGAGGACCTCAAAACCTTCTCTCCTTTAGAACTCAGCCCACCAGTCAGTCGCGGAGTGCTCGCATGAGATTAACAAATATCAAAGACTAAAATCTACAATCCTTTTAAAATGTTTATGTCAACAGCCCTTCATTCACAGCGTCTGAAAAGTCCTGCGACTGTCCGGGACTTTCACACGACTAACACAAACTATGATCAGATCGTCCCACCTGACCCCGCCTCGATGGCACAGTCACATGGGGCTGAGGTTGTGCCAGTCAGGCTGGCAGCTGGCGAGCTAACTTTGTAAGGTGATTTGTTCCTAAGTTGTGTAGTCAAACCGCGATGCCCAAAACAATGCTACAGGATGCTAATGCTAACGGACCGTTCGGTTGCCAGTGTTCCGTTCCCTCTCTCTCACTCTGGCAGCCATAGCAACAGAGCTGCAAACATGTGATCGCCTCTGAATAATGTCTGCCTCGACAACTGTAGGAGAAATGCAAAAAAGCCGTTGTATAGGCGGTGGTTGGGTGGTAAATCTCTCTGCTGGGAGCCCACCAGGGAGCACCCCCCACCCCCCTCCTCCACCCTCCCCACCTCCTACACACCAGCATCAAGAGGCCTCTCATCTCTGCCAATCAGTGAACGCTAAGCGGCCATTTGTTGTGAAAATGGGCTTCAGTGGCCCCCCTCCTCCTCCTTCTCCTCCCTCCCTCCCTCCTCCTGATAAGTGCATCCTCCTCTCTTTCTCCTCCACCGTGGGCCTTAGCAACACCACGGCAACGCTGGGAGAGAAGGCACGGCACTGAGGGGTACAGAAATAGCGGAGCAAGCCATCGAAAGAAAAAGTGCTAGAGAGGAGAGAAGAGAGAGAAAGAGAGGAGAGAGAGAGAGAGAAAGAGAGGAGAGAGAGAGATGGAGCAAGTGAGAGAGAGACATAGTGTAATTAACACAGTGGGTGAGAGCTGGACTGACAGGCAGGGGGGACACAGGGAGACTGAAAAAGTAGAAAAGGTTGACAAGAATGAAAGGACTGGGAGTAAAGTAGAAAGAAAGAAGAAGAAAGTGCAAGACAAAGAGTGAGAGAGTGAGAGTGAGATAGAGAGTGAGAGAGAGAGAGAGAGAGCGAGAGAGAGAGAGAGAGAGAGAGAGAGAGAAAGGAAAAGAGAAAGTGGAGTGAGTCAGTGAGAGAGAGGAAAAAAGATTCCTAAGCAGAGAGGAGGAGGATGGGAAGAATGCGAGAGAACACCATGTGACTCCAGTCGTCAGCGCGCTGGAGAGGTGGAGGGAAACTTGGAAGAGATCAGGCCAGAGATCAGGCCAGAGATCAGGCCAGAGATCAGGCCAGAGATCAGGCCAGAGATCAGGCCAGAGATCAGGCCAGAGAAGGTGCTGCTGCTGGGGCTGGAAAGCTATCCAAGGTCTCATGGAAATCCAAACAGTGGACGAGATCCGGTTTCCAAACATAGAGTGAGAGGGGCTTAGCCCCTGCACTGCCCCCCCCGGCCAGGGCCAGAGGAGCGGAGGGAGAAGGGAGGGGGGTAGAGGAGGGGGAGGAAGTTGATAATTACAAGATGTCACCTGCCGCTCCAAAAACACCAAGGACAACAAACTGGACCAGCACCTCAATGACTCACCTCCTCCCTCCACCCCCTCCAGACGGCCCGGTAGAAGCTAATCACAGGTAACAACAAGGCTATTTGTGTGAGGAGAGGGAACCTGAGGGGGAAGAGAGAGAGAGAGAGAGAGGACGAGGACTTGAGGTGATGATCGGCAGCCTTCCATGTCTGGTCAGGTCTTCCACAAGCGGCCTGATTAAGAGACCATCACGCTGCTTGGCACAGTATACAGAGTCGTACGCAGTTCTGTTGCTGAGATCCAAAATGGCGCCTGCGTGTCTGTGTGTGGGCGATGGTGTGTTGATCAGGTGTTCTGGAACAGCATTGCGGTGGGGAGGAGAGGGAGAGAGAGAGACAGACAGAGAAAGACAGAGACTAGGGGAGAGTCGCTCTCGCGTCGAGTCTGTCTGTACGTTGACTGTGCACCACCGTCGCTCAGAGAAGCAGGGGAGGACAGGCAGGCAGGCCGAGAGCTGAGTAGGAATGTAACCTGGCGTGGACGTTTGGGAAACATCTGGCTGAGAAAAAAAAGCTGGCAGCTGGTTGGTCCTGGACTGTCCGGCCAGGACCAATCACCTGCCTCCTTTGGGAGAGTGGCACAGCCAGCACTGGGCGACACTGAACAGGAAGCAGCTCTCATCCACTTCCTGTGCCGCTCTATGGCTTGGGGAAGTGACAGGGTCTTGCCCGATGCAGGAAGTCCATCTGGGCTCCTTTTTTGGGGAGGTTCTGGTGAAAAGATGGTGCCAGAGGGTTCATGATGTCCACTATAACCCCTGCTGACAGTAATGTTGTGACTCTGGTTTAATTACTAGAGCAGGGCCGGGCCAGGCTGGTGTGACTAATGAGAGATGGGGGGGCCGTGTCGGGTGGAAGCTCATTTGACGCCACAGCTTGACAGTTGGATTGGTGCAGCTTGGGAGCAAAGTGGTGGTGAGACCGCAGGAGGAATGAGAGATGGAGGGAGGAAAAATGACTTCACTCAGTGCGAGTGTGTGTGGGAGTGAGCTGGGGAGAGAGAGGGAGCGGGAGAGAGAGCGAAGCAGAGAGGGAGAGAGAGGTAGGGATATGAAGAGAGCGAGGCAGAGAGAGAGAGAGAGAGAGAGAGAGAGAGAGAGAGAGAGAGAGGGAGAGAGAGAGAGGGAGCGGGAAAGAGAGCGAGGCAGAGAGAGAGAGAGAGGTAGGGATATGAAGAGAGCGAGCGAGTGAGTCAGACTGTTATCTCCTTCCCCTCCCTCTCTGAAGCTGTACAGATAGCTGAGGCAAGGGCAGGAGTCAACATTGACCTCCCATCTCTGATATATGGCCAATCAGAGAAGGGCTTTGAGGATCACAGAGCTGGGCACCGTTCACACACAGTAGAACTGCCGTAACACGACCGCAGTGGAAGCATTCCGGACACTTCCTATCAACACCTGAAGAAAGACGTGCTTCCAGTAAACGATCTGAGCAGAGATGGGGATCAACGTCAGACTGATGTCAGATGTATTCAATGTAGTGTGAATATCGATTTATTTTCGTTCACTATTTGGAGACATTTCAACTGACTGTCATTCAATTCTGCCTGTGTGTGTGTGTGTGTGTGTGCGCGTGCGTCAGACTTCTGTTTGTAGCTCAGTCACAGATGAGTTATCCTAAAAGGAGCTGTCAGATGTGTGTGTGTGTGTGTGTGTGTGTGTGTGTGTGTGTGTGTGTGTGTGTGGACTGTGGCGGAGGTGACAGGAGAAGAATCAATTATATGGGATGAACCTGGAGCACAGGGCATTGTGGATATCTAGGAAGGTTGGACAAGGGCAGAACCAGTCACCTCTCCCCACGACACACACACACACACACACACACACACACACACACACACACACTAGATCCATGGCAGCCCTAAATACACCAGCAAATGCAGAAATGACAGAAAAACCACCCCACCAATGACAGATCTACCTGGTGGGTTGAGCCAATGACAGAGCAGCATCACCTCAGGAGGTGAGGAAGAACAGGAAACAGGCCTAAGCGAAGGTGGAAATGTTTCTCCTGCGAACAAAATGTAGCATCATACTGTAGCATACGGTACCACAGCATGAAGCAGAGTCTAAATGCGACATAATCCAGAAATGGTGATTATAAGTGAGTCCACATATCAAACCTGAGAGATTTCTTTCCTGAGAGATTTCAACTGGGAGAATTACATTTAAAAAAAAATCCACATTATCCCGGCTTGCCAAAATATACGGCTTTTAGAAATCTGTCGCTGGCTACAGCGTAACAAGAAGAGGACTTCTGGTTTCGGCTCCAACTGAAACTGTCACCCCGCCTCCATCGGCAACACCCTCGGCAACACCACGCTCATCCATAGGATGAAGACCCAGCCCAACTGCTGTTATGATTAAACGCATGAAGAGCCTTCCACTCCTTAAAGCATTAGCAGAAAGGGCCTGGATGACTGTACTGGGTCGCTCGGTAACGATGCATCACCCTGGTTACGGTACTTCTGTACAACCTCGGCTAAGTGTATGTGGATGGGAGGTCAGGGTTGCAGTAGTGAGCGGTGAATCTCGGGGCTGGGCATGTACATGAAAGATAGATCCTGCAGGAGGGACCTCACAGGCGAGGCCCTCGTGTAAATACTCTCCCACCAGCTCAGAGAGACGATCTGTCAAGCACCCTGACCCACAAGGGACCTATCCACACACACACACACACACACACACACACACACACACACGCTCAGACACACACAATGAGGTCTTTGTTCGAACATGGTGTTTCATGAGTTGGCCTCTGAACGCAGATGCTCTCAGCATGCGGCTATCCCCAAACATGCTCCAGTCCAGTCTGGGCCTCAGACGGCGCCCATGTAGAACTCCTCAACAACACCATGTGTCATGTTCACAGCTTTCTGAAGTCCTCTGGCTTCATGCAGAAGCAGTGCATGGATCCCTAACCCCCCCCCCCCCCCCACACACACACACACACACACACACACACTGGTCACACGCCTGCCTCACCAGCCTCCACAGGTCACCCACCTAACAACCAGCCACCCCCCCCCACCCCCCCCCCACCCCTCCCCCCCACCCCTCATCCCCCTCCCGCCTGGACGCTAGCAGCTAGCTGGAGCCAACGTAGGAGAGTGAGTGGGCGGGGATGATAGCAGTGTTTAGAATCTGCAGCCGGCGAGCAATGGATGAGGAGGAGGAGGAGGAGGAGGTGGAGGAAGAGGAAAACACAAAGGCGTAGTGTACTGTTTCAGGAACGCAGCACACAGAGCTACGTTAGACGAGGGTGGCCTTTACACACCCCTATCCTCTGCAGCTCTCAACATCATCTATTGTTATTGAACAAGGGCAGGAAAAAACGACAGCTCTGTGTGATGGAACGGCCAGAGAGAGAGAGACAGAGAGAGAGACAGAGAGAGAGAGACAGAGAGAGAGATGAAGATACTAAAGTGATTCGCAGGAGACAGACTGGTACCACAGTCATTTTGTGAATAGAAGAAAAACATATATATACTGTTTTTAACACGACACACTGTCCCTCCAGTGGCAACTGCAGCACCTTTTAATTTGACTTGGCACTGCATGGGAACAGTGTCCTTGAAAACAAACTGAACTGTAAGACAGTGTGGGGAGAGAGAACACAGAACCCTTCATTAGATAACGGTCTTTTGACTGAGCTAGTTTGGGAGTGAATACCTACTTTGCCGCCTGAATATCGCACAGGCTTCACAGTCGGTCCCTGAGGTGGATACCTGAAGGAGATGAAGAAAGAAAAAAAATAAGATTATCAGCAACATAAAAGTACAGCGCATCCTCGACATCTTGTTCTTCCTCCTCCTCTGCCTCGCCACAAACACGCTCAGACATCTGAAGGCTGCGCGCCGCGTGTGAGTGGGTTGGCAATGAAGAGCTGGAATGTTTTCCAAAGTCAAGTAGATTCTTCTGTGGGTCAAATCAGGAACGTGGACTCGGTTCCATGATTCATTCCCGATGCCCACAGGGACATGGCCTGTCACCGTTTGGAGAGACGAGGAGGAGGAGGAACGAGGAAGGCTGAGAACAGAACGACCAGGTCTGACCTGGGCCCAGAGTCAGCAGCAGGTAGGGCTGCTGGCCTGGGGGTCATGGTCTAGGTTAAGTGGGGGTCAGGTGGCTGAGCGGTTAGGGAATCGGGCTAGTAATCAGATGGTTGCCGGTTCGATTCTGGCTGTGAAAAATGACGTTGTGTCCTTGGGCAAGGACACTTCACCCTACTTGCCTCGGGGGGAATGTCCCTGTACTTACTGTAAGTCACTTGGGATAAGAGCGTCTGCTAAATGACTAAATGTAAGTGGACAGCACTAAAACACAGCTGTTCATCCTGTCTTCATTACCGCTAAACCACTCGACCTTTTCACCTTCCATCCTTTTCTCAGTCCTTCATTCCTTCCTTCTCTCATTCAATCCTTCCCTCCAACCATTATTCATGGAGCATTTGAAAACCTATCTGGTCCCACCACCCATCTTACACCACCACCCGTGGGCGCACACACGCACACACACACAGGATATTCTGGAACAGCTGATGAGCTACTCCACACAAGATGGACGGCCATCACGTCCCCGTTGTACAGGGATGCCTGGAGGAACGAAACAACTACACACTTAAGTCAAAGGAGCCAATAATACATCTGATGTCTCAGTAAAATGGTGGTTCAGCAAGGATACAGCTGTAATTATTGGCTGAGATCGGCTGAGTTCTATGCACCAGAAGATCACAACAACATCACTTTGACAAAACAGAGGGGGGGGGGGGGGGGTATTAGTCCAGTAACTATGGAGATTTAATTAGATAGTCTTATAAAGAGCTTTTAGAAGGGAGAACTGGAGAAGAAAAAAAAAGATTATCGCATACATAATAGGGCAGATATTGTCTTAACACAAATTAAAACATGCCTTGGCAACAGGAAACTGTGCCCCATTGATGCACAACATTATTGGGTGTGCCTGCCTTCTAATGATCGATCGCATAGTGAATCAATGGATTTTGTCGCAACAGTTCCTTTCGATGGAGTCTACCACCCATGAAAACAAATGTTCTCCAAATGTTTAGATGTGTGATTGTTTGGAGGTGATACAGTAAAACATTTTAACAAATAAAAATGCCCCAGCTTTAACCAACGCAAGCACACCCTCTCCAGTATACAAACATGTCATAGGGAGTCGATGAGTTGATAAGTGTATTGAACTACTGTTCCGTCCCTGGTTTAAATGACTGGAGCCTCTGAACACTGTGAACAGATTTGATTCAACTAAAAGATCCCCCAAAGATAGTGGCATTTGAATCCACTCGGAATTATTTCGCATATTTTCTTTATCCACCGTCGGCTTCCTCCAGAATCGTCCCCCTGATTGGTTGGTTTGGGTTAGGCTCATTAGAACTACATTAAACATGAAGCTGTCAGTGGGAAGCACCGAGTTTAACTCTCCCATAGAGAGTTGAGGATGAAACCATCACTAAACCTTTGCCTCGAGCCAACTATCTAAGAACAGAACTCACTCCTCCTTCCAATCACTTCCTGTTTAGAATCACGACATCATGGGGCCCAGCTGTGAGGAAGCGTATCTGCTGCTGGTGGCTCACAGATACTTCCAAAACACTGTCCCTCCCTGTTTGTTTTTAAACCTGGTGACACACACACACTTCCTGTCCATTGTGCAAGTCTCCCGCTGTGCTTCCTGAGGATCTCTGTGGCAGCAGGACCGTACCAACAGGACCAGGAACACACAGGCCGGACCGTACCAACAGGACCAGGAACACACAGGCCGGACCATACCAATAAGACCAGGAACACAGAGGCCGGACCGTAACAACAGGACCAGGAACACACAGGCCGGACCGTACCAACAGGACCAGGAACACACAGGCCGGACCATACCAACAGGACCAGGAACACACTAATGCTGAGCATTTAAAAAAAAAAAAGTAAAGCAGCCTGTATTTATCCTATTGAAATTATTTCACACGCATGCACGCACACACGCACGCACACGCACGCACGCACACGGTTATATCAGTAAGCTGAACATCCTGTAAATCCCAGACTAACCAAATACTCACTTGAATCCTTTCTGTCAGCATCACACCCACCATCCACAGTCCACACCCATCGGTGCAACAGCAGCAGAGCTAACATGACCTGCACAGCACCATGCTGTGGCAGGGCCTGTGGCTGGGCCCGTAAGGGTCTACAGACTAGCTGAGAGACAGACAGGCCTGGAGCAGTCTTATCTAAACACAGGCCCAGGTGCTGGGGTGCTGGCTGACTGGAGGACGGGATCCTGGGACTCAAAGCAGCACACCCTTCCAGCTCACAGCACAAATCCAGAACGAAGGGAACACATAAATACATCAATGTGACTTTGGCTCTAATCTGTTCCGGAGGAGTGTGATTAGAGGGAGGTGTGTCAGCGCTGGGCTGGAACACAGGACGGGAGCAGGGTTGGGGTCCGTCACTAGGAAGGATCTAGAAGCTGCAGCTGCTTCAGGCAGCAAGGGGCAGAAACACAGACACACCATCACACTCCCCTAATCCCACAGGTTGAGGATCGGGAGCACTGTGTGTGTGTGTGTGTATTTACACACTGTGCGTGTGTATATGTAGAGTACATATGTGTGTGTGTGTGTGTGTGTGAGAGAGGGCATGCGTTGCTTCTCTCCTTCCTGTTCACCTGGGGGCAGGAAGAGGCAGCGTGAGACCGGGACAGAGGGAGAGAGGACCTGTCACACACGAGATGAATCACCTCGAGGAAGGCTTGGGCCCGGCTGCATTCCTCCAGTCTGACACACTGACTCACCTACTGGGGAGGGAGGGTGGGGGGGGGGGGAGGCAGGGGAGGGGAGGCAGGAGGGGCCAAGAGACGACAACAGGAACAGAGGGGGAAGAGAACACAGCAGGCAGGGGGAAAAAAACAGGTTGAGGTGAAGGAAGGAAAGAGGAGGGAGTGGGAGAAGGTGGAGGGGGGAGGTGAAGAGGAGAGCTCAGTGGGTGTTGTGGTGCAGCGACACACAGAGAGCTGCCCTGTTAAAACCATCTTCCTTCTGCTCAGCAGTTGGGGCCAAACCCACAAGGCTTTCCAGCTGCTTTCACAGGCAGCCTGAACTCAAATTCCTCCGTCTGACGATTTATTTCTTCCAGCTCGACGGGGAGAGAGAGTGCTGTGGGAACGCGGTCTCTGTGTTCGTTGGTTCTGGTCTGGTTTGTTTTCTTGGCGAGGTTTGTCCCATGCATTCTGGTGTCGCCGCCTCAGAGAAGGCTGGGGCTCTGCGATGGGAGCTTTGCTCGGTGAACTGGGTGTCTATGACAAGTTCAATCGGAGAAAAGTCGCTTCTAATCTCAACGATGCACTGAGAGTGTGGATTCCACCGTGAGCCTTCATAAAGGTCTATCATTACTAACCTAAAGCCCATCCAAGCTATCCACAATAAACCCAAATCGAACAAGTTATCTGGATGGTTAGCTGGTCTTCAGCACAGTTGCCAACCCTGCATGCCGGTATGGATTATAGAAGTGTTACGTGGGAGTCTTTAGCAGCCATATTTCATTCTGCAGTTTTCACCAAAATCCCAACACGTATCGGAGTCCAGAGCATTAGCTCATGTTACAGGTCGTAAAAGCGATCATCTCCAGATGTCTCCAGTCTGGAGATCACACAGAGGAGCCAGGCCCTGCAGACTGGAGAGGCTTCTCCAGGAGCATTCAGCTCCTCTGTGGTCAGGATACTACGGATGTCTCCCCTGAGAGGAGAGCAGTGTACTGGATATCGTTTGTTTACAGTGTCCATCCCCCTCACGTTACCGTGAATGGGTACACATTGGCAATCTCGGTGTTTCTTTTCCAACAGGTCCAGAATGTAGTTGTCACTGAACCCATTTGGTACCAAGATGGGGATAGTCATCTTGGAATGTCACCCACAACGTCCGGTCTCCATCCCTGTGGGAGAAGCTGTTCCAGGGACTGGCCTCTCTTGAGTTCTAGTCATTGTTTCTTTTCCACCCTCAAAAGACCACAGAGAGGACACAACATGGCCGACATGAGAGCTTGGAAATACCCAGCTGCACAACGAGACACTGTTGCTGCTTCTGGTCTAATCATAGATGCTGATGAGAGCTTGTGTGTCCCCTCTGAGACAGGGGCACATTATTAGGTCCACACTCTCTAGGCTGCTGAAAGGCACACAAAAGAGTTGCTCAGAGAGCTGGGAACTGGTCTCAAATCTAAAATATCACAGAATTAAAGTGCCGCCCTTTTAAGCAGTGCATTACGTACTCGCGGCGGATGTCATGGAGCAACACAAAACGCAAGAGATGCCACACATTAACCCTGATCTCTCTCTCTCGCTCTCCAGATTTGAGAAGCTCCCCGAAGCTGAGAGAATCATTAACACGATTAAAAGTACTTTGTTATTGTGTAAACTCATGCTCTTAAAACGCCTGCTCTTAAAAAATCCTGTGACATAGGTTTGAGTGAAAATGCCAAGTCTGTAAAAAAAAAAAAAAAGAAAAAAAAAAAAAGGCTGCACTCAAGTTCCTGATAAAAGAGAAAGGTGTTGACTTTACAACCGACCATAAAAAAGATCAGCCTTGTTTCCCCCCCCCCCCCAGACGAAATAGCAGCTGCACTTAACACACGGGCAAGCAGGGCTTCCAAGCTTGAGGCAGGCTGAGGTGAAAGAGAACATCAGTTACCATCCCAGAGCTGCTGTGGGACCTTCAGCCAGGATCAGAGACTGAAGGAGAGCTTACTGACACTCTTCCAAACTCCAGACGGGTTTGTGAGAAAACCGTCGTGACGGATTCACTTCAAACCTGCCAGAGTCGGCACAAGCCTCTTTTGTTTTTCTCCGCCTATCGCAACTTTCCCTCAGAATCTTGCTTTTTCTCTCTCTAAAGCTCCTTCGCTCAGCCCCTTCCACCTAACTTTCCTCCTCTTTTCTCAAGTATCTTCTCCACGTCTCCCCATCTAACTTGATTCTGTCCTCAGATTCACTCTCTACCTTCACATAGCTACTAAGCAGACTTTTCCGATCAGTCAAAACAAAGTCCAGGAAGTTTCTTCCCACGCTCCTCCCCTCCCACGACAAGGAACCCGATACGGTCCAGTGAGGGTGTGCATTTGACTGCTGGCTAAACATTCCTCTGAGCACAGCATGGATTGGTGAACGATTTGGTCAACACACACACACACACACACAGACATATATATATAGGACATACAGTGTATACACACACACACACACTGCGCTTGTCGCAGTTTAGAGCCACCCTACTGCGTTGCACCCATCAATTAGGCGATGAGAGGGTGAAGTGACCCAAGACTTCTCAGGTTAGGCGTTTGTGTGCGTGTGTGTGTGACTAAGTCCGGAAGTACCCATTGGTGCGCATCACCTCCCTATTAGCGAGGGTGGATGAGGGTAGAAGTTCATGGAGGGGCCAGTGCAGCGAGACACGCTCCCAGCCAGCATCAGAGGGAGTGTGAGCTGGGAGACATTCTCCCCACGTCTGGAGAGTCTCAGCCACGAGGACCAGCACACAGCCAGGGTGTCATGGCCGCCTTCGCATCAATCTGAGGGAAAACCTGGCAGACCTGAGGTCACGACTAACACTAGATATCTTCCAAACTCGGCTGAAGAGATGAGCAGGCTTCCAGAGAGAGAGAGAGAGAGAGAGAGAGAGGGGGAGAGAGAGGGAGAGAGAGACAGAGAGAGACAGAGACAGAGTGAGGAGAGAGAGAGAGCCAAAGAGAGCGAGCGAGCGAGAGAGAGAGAGAGAGCGAGAACCAAAGAGAGAGAGAAAGAGAGAGCTCAGTCAGCAGAGGGGAAATAGTGCAGAGGCAGTAAACTGTGACCGGACCAAACCAGGATAAGTTATTTGGGGACAGTGAGACGTAAAAAGAAAAAGCGCAGAGCAGGAGAGATGGAGAGAGCAGAGAGGAGACAAACAGAGGAGTAGGAGGAAGAAGCAGACTAGGAGGAGATCTATAACCACTCCACCATAAACAGAAAAGGAGTTCAGAAGTTTGCCTGCAGCTACACTTTCCGGAAGCCTGTGGAAGAATCCCCCACACAGCTGTTCTCTCCCCCTTTTCTTCACACTCTCTCTCTCTCTCTCTCTCTCTCTCTGTCACTCCGTTTCACACACTCTGTCACACTCTCTCTCTCTGTGACCTGAGGTACAGGGTTACGGAGGGGTAGGAGATGAGAGGCGTGCATGCCGCTAACTAGCCTCCCCCACGCTAACCCCTGGAGCTAACCCTTGATACTGATCTGAGGTCAGCTCAGCCTGTCAGCGGTTAATGGTCCCAGCTATGAATTAGAGCAGGTAAACTGATCTGGGGGTGCAGATCACAGGACAGCCCTCCCCGGGCCCCTGATGAAGCCTGCAGGAAACCCCAGAGGAGCAGGAGAGCTCCAGTAATGAAAAACTGTAAATCAGCAGAGTCTCAGTCTCTCTGCTCATTAAACCTGGGCACTGCTGTCCGCCCCCAAGACACCCACTGTCAGCGCCCTCTCCTTGTCTCTCCATCCTGTCCTCTCTCTCTACTTCCCTCTCTCTCTCTGTGTCTCTCTGTGTCTCTGTGTCTCTCTCTCTACTTCCCCCTCTCTCTACTTCCCTCTCTCTCTACTTCCCTCTCTCTCTACTTCGCTCTCTCTCTGTCTGTGTCCCTCTCTCTCTACTTCCCTCTCTCTCTACTTCCCTCTCTCTCTACTTCCCTCTCTCTCTACTTCCCTCTCTCTCTGTGTCTCTCTGGTCACCGATTAAACAACAATAGCTGCAGGGGTAGCCATAGCAAAGCTTAGTCAGCCCCCCCCCCTCACACACACACACAGACAAACCCCCCACACTCAACAAACACGCAACACAAGCTTTCTTAGACAAGACAGACGCGAAAGTATGGGGAAGGACACACACACAAAATATGTGTGTAGCGGGTTTAGAAACTGCGTTTGAGAAATAAGAGTTTCAGTGTCTAAGCCGTCTTTATCCTAAAGCAACAGTAAGACTGCTGTCCAGTGTCCACACAGCAAAACACACTGATCCTCCACAAACCCCTTCTAACACAAACACCTCAGGACACACTGCCTTAACTCATCCTAATAAAGCTATTGTCATGTCCTTATTAGTGTTTAGTCGTTTTCTCCAGACCTAGTGGAGGTCTCCATCACATCAAGCCATGAAGCAGACGACACAGAGGTGAAGGGGAGGGCACACCCTGACGAATGCTGTTGTCAGCGGCAGGTCTTCAACACACAAGTTCATTCTCAATCCAAGACAAGCACTCGCCGCTCCCTCCCAAAACACCTTTGTTCCCACCGCTGCGTTTTACACAGCCGCCTAAAAACCCCTTGAACCTAAATAGTAAAAACATGTTAAAATTCATGGGACGACATTGCGCTGATCGATTATGCGAGCTTCTGACTGAAGAGCATGTCTGTGTCCGCCCATCCTTCACGGCACTGAGGGACGATTGACAAGTGCGTGGTTAATGGTCGTGAGAACCGCCGAGGCTCCTGGGTAATCCTGGATGGAAGGCGGAGAGGAGGCCAGAGGCCACAAGCCTGCTGACACTTTGACAGATGTGGGGCTTTGCGCCTCTGTGGACTGGGACACAACAGGGAGAGGAGGAGGAGGAGGGGGAGAGGGGAAGGAGGAAGGGGAGGCGGAGGGACGAGGACGAGGAGAGGGGGAGGAGGAGGGAGAAGAGGAGGAGGGAGAAGAGGAGGAGGGGGGGAGGGAGAAGAGGAGGAAGGGGGGAAGGAGGAGGAGGGGGGGAGGAAGAGGAGGAGGAGAGGAGAAGGAGGAGGAGGGAGAAGAGGAGGAGGAGGGAGAGGAGGAGGAGGGGGGGGAGGAAGAAGAGGGGAAGGAGGAGAGGCCCAGGGAGTGAAAGGGTTGTTCTTAAGCTCTCCCCGTCTCTCAGAAGCCCTCACCCATGCAGTCGTCTCCCAAAGACAGGGTCAGCCCGTTGCCAGACGACAGGCATCTGGGGCTGCTGTTTGGAAAACAAAACAATGAAGTGAGACTGCACAGGCTTCAGCTTTCCTTCTCCAGTCTCTACTTTCATCTAACTCTTTTCCCCTTTGTTATTATGCCCCTCTCACCGCTGCTCTTCCTTGCTCTCTCTCTCTCTCTCTCTCTCTCTGTCTTTCTACCTCTTTTCCTCTCTTCATCTCTCTTCTCTACTCCCTGTGGAGCAGTCAGACAGCAAGGCTGAGGTATTAGACAGAGGCGAAGGCAGACCCACAGGAAACCCTCTTGATACCTGACCAGCTCTCTCACATGCTGTCTGTCTGCGCAGGGCTGAGACGGGGGTTAGGGTTATAATCTGAGGGGGCAGCGCAGGGCTGAGGGGCTGGTCTGGAGGGGGGGGGAGGGGGCAGGGCTGAGGGGGGGGGGGGCGCAGGGCTGAAGGGCTGGTCTGGAGGGGGGGAGCAGGGCTGAGGGGCTGGTCTTGGGGGGGGAGGGGGGATCCGTCAGGGAGGAAGAGTTAGTTCGAGGAACGCTGAAGGGAAGGGAGGGGGTCCACTGAGGAATTCCTGTTGAGTGCTTGCAGACAGCGCAGCTTCAGATTGTTGTTGCAGTTTCATCCATCCATCACCTGGCCCCGGGCTTCCAGTGTGTGTGGTCCTGTCCTGTGTGACAGTGTCTCTCTCTCTTTCTCTCTCTGCTCACAGTCGACGAGCGCGTGCTCACACACACGCACTGGGTAGCATGAGCAACCTTGTACACAGGCTTTTGCTTGTTGGTTTCACCCTTGCTTGCTTCCACTCAAGACAAATAGCAGGCAATTACATGTGTGTGTGTGTGTGTGTGTGTGTGTGTGTTTGTTTGTGTGCGTGCCTGTGTATGTAGGGGCCAAATAGCACCTGCTTCGAGGCATGGGCTCGACTTCATTCTCACCTAACTCATTTCCTCTGCTCTTTACCGATGGGGGCTGAAAATGACTTTTTAATCGCAGTCAGAAATCGGTGTTAAAAATAGTGTCTGTAGAGGCGGACAGGCGGCCAGGCTTCACAGACACGTGACGCTTCTCCACCTGGCTTCCATTCCTCCTCCCCCAACCTCTCCCTGGAGCAGCCTGCCCCCTCTCCTTCTGCCGCTCTCTCTCTGCCGCTCTCTCTCTCTGCCGCGCTCTCTCTCTGCCGCGCTCTCTCTCTGCCGCGCTCTCTCTCTGCCGCGCTCTCTCTCTGCCGCTCTCTCTCTGCCGCTCTCTCTCTGCCGCTCTCTCTCTGCCGCTCTCTCTCTCTGCCGCTCTCTCTCTCTGCCGCTCTCTCTCTGCCGCTCTCTCTCTCTGCCGCTCTCTCTCTCTGCCGCTCTCTCTCTCTGCCGCTCTCTCTCTCTGCCGCTCTCTCTCTGCCGCTCTCTCTCTGCCGCTCTCTCTCTGCCGCTCTCTCTCTGCCGCTCTCTCTCTCTGCCGCTCTCTCTCTCTGCCGCTCTCTCTCTCTGCCGCTCTCTCTCTCTGCCGCTCTCTCTCTGCCGCTCTCTCTCTGCCGCTCTCTCTCTGCCGCTCTCTCTCTGCCGCTCTCTCTCTGCCGCTCTCTCTCTGCCTCTCTCTCTCTGCCGCTCTCTCTCTGCCTCGATCCCACCATCGCTCAGCACACCATCCTCCCCACAATGGCAGGGGAAAAAGAGAAACGACTTTTCTTATTTCTTTAGCAGGCGCTACGTTTGTTGTTTTCCCCAGCAGTCGCCGCCTGTACGAATCAGAGGCATCAAAGAAACGGAGGGCTATTGCTTGTGGGTTGGTTCTGTATGGATGGAGGGAGTTGAGCAGCATGCTGTAGGCAGCGTTCTGGAGGCAGCGTTCTGGAGGCAGCGTTCTGGAGGCAGCGTTCTGGAGGCAGCGTTCTGGAGGCAGCGTTCTGGAGGCAGCGTTCTGGAGGCAGCGTTCTGGAGGCAGCGTTCAGCTCAGCGCAGAGGGAAACGTCTGTCTAATTACTGTCTTTAAAACACTATCATTACACAGGCAGGATTCTGACTCCACAACAACTCGGTTGCCGTGGCAACGCCGTTTTGACGAATACCAGGGGATTGCTACTTTTCTTTTCTCACCTGCTCCACTGTCGGCAAACCCCCCCCCCCCCTCCCCCCCATGCCAGCAAACCAATCACAGGGCACTGTGGGGGTTTTGCCCATTTTGCTGTATTCCGTGTTAGCTTGACCCTAACCTTTAAAAGCAGGAGCTCCACATCAGCATTGTCTACGTAGGTTACATCATTAAAAAGGATTTAATCTGATCTTCCCGAGTTCTGTTCCGTCAGCCGAACCCACACAGAGCGGGTGAAGAGAACATGGCAGTCTGGCTCTACACACTAACACAGCTGGGCTGTTCTGCTATTACGCAACACTCCAGCACCACCCCCGCAAGCCCTCATCATGGCCATCCTCCCTCTCTCGCTCCATCCCCCCCTCCTCCTCCCTCCCTCCCTCCATCCCCCCCTCCTCCTCCCTCCATCCATCCCCCCCTCCCTCCCTCCATCCCTCATTCTCCTCCCTCCCTCCCTCCATCCCCCCTCCTCCTCCTCAACGCAGCGCTGGCTAATCACAGGCAGAGGTGTGCAGCTAGTCGCAAACACTTCAGCAGAGAGCTCTACGGCCAGGAGAGAGAGACTCAGAGATAGCTCTGTCTACTGAGGGGGAGGGAGGGAGGACAGAGAGGGAGGGGGGGAGTAACACACAGAGAGAGAGAGAGAGAGAGAGAGAGAGAGAGAGAGAGAGAGAGAGAGAGAGAGAGAGAGGGGTAACAGAGAGAGAGTGAGAGAGGGGGGGGAGTAACAAGGAGAGAGAGAACTCAGAGATACACAGAGACAGACAGCACACAGATAACTAGCCTTTGGGACTGAAGCTCTAGAAGATATCTAATCTTATACGGAGCCCCGCTGCCTACATTTTAATGTATAGCTGACTCTCTTCTGCCTGTTAGGATATCCAGTATCAGCACTTTGCTATATCTGCCCGTTCCTGACTCTCCCAAGTATTAGAGCTTTTATATACAAGAGAATGTCTATAGAGCCTGACTCAGGCATCAGGAAATTACTGCACACAGTCAGCACCTTGTGTCAATACAGAGCCTGGTTTACGGCTTGGTTGTGAGGTCCAGGTACAGAAGCCTTCCTGAGCAGCCCCATGCCACTTCCTCACATCGAAATGATTTCACACATAAATAATGTTATACTTTATATACTGTATAGCTATGCACATTTGCTGACCCCCAAAAATATGCCACTGGTTTTGATGGTGGCCTCTGATGGGAGGTGAGCACATCAAACTCAGTGGATCCCAAGTCAGACTGTGGATCAGCACCCTGGTAAACTTGACCCAGAAAGAACTGTTTTCTTTACAGTAGTTCAGGCCAGCCGAGATGTAAACAGACAGAAGAGGGACATTAATCCATTTCAGCTCTTCTTCAACCTTATTTACCACAGGAAAAGAGTTCCAACCAGCAGTCACAAGAAGTCTCTTCATTCAAACCAACCCTGTGCCAAATCGGGCTATACCATTTCATTAGTAACATGGGGACACGCTTCTGATTTTCTAATGACAAACAGCAGCTTAGAAAAGCAGGGCATCACATGTTGCGTAACAACCAGAGCTCGCGAGTTCCTTCCAGGTGTCCATCAACTACCTCGCAGCCGCGGGGGAAAACAACAGTCTCAAAACTGTTGTTTTGAGAGCCGTCACGACGCCACCGCCACGGATGAAAAGCGCATGGCGGCGGGATGCAGTTCTTGATGGCCGTTTAAGCACTCGAGTGCTGCGGAGCGACCCACTTCAGATGAGTGATTGGGTAACGAGGCAGCATCGCTGGTCTGAGTGATTCAGTCCTCCACATCATCACAGAACACAGGTGGAGGGAGAGAGGGAGGGAGAGGGAGAGAGAGGAGGGAAAGGAGGGAGGGAAGGCTAGAGAGAAGGGGGGTAAAGAGGGAAGGAGAGGGAGAGGAGGAGAGATAGGGAGGAAGCAAGGCAACAGGTGCCATGAAGAAGGCATGAAGGAGGCGGGCGAAGGCAGAGGTCACAGCCAGTCTCAGCCTTGTACAAATCAGGAAGTTATCTACAGTTTGCCGGGTCTTCACCGTCTTAAAGCACACACTCAAAAGACTGTTGTCTGTTTGAATGCTTCAGGTTAACCATTAACCGGGTACAGCCCTGTTCATGTTTCTGGTCGAGTGTCAGAGAAACACACAAACACTCCCAGGGAGGGGCAGGGAGCGAGGGAAACGACTGTTGGTGCATGCAGATCTCATTGTTCTTCACAGCGCCCAGCTTAGCATAAGTTGAAAACGATGAGGTCACCTCTATTGTGTTGGCATAGGTCTCTCACACATTCCACTGACGGCCAGTGTCCTGTTCGTCCACAGACATTGTCTGGGAAGGACAGAGGAGGAGGCAGAAGAGACCTCATTAAGCTGTGCTGGTGGAACCATGGCCTTGTGGTGGAGAAGCCCTCACAAACAAAACTGAGGATGCTTCAAAATCAAGTCCAGCTTTATTTGTACAAGCACTGTCACAGAGGGCATCACAGATGCCCACAGGCCAGCACCAACACAACCAATCGAAACCCTCAAAGAAGACAGAAATCTCTGAGAAGACTCAATTTTACATTTACATTTAGTCATTTAGCAGACGCTCTTATCCAGAGCGACTTACAGTAAGTACAGGGTGAAGTGCCTTGCCCAAGGACACAACGTAATTTGGCACCTTCTGATTACTAGCCCGATTCCTTAACCGCTCAGCCACCTGACTCCCTGGAATGGAATAATGGAGGAATCATGGCAAGGAGCAGTTCAGTGAGAGATTCCCTCTTCCAGAGACGGTTGGCAATGCAGAGAGGCGCAGCCCTTCTGACGAAAACAGTTCTACAAGGTCTAACGGATGTATTGTGGCAGATTCCCCTCCGCCTCCCATGTTCTCACCGCAAACACCTGCAAACCAGATGTCACTGTCTGGTCATGATCTCACTTCTCTGGATACAAGTTGCTTCGTATTCACACACCGCCCCCATGAACTGAAGTCTTCACTTGCTCCTATGGTGATTGTTTATACCTTCCAAATGTCCCCCCCCCCCCCCAAAAAAAAAAATAACCCAGCAGAGCTCTGACCGTTCACCAGCTGAGTGAAAGCAGGGAGGAATCTGGAATCAGCGTTTTCCCTGGCAGTGTTTGATACCGCGTGGCTTTGAGGCGGGAAGAGTATCAGAGGGTCAGCCAAGAGCTCAGGCTACAATCAGTAAATCAGGATTCCCGTGCAGGCGGCATTAGCAGCCCTGGCAAGGAGAGCGGGAGGCTCCGCAATCCATCATGGATCAGATTAGGAGGAAGTCACAGTCTTCTTGGTTTTGGCCGAGGTAATGGTGGAACATCCATGGGCCTCTGGGGGGGGAAGGGTGAAGGAGAGCGAGGGAGAGAGGTGAAGAGGAAAGAGAGTGAAGGAGGGAGATGGAAAAAACAGGTGCTGAGAAGAGGGCATCAAGGAGGCTCGCTAATACAAGGGGGGGGGGGGGGGGGGGGGGTGACCTGTGATGATGTTTGACTTTTGGGCTTGTGTCTTGCTACAGCGCAGGGTCTGTTTAAGTGAAGTTCAGAACCCCTTATCAGAACTTTGTCAGGCGAAGGCCCCAACCCCTAAAGGCCCCAACCCCTGAAGGCCCCAACCCCTAAAGGCCCCAACCCCTAAAGGCCCAACCCCTAAAGGCCCCAACCCCTAAAGGCCCCAACCCCTAAAGGCCCCAACCCCTGAAGGCCCCAATCCCTAAAGGCCCCAAACCCCTGAAGGCCCCAACCCCTAAAGGCCCCAACCCCTAAAGGCCCCAACCCCTGAAGGCCCCAACCCCTAAAGGCCCCAACCCCTAAAGGCCCCAACCCCTGAAGGCCCCAACCCCTAAAGGCCCCAACCCCTAAAGGCCCCAACCCCTAAAGGCCCCAACCCCTAAAGGCCCCAACCCCTAAAGGCCCCAATCCCTAAAGGCCCCAATCCCTAAAGGCCCCAAACCCTGACCTCCCCCTCATCATCCCTGTATCCTCTGCCCTGTGACAGCTGACATGGGGAGATGGGATCAGAAATAGATGGTGTACGAATGTTCCCTACACCACTTTCACAAGTCTCGAATGTTAGTGATTCGCTGATGAGCACAATGGCTAACTGGGTGACTCAACACATTGCACAACTCAATCAATGGCCGTATAGAAATGGATAGGTTACAAATATTTTGAATATCATTGAGAAACAACATCCAGTGTAAGTCTTGTGTAAACCATGCAGTCCTTTTCAAGCTCTGGCTGTTGAGAGAGAAGTCCTCTAAGATTTAACAATTAATAAATAGCACTCCAGTCAGGAAGCTCAACTGGCAAATTTTCCAAGAAAGTGTTTTACATCATTAAGACAATCATTTTACAATTGCCCATTTGTTTTTCCTGATTATTGTCAAGTGCCACAACAAAGAGAAACCATGAACCAGAGTGGGTAAGAGTGCAACAGAGTAGCTAAAGTAGAAAAGAGCAGCACAAACTGATCCCTGTGGGATAACAACATAATATAAATATACAAAATACTGTCTGTAGACAAAAACTAGAACTAGATTCACTGTAATAACCTCCCCAGGTCACAGACAAAACCAGACGGAAACTGACTCAGGGTCCTGAACTGTCACATCTCTCATCCTCGAATCCTCGCACAAATTCAGTCCGCAGCCAAACGGCGCAGAGAAACAAAGAGGCGATTAACAAGACCTGGGTCAGGATGGAAAGCACTTCTATTACTAATTCTAATAGAGCCGGTGGAAACAACACCGATTTTAATCACCATGCTAGCTACCGAGGGTCACCATGCTAGCTACCGAGGGTCACCATGCTAGCTACCGAGGGTCACCATGCTAGCTACCGAGGGTCACCATGCTAGCTACCGAGGGTCACCATGCTAGCTACCGAGGGTCACCATGCTAGCTACCGAGGGTCAACATGCTAGCTACCGAGGTTCACCATGCTAGCTACCGAGGGTCACCATGCTAGCTACCGAGGTTCACCATGCTAGCTATAGAGGGTGGAATCTGGCAGGCAAGAAAACATCTCTGCTGATTTGAGAGTTCTGTCTGTCTGGAGTACAAACAGATGGTGAGCCAGAGGCAGTTGGTGGGAATTTCAGCAATGCAGCAAACAGGCTACATTCAGGGATTTAAAGACTTACAAAACTTGTCATCTCTTTCATTCATGGGCTGAGCAGACTGACTGGGGGGGAGGTTGAGAGCATCATTTGCTGAGAATGGAGGCCACAAAAAAAAGAACGGATTAACCTATTGGGAAACAATTCTTGGGAGATCAACCTTGATTATTGCAATATGGTCCTGGAATGACAACAATAAATTGGCTAACATCGCTGGCTTTGGTTGAAAGTCAGAACAATCTCCCTCTGAGCCAATATAAAATCTATTAATAATTTACGATTTACAATAATACAAAGTACATTGTAACTTCTGGGCTATGTTGGAGTACGAGTGCTGTGTGCCTGTTGTTCAGTAATGTTTTGAGAACCTTCCTGTGCCAAAAGCTGATTAGATTCCAGTTTAAAATCATCCGGACTGTTCTCTCTGGGCCCCCATCTGTACAGGCTGTTCCATCTGTTTTCTTCTGCTTGGATTTGCCAGCCTACTTATTGTTTGGTTGTGTTTTTTTAAATAGATTTCTCGCTAGTCTGTCACAACTGAAAATCTATGCCTTTTTTTTTCCATATCTGTTTTCCTTTCATCTGCCATAATCCTCTCTCCCCGCCCTAATTAGACTGTTTCTTCACCATGGAATTAGAGAAAGAGAGAAAGGAGAGAAATAGATCAGTCATGTACCTTTTTTTACTTTAGCTTGAAGTTAAAGTGATAAACACACTTTTATTTTGTCAATATAAAGTTCAACAATGAGGAACTGTGGATTTCAATAAATGTTGATGCATTATTTAGAGGTTGCCTAACAGATTTTGTCATCACATGTATTAAAAGATGGAAAGATTAAATATGAACCAGATAACTCTTAGCATAACAAAATATTTTCAGATATTTATTTCGTTTAGGATGCATATACTGATTAAAATCCCAAATTATCATTCAAAACACATTAAAATATATTTGATCAGGCTTCAACAGTTTCTTGATGGCTGGTCAATAATAAACAACAACGGTAAACATTATTTTTTTTTCTTTCCCCGCAAGTGAATTGATTTTCTAATTGAGTCAAATTCCACAGCGTCTTCTACTTAGATCCGTCCCTTCTGACAAAGTGCACTGCTTCAATACGGGCTCGACCATACTCCCTCCAAATGACGGGAGAATGGGAAGTAAGACTACAAGGGGATGTAGTCATCGACCATCTGATTATCCTGCTATGCCTGCAGATATTCTCCCATACCCGTGTGCCTTCTCCCTCAGAACTCCCTCTGCAACTTCCATGAAAACACAGCCCACCAACAGACCACTCAATCACCTGTTAGAGAGAACTGACAGATAATGTACCAAACCCCTCTCTTTGAGGAGGAGAGAAGCGGGAGAGAAGAGGGAGAGAAGAGGGAGAGAAGAGGGAGAGAAGAGGGAGAGAAGAGTTTGTTTGGATGTCTGCCCAAGCCTGGCTCTACTAAAGGAAGGAAGAGGTGAGAGCAAGCTAGGGGAGGGAGAGGGTGAAAATGGTGATGGAGAAGGAATGGAGTGAAGGAGGGGGGAGGAGAGAGGGGGGGGTGTAGCTAGAGAGATCCGAGGGGGTGGGTGTTTGAGAGAGTTTCTGATCCTCTCAGAGCTGTGTGAGCAGCTAGCTGGGGAGGGGAAACTGACGGCCGGGGAGATGCAGCAAGACTGAAATGTCCTCTTTTTCAAGACTTTGCGAGAGCCAGTTAGTTTCTCATTCTGTGAACACACTGCCAAAAAACCTTCCCTCGCTGTCCTAGATCCATCTCTTCGTCTTTATGTAAGAATGATCTCTGCTTGGTCAGAGAAGTGCACCAGGAATTAAGACTTATTTACAGTTTTTTTTCCCCTTGCTGAACATGGGTAAGGCAAGGTGGAAAGAAATGACCAGACTACAGTCAGGTTGGAGCTAGACAGAGCCTTGCCTTTCACAACTATTTCATCTCGGCCAGCACCCGCTTAATCCTGAAATACCTTTAGAAATGTTCTAGCCGCTGCCCGCTCTACATCTGAAAAGACACTTGATAATCCTTCATCTGTCAATCACCCGCCCAGGCGTTCTCGGGTCTGCTCTCCTCTCCCTTCTCTAACTACATGTTGCACAACATGTGCGCATCCACCTACACACTCCCTCTTAATAGGCTACTTATTATTGAAATGCGACACTGCCTCCAGATCTGCACAGCCTTGGCATCCATGGGCAGGAGGCCCAAGAACATGAGGTGTTTACTTGCTAATTCGTTTTTTGACACTGCGAGATTCACAGCAAGCTATTAGACCAAAAGGAATGCAATGTATTTTTAATGTGTTTCACTTTACCAAGACTAGACGAACTGACCAATAACCACTACTAAGTAAATACTAATAAGGTCTCCTGACAATTTATCCTAATCCCCCATCTGTGTGTGTTAGTACCCCCCCTCCCCCTCCACTGAGAGAAGACTGGTTGCCTAAGGACACTCCATAGGTAGATGAACCAGAAATAATACACTGAGGACAGAACATTCACAGGAGGTCCACTGACAATGATAATTGTGGTCAGGAAGATCACACACACAAACCGAGAGAAGGCATCTGTTGTCATTTTAACCAGGCTTTTCTTTCCAAAGCTATTAATTGCTGAGTGGAGCACCGGCACCGGCGATTCCAAAACTCCTTCAAAGACCAACACTCAATCACAAGTCTCCGCAGTCGTGTCTGACCAACCACTGAGAACACCTCCAGTGCACCCTGCAGGGCCATGGAACACCAATTCATAGAACAACCATACCTTCACTTCGTTTGGTGTTCTACTGGTGTATGACAGACAATGGCGCTAACTGATAAATCTATACATTTAAAATATATACATTTGGCGAACATGCAATCTCACAATCGACCAGGTGAGGCTACTGAAAATGTTACATAATGAGCAGTGAAGGAATTTAAAGAAGCCACTGCCTATAATTATAATGCCAGTTGACAGGTACCAAACAAACCGTGATCCCATTATCTGATCGTTTCTTTCCTGTTTCAATATTGAAACAGCGGTGCTGTTTAATTGCTATGTGACTGACAACAACGGAGGATAAACTTTAGACAAACGTGTATGGACGATATTTTTCAAAACGGGTGTCAAGTCAAAGCAAACAATTCGATGACAAATACCGTAATTTGTTGTCAAAATATGTCCAGCATAAAGATTTGTTTCTGGAAAGGGACATTCTCGCCTTGCTAGCTACAAACTTATCATGCTGCTCCTCAAGGCATCCGAATCTGTGCACAGGCATCCAAAACGCGTGCTCTTCTAGCTAGATAGTTAGAGAGATGGCAGGAGCCAAGATATAAGGTGCAATCACAGGAAGAAACTACAAAGCTAGATAAGGTGTTATGACTAGGTAAAGGAAATGCAACAGTGTCACAACATGGTTTGCTGGCTAACTAGCTCGTGGCTAGATAGACAGCTTGATAAATATTTTCCATCTGGTTGGATTCAGAAAATTGGATAGATCGCGCGCTCACAGGCAAACTAGCTAGCTAGCTACAAGCTACATTAATTCCAAAATGCGATAATCAGGTTACAATCAGTACAGACAGGCACGTGCTCAACTTTTCGATGTATCTGAGAACATTTAAGAACGTCGCTTATTTCATTCAAGTGACTTGTCCGTCAGAATAAATCCACATACTTCACAATAAAGGTTTACCCGTTTCATTCTCACACAAAGTTGGGTGATCTTACCGAGATAGTCACTTAGCAGTGCATGCATGACAAGTAGGACAATTCTAACCTAAACTTCCGCGAAAGCTCACCTTTTGGCACCTTTCAGACGTTTTTGGTAGATGAGTGAAAACGCAACGAGATCCCAGACAGCGAGAAGCTAAAACACTGTCACGTTTTTTAAACAATTCAAGGCTGACTCTTGAAAATTCTCTCACAAAACCTCCAAATAGTCTTCCCTTCACCGTTAACTCCAGCGTCCGCTTCACGATTGTTCAACTACTAAGTTCATTCAAAGTTACAGCCAGTCGCTCCGCCTTGCTTCGCAGCTGCTGGGTGGATGAGATGAGGTCACTGCAATGCAACCCTCCGCGGCTCCCCTCTCGCGATGAGCAGGATAGAATGGAACCCGATTGTAAAAGGATGGGAAACCGTTGCTCTGACAACTGCTTCAGATAAACCGCTACGCAGCAAGGAATATGCGTGCAACTGGTGTTGGTGCAATTAATGTACTGTTTACAAAGAAGGAAATCGGCAAATCTTGGTTATATTAAACACTCTGCTGGGTTTCACACATCTTGACTTGTGATCACAATCATTGTAGTATTTTCATTAAGCAGAGAGAGCACATATAGAAGTGCTGTATAGATGAATAATGCAGACCCGTGGACTCCAGCATGGTTACTGTATTCATACATTGTAATTCAACAGATATATAGATGTATACAGCAGAGTTAAAACAATTCATAAGACCGTATGTAAGATCGATGGAATTTTACATCATAGGCTCTCTGTCTCTGCCTCTCTCTTTCACTACACCCCTCCCTCTCTCTTCTTACCCTTGTCTATCTATCTCCCTCCCTCTCTTGCAGATATTCTCTCTCAGTCTCTCTGACTCACTCTCTATTTCCTTCTCCTTTATTCTCCTTCTTTCTTTTCTCCCCCTCCCTTTCCATTTTCCAAGCCTTATCAGTGCTGACTGAAAAGACAGGAATACACATTATCCATATAGCTCTGTACTTCCCTCTACTCTTACCATCATTCCAGAATGTCAACGAGATTACATAATAATCTAATAAAGACAATTGGAGACAGATTACCCTCATTAAGAGCAGTATACTTCAGAATCACTGTGCATATTTCCAACGCCCACTCCAAACTATCAAGGGACATGTTTGTGTGGGTGTTTTTTTTATTGTTCTTCTGAAACACCATCTCTCCAGGATTATGAGAAATAATTGGTTTAGGCTTGCTGGGTATAGGTGTGAGGATTAAAGTATTAAAGGTCCATCTCAAATACCTGCTGCAGTGTGTCCTTGTTTCTTTTGCAGGAAATTGTCACTTTTTCAGTCTTGTTTATCTAAATATCAGAGAGCTCAAGAGATGACAGGAAGAAGAACTCTCCACAAAGTGATTTCATATTCTTTTGGGATTATGAGATTTTAAAGTACAGAGTTACTTTCTATGCTTTACTATTCTCTAATCCTGCACACCCCCCCGCCCGCCCTCCCCCTCCCCTCCCTCCCCCAAAACCACCATCTCCTAAAGACATTAATGGTTTATTAAAACAATCCAGAGGTAAAAAACATTCTTGGACCATAATCCCTTCCTCATTGGCTACTAATCCATCACCACTTGTTCTGGGAAAACACTGAGTTTGTATAGTAGCACGAGCACTTTGTAGCCAATGCACAACGTGACAAGCAGCTCCAACTTGGACACCTTTTACATATGTTAATACAATGTAGCCAACAAGTTTAAAGTAATAGAAGAGATAGCAAGAAAGCTCTGTTTCAGTTTAAACTGATATTGACCACGTTCACCAAAGAGTGATCTCATGCAGTTGCATTCCTGGTCAAGGTCGCCCCTCAATGCAGAGGAATGAGAATAATGGACCCCATTCACATAGTTCCACAAGAGCAACGCTCCTACACTAATAGAGATTGACATGAATAAAGGAGACAAGTTGCTTTCACATACACATGGTCTTTGTTTCCCACACTGAGGGGCGTAATGCAGACAGTGTGTTCTGAAAATAGACTACATCAGATGCACTTGTTCAAGCTTTGTGTTTCGCATGCAGTACAATCAGAGAGGTTTGAGCGGGATATTTCATTCTGTTGACGAAGACAGAACCAGTTGATGATGATTCTGTTGGTTCAGTTGCCCCATTTGAAATTAGACGTAGCTTAATTTTGCGTCTCAATGAGTCCATTGACCACATGCACATGTCCTAGTTAATCATATATAGTATGAATTACAGAAGTATTTGGGTTTCAATCGTAAACATGTTCAAAGGAAAATAAATGGCACGACACAGTTTTCAGATTTGTTATAGTTATGCATCTGTAACTCAATTAACTAACTACAACGACATGGCTATTCCTGAGGTAGTTCACATTTTTGGATATTGTTAGAAAGCCCACAAAGGGCAGTATGACTGCAAAGTTTCCAATGTCCACTACAATGAGTTGTCAGGGACTCAGGATGATGTATAAGATATGAACACATAGGCCTCCCTCTTCACATGTTCAGAGTTAAATCATTAACTTAAGGCACATCATTGGGTCTGACTCAGTTAGCTTGCAGCAGTTGGAGGTAAATAAACAAACCTTAAACAATCACCTTTATTTAAACATGCCTTATACTTCTACCCACGAACCTAAACTTTTGCTACCAGAACAGATGTGGAAAAGAGACATCAAAGAAGAAGGTAAGTCATAAATGATTTACTGTCTGTGTGTCTGTGTGTGTCTGTGTGTGTGTGTCTGTGTCTGTGTGTGTGTGTGTGTGTCTGTGTGTGTGTTTTATGGGTGTATCTCTCAAAGGGTTAGCAGCCACATCATGACTGTATTGCATACAAGTTATGCAATAGAAGGACTATGATTAGGCTGGATGATTGTTGTTGCACCTGAAGTCCCTAAGGTCACTGACTCATTTACTTATCCTGATCTCACACGACTTCAGGCCCATTTTCTTAAGCAGGGAGACAGAGAGAGAGAGAGAGAGAGATCCTCACCACCAGTCAATTTTGTGCTTTACTTTAACTTGTACTCGCGAGAAGTCTTTAACTTGTACTCGCGAGAAGTCTTTAACTTGTACTCGCGGGATGATCTTTTCAGGAGGAGACGATGACTACAGATAGGAGAGAGGAGAACAGATAGGAGAGAGAACAGGCAGGAGAGAGAACAGACAGGAGAGAGGAGAACAGACAGGAGAGAGAACAGATAGGAGAGAGAACAGGCAGGAGAGAGAACAGACAGGAGAGAGGAGAACAGACAGGAGAGAGAACAGATAGGAGAGAGAACAGATAGGAGAGAGAACAGATAGGAGAGAGAACAGACAGGAGAGAACAGACAGGAGAGAGAACAGACAGGAGAGAGAACAGATAGGAGAGAGAACAGACAGGAGAGAGAACAGACAGGAGAGAGAACAGACAGGAGAGAGAACAGACAGGAGAGAACAGATAGGAGAGAGAACAGACAGGAGAGAGAACAGACAGGAGAGAGAACAGACAGGAGAGAGGAGAACAGACAGGAGAGAGAACAGACAGGAGAGAACAGACAAGAGAGAGAACAGACAAGAGAGAGAACAGACAGGAGAGAGAACAGACAGGAGAGAACAGACAAGAGAGAGAACAGACAGGAGAGAGAACAGATAAGAGAGAGAACAGATAGGAGAGAGAACAGACAGGAGAGAGAACAGATAGGAGAGAGAACAGATAGGAGAGAGAACAGACAGGAGAGAGAACAGATAGGAGAGAGAATAGATAGGAGAGAGAACAGATAGGAGAGAGAACAGACAGGAGAGAGAACAGACAGGAGAGAGGAGAAAGCACCCAGCAGCTTCCTGCTCTGCTTGGCATACCGCAGTGCACACCTCCCTGAGCTCTGAGAAGCTGGAGCGAGGGGTGACTCACGCTGGTGTGAAAGCACAGCGGAGAGGTGGGCGGATGACATCACAGCACTCTGTGCCTTGAAGACCCCCCCCCCCAAACCCCCACCCCGACCCCAAGCACAAACGCAGACATACCTGCAGTACGTACACCTGCCCACGCTAACCAACCCCTTTCGTACGCTCGCAAATTCTGATCTTCTCCATCAACCCCCACCGAATTTCCCCAAATACTGCATCAAAGTATTTTTCTGTCTGTCCTAAGGAGACATTTCAGTTGTTTTTGTTTTTCCATCTGTCACCAAGCAAACAAGAGGAGAGAGTAGATGGATTGGCCAATGGTTGGGAAGGAGATGGCCACGGTTTGATGGGATTTCAGGGATGGGGGCTCAAAGGAGGGATAGAGGGAAGGCGTCAAGCAGAGACATGTGTGTGTTTGTGTGTTTGTGTATGTCACAGCCGCCCCTACCCGCACAGCTTGGGCCGATCTCCAGGACCTGGGGTGCCAGGATGGCAGAGAGGGGCAAGTGGAGTATGATTCATTGCCAACCCCTCAACATGCTCACACATACATTTTTTTATGTTTCTAATTGGATTGAACAAATGTTATGGATCATGTTATATTAGTGCTGTATGGAGTTGTGTGGTGTTTCTTCAAAAAAGGAACCTTTCACACAATCGATCAACTGGTAATTCTACATAAACTTAAGATCTGAATTTCGGGGTTATGTTACAGTTGTTCTCATTAATTCTAAATCCTCCTCCTGGCATTGTCAGATTGGTCAGATTGTGGTCAGATTGTGGAGCCCAGCTCGGCAGGGCTCTGACAGCAACACAGGAAACAGGGTTGTTTTGGGACATACAGGCTGGAGGGTGTTTGATTACAGCTTCTGGAGAGGGACTCGGGCCAGGAGTTGGTGTAGTATCACGGAAGCTTCTCTACCTCACCTCAAATAGTTGTGGATGATTACAAACATCTCTATATCTCTCACTATCCATTTGTCTCTCTCTCTCCCTCTTTCTCTCTTTATACAGTATATCTCTATTTCTGTCTCTCTATCCCTTCCTCAGGGTGCTGTCAGCAGTGGGTCTAATGAGGCGTGGTTGTGGATGGTTCATGAGGGGCTATAAGATGATGGGTGTTCATCACAGTAGTCACACAGTTCTGCCACGTTGACATGACCACAGCCAGGGCATGACTCACTGTCACTAAGCTGAGGGCTGCGTGTGTGTGTGTGTCCTTCGGCACTGATTTAGATACGGAATTGTCATTTCTGTCACCTAGACATCACGGCAACAGCTCTGACACATCTACATACATATTCATCACCCTTCTGTGACTGTTCTGATGGCTCACATGCAAAGACGTCAAAATCAACATCAGAATCCTCCTTGCGTAATATGTAAATGAACCATGTTACTGAACATAGAGCAAGATTAAGTAGGAATATTTATGAGGACCACCTTATAATATGGGGATATGGGAGTCAGGTAGCTGAGCCGTTAGGGAATCAGACTAGTAATCAGAAGGTTGCCGGTTCGATTCCCCGTCATTCCCCAAAAATTACGTTGTGTCCTTGGGCAAGACACTTCACCCTACTTGCCTCAGGGGGGATGTCCCTGTACTTACTGTCACTCGCTCTGGATAAGAGCGTCTGCTAAATGACTAAATGTAAATGTAAATACAGTGATCTACAGCTGCTGAGGAAGTTCAGTTCAGCAGAGTGCTGTACAGGACAGATGAGGCTTGCATGACAGTCCAACCCTGCCATCTAGAGGGGAGGCCAAACCAAACAGGTGACGCAAACAACCGTTTATCTACAAGTTTATTCAACATCTGACATTTTCTGAAATAATTACAATGTTGCACATAATATATTTCCACTAATTCAATGTTGGTAGTCTAAAAGAGATGAAATACCCAATCACCAAACAACACAGAGATACAGTTTGTATCTAGAGCATAGTCCAGTGTATCATTCAACACACCATGATCACTTGCACACAAACAGTTGAGTAGGATTAGTAACATTGAATCAGTTGCAATAGATGAAGCCAAGTTAGTCCTATTAGTCCATATAGGTTCCCAACAGGCAACTCTGGTCAAATGTGATAACTGTATAATGTATTGAATGTTAACTTCATTGAAGTTGCATAACAAAAAAATGCATGAGAATTATTTGTGGACGCATGCAAATATTTTGCTGGTCCTGTCAATTTGCATGAAGAGTAAAATGAATTGTGGAATGAAATTTCCATATCTTTAAGTAAACATCAGGTGTATAATGGAATATGTCAAGATAATCTACCAATCACGATGGAAATATTTTAGACCATCAATACCAAATGTCAACACATTTCACACCTCTATTATAGTAACACGTTCAGTTTGTCACATGGTCACCGTTCTCTTAAACCTCTACACTTCCCATTCTTGAATTATCAATGCAATCCCATTGCTAGTTCTATGACTTATCAACGTTAAGTGAAGTTAATTATAATGAACATAAAGGAAGTTTTGACGGAAATGTGAAAAATGATAAGGGATATGTTAACACTTACCAAGGGGTACTGTAGCCGGCAGTGAAAACATAGTGTGGAAGGCTGTTGGCCTCTTAGCTTGGATCAGCCACAAAATCATCCTCTTCTCAAGAAAGAATCAAGTCACCACGATGATGAAGAAATAAAAAATCAATACTATTCTTTGGACACTGATATGAACAAAGTCAGTCACATGATATAGATACAGACAACCATGGTGCTTCTAATGTCAGTCAATTGTAACCAACAAAACAGGGTACACAATCTTGACCATTTGCCCATCAGCTCCCATGTTGATGGTGCAGACTGCACCCTCTTGTGGCAAAAGATACAGCCATTCAAAAAAGGGAATGTTGCAGATTGCGATTCATGCTTACACTTTGAACAATGTTTTTTTTTTTGTAAGTTTGTACGTATGTTTGCATTCCTTTTTCTTTTTTGAATAATTCACACCTGGAGTTCCAAAACCTGGAGTTCCAAAACATCCTGCATGATGTGGACAATGTACATGTATTTAGCAGTTTTCAATGACTCACGAAAAAATACTTCTACAAAGCTCAAAGCATCCATTGATAGAGAGACAATGCAACTCTATTGATATACCGGTACCTAGTTTAAACTGAAAACAAACCAAATCAACTGGTTGACCCCTATGAGCCAAATCATCACACCATACAGCATATGGATGCCTAAGTCTCAGGGACATGTGATTTGTAAATAGTTTGTTAGATGGGCTGTGATTAATTGATTGGTTGATGATAACTTCCTGTCTCTAACACCAGCAGGCCTTTTGTGAGTCAGCGGTGCCGTCGCAGATGCCCTCCTCCTCCTCCAGGGCGGTGAGGTTGAGCTCATCGGTGAGGGAAGTCCTCAGAAGGTCCAGGTCCTTCTTGTTCGCCTGCAGCACCTGCTCAGCCAATCGTGTGAAAGACTGGGGAGAAGCGAAAACGCGGTCACCAACACATGGAAAGCAGAGACACAGGCAAGAAAAGGGACCAAATCTCCAAATCTGCATTTCGGCAATCTTCGTAGGGTAGTCCAGTGGTCTTCAACCCTGGTGATCAGGACCCACTGTCCTGTATGTTTTTCCCTGCTCCAAACTACACCTGACTCAAGTGAGTGGCTGTTTACAGTATTCTACAGAGCTTGATAATGACCATTCATTTGAATTAGGTGTATTGGAGCAGGGAAACATCAAAATCATACAAGACAGTGGGCCCTGAGAACCAGGGTTGAAGACCACTGGGGTAGTCTATCAGACACAACTAACTCGTTACCCCTTAACAACAGATAATTGTACTACAAAAGACTAATACTAAATGTTTTTACCCTACCTCAAGTGTCCTAACAATGGGTACTGTACTGTGTCCGAACCAGTTCTCACCTCTGTAATGTTATGATTGGTAAAGGCACTTGTCTCAAAGAAGTCCATTCCATAGGCCTTGGCCAGCTGAATGAAACACAACATGAATATGGTCAGTGATGGTTCTGCGGTCTTGGAGGATCACACAGTAACTCCGCAAGGCCTGGTCTGCTGGGGACGTTCAGACTCACCTTGTTGCCCTGCTCTGTGGCCACTTGTCTCTTCTGCTCCTCATCAGACTTGTTCCCCACAAGGATCTTCTGCACTTTCTCAGGTGCATACTGAAAGAGAATGAGGGAGAGAGAGAAAGAGAGAGACCCTCAGACACACTCATCTTTGTAAATATTATCCTTCATGAGACTAAGGAGACTAATTAGGGGGGGGAATTATCTGGGAACTGGGTCAGGGAAACAGAGGGGGGCAAATTAAGACTGAGAAGAGGAGAAATACGATAAATAAAATAGTATTTTTAGGGTTTATTTTTAAACCGATTTATTCCAATTACCTACTAGAACACTCATTTCAATACTTTGTGTTAAGGAATGATTATTCAAACAACTTTGAATTTTTTGTTTGAAGTTCTAATTGCCAGAAAGGGAAGAGGCGAAGAGTCACTTCCTTCCAAGCAGCGACAAGAGGACTCGTGCTGTTGTTTGGCCCACAGGAGATGACAAAGTGATCCCTTCCCTTAGCCCTGGATCTCACCTCATCCACATCACTTGCCCACTTCATAATGTGCTGGAAGGATCTCTCGCTTGTGATGTCATAGACCAAGAAGATTCCCTGTGGATGTGAAGGGTGAACAAACCTTGGTTAGACGGCTCACTCAGAACACTGCTGTGTTGGAGAAAAGTATTGGTACGTCGCTTTGGAAAAAAAGGGTCTGCTAAATGAAGTAAATGCGAACGGAAATGTTTGTCTAACCTGTGCTCGCCTATAGTACTGTTTGGTGATGGTCTGGTATCGCTCCTGGCCTGCAGTATCCCTGCAGGAAGGGAAAGGAAAAAAACACCCATACACACACACCCATACACACACACCCATACACACACAATGATGCACACGCACACACACAATGATGCACACACACACACAGCTTCTCTTCAGATCTCATTCTGTAAAAACTGACGATTCTGATTCCTGATTTGCACCATGACTGGGTTCATATCTGTTTCAATCGGGGGGGGGGGGATAGGTTTACGTATCATTCCTATAGGTATATGTATCAGAGACTAAATGTGCTTATCAGATGTGACGTAGTGCATTTGCGTTAAAGGTCACTCGCATGAGCAGCACAGTATGAGGTAGTGCAAACAAGCTTAGCTTCTGACAGTATACAGCCCATCCCAGACTACAGGCTTATTCTGAGGCTAGTCCTCTGCGTATACTTTGGCCTACTTACCATATCTGTATTCGCACTTTGATGCCATCGATGACAAGAGTCTTCATTTTGAAGTCAACTCCTGAGAGGAAGACGACAGCACGTTCACTTAGTACTGAGGACAGACTGGGAAGTGATTAGAGTCATGGTGACACTCCCAACCTGCCCATGCAAGTGTGGCCAGAATCCATAAGAACAACCCATAATCCATGACTGAAGTCTGCATTCTGTGGCCTGCTCTTATTTCTGGATAGGTGAAAGCTCGGTTTCAGCTTTTTAACACTGAAGATACTGAGATCCATTTGATGGCACAGCCATCACCCTTGCAAGAGATAACGTTGAGTCATGTCTTAATCTTCTTTAGATCAGGACTGTATCGATCACAGGGGAGCGAAGACCAAGAAGGTGAAGAGGAGAGCTTTAGAGAGAAAGAAGAGAGAGAGAGACAGAGAGAGAGAGAGAGAGAGAGAGAGAGAGACAGAGAGAGAGACAGAGACAGAGAGCAAGGAGGTGGGGGAGAGAAAGTAGACAGCTTATGATTCGCCCCAATCCCATTTTCATTTCAGTGTTTTTCCTCCTTAGTGATTTTCCTATCTCCTCACGACAGCCGTTTCTCAGGCTAATGTGGCATGAGTGGAAGAAAAACATACATGCCTTTTCAGCACAGGACAATACCTGCGGGATCAATAACCAGTTCAACCCAATTAACCTAAACGGCGCCGACAAACCATTACCTACACTGGGTGTGAAGGGGTAACTGTGACAGATCGATTTGCAGACCCACAGAGAGACTAAAACACTGAGAGGTCTCTTTTCCCTTCAGATGTGCGTTGTTTCTGCTGAGCTAGAGGTCCAAGAGAATCTACAAGAGCTGTTGACAGGCACTCGGCACTTGGTGTGCGGCTTCACTACACTCTCCAACTCTCCAGACTAAAGTTCACTTCACTTCCATTGAGCGAGGCTCCATTGACACAGGGGAGCGGGCGTACCTTTCGACAAGAGAGCATTCAGACAGTGACACGCTGAAAGGCCACCGACACAGTCAGAGGCTTCCTTCGCCCGGGGCTGGGAGGAGAGAGTGCAGGAAAATAAAAAAAAGTGTTCTCTCTCCCTCTAGCTCTCAATCTCCCTATTACGCTTCCTCTCTCGCACTCACTGTCTCTCTCTCTTTCTATCTCTCTCTCTCTCGCTCTCTCTTTCTCTCTCTAACAGTAGTAGGCCTGGTATTTTGTAAAGATGGGGTCAGAAGCCAGTCATGCGTATCTGAGATGATGAGAATGGATCACAGTCGAGCAAAGGGGAAAGTATGCTTCTATCCTAAGGCAACCTGAGTGTCATAAAATGCATTGCAATTATTATTTCCATTAGTCCAGACACCAAAGATACCTACTTCTGAGTCAAGATACTGTAACTTTAAACCTGTAACATTCCCATAAGGTCATAACAAATTAAAGGAAAGGCAAATTTGACATGGCAGTTGTCCACAATGAGCAAGTCGGAGAAGCTGTGCAGGGGCTAATAAATAAAATAAAATGTTAAAGTGACTTGTCTAATTACCTGGAAGACAGTTTGAGGTTGTTGGGTCTGGATTAAGGGCTGTTGACAGGCACTTAAATGCCTGCCAGCCACATTCTTACAATAGTATTTGTAAACTGAAAGTATAGCTCCGCAATCTGACAAATACATTGAGGAAGGAGAAAGCAGCAAGTCATTCAAAGGCAACCACATGACCATTCAAATGAATGCCCAATTTAAGGAGTTAAACAAGGGCGTAGATTAAATGCATCAACTGCATCGACAGTCAACAGTTTTCTGACTGGAAAAGTATCTATGAATTGTGTCTGGGAGCCTCTCCTCTCTTCAAACAAGCCCTCCAACCCCTGCCTGTGTCCCTGGCCATCCAGGGCTGTAACAGATATGGGTCACAGCCATGAGTAGGGCTGCTTATTCAGCCATGATTTAGGACAGGGCCTCAGTGATCCCTCATACTCTGCATGGCAGCCAGGGGCTCACAGGAGTCCATTTAAAGACTGCTCAGGTGAGGAGAGGAAGATTAAGAGTCACAGCTTGATTGAATATCATTACTAAATCCTTTCCACAGCTGGGGTCTGTGCTGGGAGGAATTTGTGACTGGAGCCTGAAGGAGATGTAATTATAGGATAGTAGGACACTATTACGGCTTAGTTTTTATTGTGAGTGGCCCCTAAGATAATCTCCAGCCATTCAAAAGCTATCAACTGCATTTAAACGGTTAAAATTCAAGATATGGTGTCGTTATTTTGATGCCATCCGCCAAATAAAACCAATTGAGGTTCGCCTATTTTAATTTCAAGTAAGTGTCCTATACACACACATTTCCGTTGGGCTGTGTAGATGTGGTTACTGTACTTTGTTGCTGTGTCCTGAGGTGCCTTGATGGCCCTGGTGTGTGAGGGGGACGTCTCCTGTGGAGCTCTGAATGAAGGTCTGAATAAAATCAATACTGTCTACATAAAAAAACAACCGCACATAAACATGCAGACTGAATAAAGCTGAATAACGACGTGTCCTAAAGAAATGGCAGATTTGTTGTTTTGCGGGAATATCTGTGATCAGTTGCGCCTGGTTTAAAACACAGTAGTCAGTGTGTTGAGTTCTGTAACTCACTGTTGTGTCTGCGTTTTGCAGATGCGCTGGTGTAGAAAACAAACAGGTTTGCCATTAACTAAGATGCGTGGAGGAGCTGAAGATGCCTGGCGTTGTTTGGAGCTTAATATGACCAATTAACTCAAATGACAGCAACTTCCTATGCAGAGCGAAGCCGAGGATAGCTCAATATACATTCTGACACACAAACTGGCTTCACAGAGTATAGATAAGAGACTGCTGGAAATAATCTCCTCCAATCTTATTTCACTTGCTGGAAAGCCCAGCCATTTGAAAGCCCAGTCGAGTACTTTTCATGGCCAGTGCTGAATAATAACTACATAGATATGACAGTAGATATTAACTTCAGGATGAGACAGTCTGGTTGGTTCCACAGAGGATTAAAGCACTCCAGGGAAGGTGCTAATCCGTGACTGAGGAGAAGGAACAGGTGAAATTACATTATAAGTGCTGGACAGGCACATCCTTTAATGTGTGGGCCTATATTGAAAGAGAATGTGAAGTATGTGTTAGTCGACCAAATGGGATTATAATTACAATTTAACTTCCATGTGCAATGTTCATCAACAAGAGATCTCAATTTTTTCCCCAATATTTCTCACGGTTGTCCATTTTGTCACAGTCACTTCTTACACTTTCATTGTACTAAGTATATTTTATTGTAATGGTATATAGCCTAGACTAGACTGTCCATCTGAATAAAACAGTGACCTGCAGCACAGTTTACAGTATTATAAAAAAAATACTTTTACAATACCATTAACTTTCCATTACATACATTTGCCCACAAGTTGCTGTTTTTGCACCTGCCTTTTGATGATTTTCTCTCTACATTAAGAATGACTTCCTGGCTGTGCTAACAATAGAGGGAATGCATTGTAAAGGCCAGCTTCTTCAGAATGTGACATTTTAAATGCACTTAGTACATGAATGACAAAGAACAATGCCACATATAGGAAAAAGCTCTAAAATGACATTTAAGAGACATTACTATGTACATTTAACGTGATTGTAGTGAAATCACAAATACCACAAATAACAATGCACGTCATAAAATAAGAAACCGGGCTTACCGATTGTGGAGATGTGAGAGGGATGAAATTCGTTGTCCGTAAATCTGCATAATAAACATGTTTTTCCAACCCCAGAATCTCCGAGAAGCAGCAGTCGGAAGAGCACATCATACTGCTTAGCCATAGTGTCTTAAAAATAAGAACGTTCAGCTAGCTCAGCGACAAATTACCAAGACCGTCCCACATAAATCCCATGTCTGCAGATAATGTAAAATAAATAGTGACTCTTTGTTTCGGAAAGAAAATATGTCTCTGTGCTACATCTGTGTAAGTGTGCTGCTGCCTGCTATCTTTCAGCAACAAAGCGGGGACTGTCCAGATTCCCACCCAGCCTACAGTATCAATGGGTGCGGCGGCAAGGATGCGCTCGGCAGCATCCGCTTTTCTTTCGACATCACTGACGAGATGGGTAATAAAATAATGTAGGAGGGACTGTTGACCCAACCCTATAATTATTTTATTTTTTATTGTTTGGCTGGGGGGTTGATATTTGTACAAAGCAAGTCTATGTGTTCAAATTAATATCTAGTCTATAAATGTTGTTATATTACAACTGCCGGACAAAGGCTCAATTTAAGTCAATCAATCGGTGTGTTTTCGTGCAACGCGAGATTTGTGCGTTTTAAAGATTGTCCCATCCGACTTGCCGTAACCCCGCCCACTACAGGAAATCCCATGATTATTTGATTGAGATAGCAAAGCCAGAGCTTGTTAACAACTAAACTGTTATAAAAAGCTAATTACATGAGACGTTGCTGGGTAGTCTTCATAAAGTAGATCATAATGGAGAGAATAGCCCCGACATTACGTTGCCTCGGCGAGTGTCACACTTCAGAATTATTCACAGACGACGGAGTGGAAACCGTGACTTCAGTGGAGCAGGTGAGCCAGATGGTCAAGATTAGCTTAATGGCTTGCTAACTGTGTAAGATATTGTAGTTTGAGTATATGATTGTATGGCTGTCTAACATAATGACAGCCGTCTTTAAAAGCGGGTCATAAAGCAGTAATAGTGAAAACCACAAGTGAAATCCGTTGGCACCACCATGGTTTAGCTAGCCTAAATGTTTTGGGCTAGCAAAATAGAGAGCCGCATGTCCATGTGTCAACGTCATACGGCTAATAAACGCTGTGGTCTGTTATTGAGCTAATTTAGCTCGTTCATCTCAGACGTGGTTCTACGAGCCATACATGGATGCAGTAAAGGGTGCTGAAGTTAGCTAAAGGATGTGTCTTTAAAGATTTTGGGGGCATTTCTGCCTTTGGTATGTTTTTAAAGTGACAGTGTAGTCTTAAAGGGGAGAAAGGATGATGGTTGATATGCAAGCAAAGAGTCTGAGCTGGAATCAAACCGAAGCCTCATCCTCATGTGTTTACCGAACGGATCCGGTGAGCCACGGGGGCGCCACTAAATGATGTTCTAAAGGAGATTTTCGTGCTTCTGTCAGTTATCATTGTCAGGAAAAGGTCATTGTCATGCCTATGTGAAATCCACTTTGTGTTTTGTTTGCTGTGTCTCACTTACTCCCACGTGTTTGCGTTATCTAGAAAAAGGTCGAACGCAGTATTCAAGAAGTAATCAGTGTTTACCAGCAAATACACAGCTTACCGCAGTAAGTATTGTTCAGCGTTCATTTTTGTTTTTGCATTATATTCAGAATCCATCACGTTTACAAAAGCGTATGAACTCGATGAAGTTCAATTGGCAAAAAGAGGCAAATTACAATGATAATCAACTGAATTACATTAGTTTATCTCTGAAACACTGAAGAAGGCTTTCTTTAAAGGCGCATATGAGGAACAATGCAATGCCAGATTTCTTAAGTACCTCACTATCTCCAAGCTCAGATGGGTAATATTCACCACCATATAATTTACTGTGAGCAACATTTGTAATTGTGCTTGCAGAGTGCATTTCAGCTATTCTCTTTTGGTGGGTGTATAATATATTTAATTGTAGCCTTCAATCAAACTCCATTGTAATCACCGCCTAAATCCCCGTACCCACATACAATAGTTTTTACTTTACAACAATAGTTTTTACTTTACATTTAGTTATCACTTAACCAGCAACTGGTTCTCTCACCTGTTTCCTTGACAACCATTTGGCACTGAATGTATAATTGTATTTGTATTTCTTTTTACACTATTAAGTCACTATTAATGTGAGTCATCATAGCAATGCACTGTATTACAATAATGTCCATGCTGCATGTGTGTCTTGCCTTGTTGCTTGGTTACCTTTTTTTACAAGGAAACTGCCTCGCCTCCCTGCACATCCATCTTCATTTAAACAGGAAAGGCAGAGGACCACATCTGGAGAGCAATAAATATGGATGCATTCAAACACACACTGACATCCATAGATGACTTGAGGGACTGAGGGATTCAGAGAGGCCTCCTGGTTTTCCTTGTAAACCGTGCCACTGTTTGGTCCTGGCCTGCCCTAAGGCTGTTATTGTTGTTTTAAATCCTGTCCGCTGTGAGATAATGTTATGCCAGCTGATCCATGACTAACCCAGAGCAGGTAGATGCTAATTACACAAGCTTACAAAGACCTCCGCTGAAAGGTTACTTGAAGGGAGAGGCTGGAGTTTCAAGGGCTTATTGTGACTCATAGGCTGGGGATGTTAACTTAAGACGTACAGAGACACTCTGTTGTAGGGAAGGGATATGACTGGCAGCTGTTCGTATCTGGATGTAAACAACTCTTGAGCTAGGTGTGTTGCCTGACTGAAGATACCCTCAGAAGATGAATAAACTGAACTCCTGTAAGAATTGTATATTGTATGTCCTAGGCTGGATATTGATCAAACATAGTCAGGCTTGATTTTGGCACCCGTAGATTTTGTTGACCAGTTCACTAGGATTCAGAACAAAGCTTTTGTTGTATCCAGACTTGCATATCCTCTCTGTTTTAGCTGCTGGCAACCTTGAGCCCATGTATTGATGTCCTGTGTATCTTTCTGTCCAGGCCCACTCTCTTGCGGGAACAGCACTACCAGTATCTCAAGAAGGGTCTACGTCACCTCTCTGATGCGTACGAGGTAGCACATCTTCTCCAGTAACCCACCAGTCCACATTTACCAATATGAAGCTGAGCAGAACCACTCAATATCTGCATGAAACTTACAAAACAAAAGACTAGTGTGAACTACAACCAAACCATGGCCTGATACTGGCCAGTGATATCTCTTGAGTGTGTTTTGTGCTTACTGGTGCATTTAGTGGTCTGTTTAGTGTGGTGTGTTGAGTGGGGTGTGACGCTATGTCCTATCTGCAGTGTCTGGATGCCAGCAGGCCGTGGCTGTGCTACTGGATCCTTCACAGCCTGGAGCTGTTGGAAGAGCCTGTCCCCTCCACCATCGCCTCAGAGTCAGATACTCAGATACTCCTGTCCATATACACACACTGCATGGCCAAACATATGTGGACACCTGACCATCGTACTTATATGCTTTATAGTGCGGATATCATACATTCATATTCACACTTCAGTGTGTAAGTCCTCCCACTGTGCCCCGCAATGTGTAACTCCTCCCACTGTGTCTGTCAGTGTGTAGCTCCACCCACTGTGCCCTCAGTGTGTAACTCCTCCCTCAGTGTGTAACTCCTCCCACTGTGCCCCTCAGTGTTTGCCAGTTCCTGGCACGATGCCAGAGCCCCACAGGGGGTTTCGCTGGGGGTCCAGGCCAGCACGCCCACCTGGCGCCCACCTACGCTGCTGTCAACGCCCTCTGCATCCTCGGCAGCGAGGAGGCCTACAGTGTCATCAACAGGTCAGTACAGCCCAGATGGTCCAATCACAACACGGGATATTGGACTGTGGAAGAGTGCTGATCCAATTATCAGCACTCACACTAAGGTGTCTCAGTTACCTCCTCTCTCTCCTCTTCTGGAATCCCCCTTCTCCTCTTTCCTCTCCAGAGAGAAGCTGCTTGACTTCCTGCTGTCGGTGAAGCAGCCGGATGGTTCCTTTGTGATGCACGTAGGAGGAGAGGTGGATGTCAGGTGAGCATTATCGCCATGGTTGCGGCGTAGTCTGGGGGATGAGAACCCTACACCCTCGCTTTAGTCTGTCCCTATGTCTGTCTGTCTTTCTAGCTCTCTCTGTCACTGTGTCTCTCTGTCTCTCTGTCACTTTGTGTGTCTTTGTTTGTCTCTTTCTTTGTCTCTATGTCACTCTGTGTGTGTGTGTCTCTCTCTCTGTCTTTGTCTCTAGCTCTCTCTCTCCCTCTGTGTGTTCTTCCTCTGAGAACATGTGATCTGTGTTTCTGGCAGGAGTGCGTACTGTGCCGCATCGGTAGCGTCGCTCACCAACATCCTCACGCCCCAGCTGTTTGAGGACACGCCCACCTGGATCCTCAGGTAGAGAGGACCCACCCCCCGTTCTCATCCTCATCTCACCAGTGATCAAGAACCTGCTTCAACCTGTTTCAGATGGGGAGAAACACAGATAGTTTATTCTTCCTCTAGGGGAGATGGCGATACAGCTGTGTACCACGTCACGCTTTACAAATCTGATCCACAGACAGACCAGTACCACACATCCAGCCATCGTAAACCAGTGTTCTGGTCCAGTGAGGTGATGGCGTGTGACTTTCTGCTTGCTCCCCCAGGTGTCAGAACTGGGAGGGGGGTCTAGGGGGCGTGCCGGGCCTGGAGGCCCACGGAGGGTACACCTTCTGTGGCACGGCTGCCATGGTGATCCTGGGGAAGGAACACATGCTGGACCTCAAGACCCTGCTGGTGAGACAGACCACGTCATCACGATAGCCCCCTGCTTAACATCCCTGCTCACCGGTGGTGTTGCATCACTGATAAGAGTCCCTGTTGGGAAGATGAAACTGTACTACTGGCTATAAGTGTGGAGGGACTGGCTTCCCCTGTACACATCTCTTTCTGCACCAGCACTGCCTGACCTCTGCTGAGGTGTCCCATGTCATGTCCTCTGGGACCATCCGATTTAGAGATGTCTTCATAGGAGGATATACACAGGTCTATGTCAGAGTCTGTGCCAGTACCACCAGGCTGAAAGGAGACACCAAAGGCTGCTGCAAGAGTCCCAGAATACCTTCTGCAGAATTACCTGCATCCTCTCTCAATCCCACATCAAACCTCAGCTCACTGGTCCTAGAACGGTTGCTGTGGCTACATCACAGCCGCCTGTGCACTGAGATTTAACTGAAGAACTGCTCTCAGATCAGCTAAATGACCTATCGGGGAGCTCTGACTGCAGTGCTGTAGTCGCTAGTGAGTCATCCGACTTCTGGGAGCCTCCAGGTCTCAGTGACCTTCAGTTGGACCAAACCGTTCCTTTTTGAACAGCTTTCGTTTGAAGTTTTGTTCATTTGGGTTTGCTGTTACAGACTGTTTGTCACTCCCCTGCACTAAAAGACACAAGTGTCCAGTTGGTATTTAAACCTGGTTCCAAATCACGATTCAGTTCACGATTTTTGGAGTGGCTCTGATTTAGGTTTGGTTGCTGTGGAAACCATTTCCAGATCCCTCCCCGTTTCCAAATATCAATTTAGATTCCCTCCTCCTTCAATTGTGGCCTGATGGGATTTGACCGCCCCCCACCCCCCCCTCTTTTAGTTGCCTCACTGAAAGCTGAAGAGGCCCATGTGTGTGTGTCATACAGTTCGACGCTCTTAACCTTGTTGACAACTGATAACGAGGAGCATATCTCATCTCCATGCCTCATTTCCATAACCCATGCGAGTAGCATTGCCATGTAGTGTAAGTGCCGAGTGGTGCATGTTAATTGAAGCCGTGTGTCATCTATACCGGCTGCCGTGGAGTGACAAGTTGTTTCTTCCTGTTCCTGCCCCTCAGCGGTGGGTGGCCAGCAAACAGATGCGCTTCGAGGGAGGCTTCCAAGGGCGCTGCAACAAGCTGGTCGACGGCTGCTACTCCTTCTGGCAGGCAGGACTGCTGCCTCTGCTTCACAGAGCCTTCTATAGAGAAGGTACCCTACCTAGCCTTCGTTAGAGAAGGTACCCTACCTAGCCTAGCCTTCTATAGAGAAGGTACCCTACCTAGCCTTCTATAAAGAAGATACCCTACCTAGCCTAGCCTTCTATAGAGAAGGTATCCTACCTAGCCTAGCCTTCTATAGAGAAGGTACTCTACCTAGCCTAGCCTTCTATAAACAAGATTTGATTCCGGCCTGGGGTATAGCTTGGAAGAGCGCCGTTGACTGACAATTTGGATGAAAGCTTTTGCAAAAAGAATTCTTAGCATTATTTCAATGTAACTGTTTTGTTCCAGACGTAGAGCTGTTTTTTGCTGTGTGTGTGTGCAGGAGACACGACCCTGAGCATGGAGAGGTGGATGTTTGAGCAGCAGGCTCTGCAGGAATACATCCTTCTGTGCTGCCAGAACCCAGCGGGAGGCCTTCTGGACAAGCCCAGCAAGTCAGTACCACACACACACACCTAGATACCAGCTCGTAGCATGGAATGTGCTGCTGCATGTGGATTTACATAACATATGCATTCAAAGTGCATATAGTAAGTACAGCAGATAATCAAGGATTAGAAGTTCACAGTTTGACCACTTTTTTCAAAAATTTGTGCCAGGTAGCTCTCCTTATTTTGACCAGACAGTGCAACAAGATCGTCTCAATTACAATATGACATCATTCTGGATGTTCTCCCTCCGGGTGTGACCAGGTCTAGAGATTTCTACCACACGTGTTACTGCCTGAGTGGCCTGTCAGTGGCGCAGCACTTTGGGAACATGGACAGCCACAATGAGCTCATCGTGGGCCGCCCAGAAAACCGACTGGTGAGATTCCTCCAGGGCTCCGGCCAGGCAGACCTCCTCCCAGACACTCATTCTGGACATGTCAACCTAGAATATCGGCCATGAATGATCTTGACCCGTGGTGGAACCTGGTAATGATAAGTGTGTTTCTCTGGTCCTGTCCAGGCACCGACTCACCCGGTTTACAACATCTGTCCAGAGAAGGTGGCTCGGGCCCTGCGGTACTTCCACCAGCTGCCTGTCCTTGTCCCTGACCAGGCCCAGAGCCGGGCTCCCGCAGCTGGGTCATCCTAAGGCCCTGGAGCCGTCTCAGGGCTGAGGTAACTGGAACTGTCTGCAGGGGTGCCAGCGAACACGCCGCCTTTCTCTGAGTGGCCTGCTGCAGACGAGGAGGTGGGACAGAAGGGCTATTCAAATAAAGACCGACTCATGTGGAAATGTTGTCAGTGATTTGTTTTGAAACCTTGTCAGTTAGATTTTTATTAATTAAAAAAAAAATGTATACTACAAACTGCATTGCATCCTGCTTCCAACTTTGCCTTATTTTTAAGTATTGGGTCAAATATCATGTAACTGATTTCTGGACACTAGACAACTCAAATGTAGCAGAAGTTGAGCTGGGATCCTGTTGGTAAACTTAGCACTTTTCCAAGGCAGCAGTGATGTTTGGGAAGGTGTCTGTTCGGCCCTCAGTGTTCCAGAGCAGAGGTAGTGGAGGGAGGAATGTGCCATCTGAAAGGACAAACCACTTATATAATTACACCTGGATGTGCCCAAAGTGTACCATGGTAACAAGCAACCCTGCTGCATGAGAAACAAGAAAAACCTGATGTGTTTGCACACGTCTTCATAAACAGGGCTCTGGACAGGCTTAGACCAGCTCAAGCTGCTTGTACTGCTGAGGTGAACTCTGGACAGCTAGGAGTCCTTCTCTCTCTCTCCTCTCATCTGCCACGTTATCAGAACTGGCTGCCAACATCTCAGAGAAAACAAGTCATCAGAAGCCTCAGTAAAGGATAAAATAGTTTTATTTATAGTCTTCTAGTAGAGGTAGACCTCGACTTCCAAGACAATTGTTGGCAGTATGTACAACATACCTGTAATTTCCATGGAATGGAATCGGACAAACAGAGCTATTCAGTATACACTAATCATACTCGAAATGGAAATAAAATGGAAAAGATATACATACACACAGATTTCCTAGATAAGCAAACTGCTTTCTTTTTTATCCTTGGGGAGTCAGCAACATTAAGATTTTACGGTGTAAAGCACAACACGACAGGGCCTCTCCTCCCCCCATACTCAACTACCTTGTGACATTCAATATCTATTTTATACCCAGAAGGAAAACTACTAGTGGCAAATTGGTATTTTTCCCATGATTTGTAAGAATACTAAAAATGCATAACATATTTTTGAGAACTTGAAAACATCCAATCAATGCTTTTTTTATATATTGAGATGCCTAAATATTTTCAGCCACCTAAATTCATTCACTAGTTCAAGCTAAAAGACAAAATACAATACAAGTTTGGAATTCTCTCCTGTTTCTCAAAACATCAATTTCAACTAATGGGGATTATATTTGTTTTTGTTTTTTTTACCTAACAAGTGTGTCAAAATGAAAACATCTGCAATCTAGTTGGCCTGAGGTGGGTTCAAACTTTTACATCAATGTTCGTTTTCATCAAAGTATTTTCACATTCTTGTGTGGAAAAGTACGCTACAAATGTTTAAAAAGGTAAACTTCTCCATCAGGACGATTCTTCGAGGCGTGTGTGTATTTTCTAAACAGGTTCTTATCAAGATAATCCAACAAAATAAAACAAAAACTACACTTTAGCAGTGCTTGAGGAGTGGACCTCGGCCGCCCATCTCCCCTGATTCAGCCGGGAAGACGGAGCGACGAGGTCACGCAAGCATCAAGTCCTTATGTAGCAAAGCTGCCTCATTTGGGGTATGGGGTTGTTGATGTTGCTGAATGGATACCAATACAGGGGAGTCAAAAAGAGGAGAGGAGGAAGAGAAAGGAATGGAGAGAGGAGGAGTGAAGAGGGGAAAGGAAAAACAGAATCTCGACACAGATTTAAATCGTTCTTCATTCCGCCCTGCTGGCTTCCCTCGTCCTGCAGATGGTGTGAGGGGGACAGATCAGTGAGGGGGGGCTGGTGGGGGGGGGGGCTGAGGGACGGACCGCCTCCTGTTAGAGCATGCCCAGCGAGGAGGGAGGGGGGAGGTTGTGTGAATTCCGAGAGCGGTGAACTTCCTCCAGACCAGAGGTGGCGCTGCTCTCTAGCTGGCCTCCACACGAAGCTTCTTCCTGTTGGGGGGTTCCTCCGGCTCCGACTCTGAGCTGGAGTCAGAGCCTCCGTCGAAGGCGGACACGGCGCTGCCCTTGGGGTTGGTGTACAGGCTGCTGTCTGACGAGGAGTAGTTGGCCTGGAGCTGAGTGGACCCCTTCACCTTCTCCAGTGCCCGCACTGCAGGGGGACGGGGCGGAGAGAGGGAGGGAGGGAGGGGAGGGAGGGGAGGGAGGGGAGGGAGGGGGAGACGGGGCGGCGAGGGAGGGAGGGGGAGACGGGGCGGCGAGGGAGGGAGGGAGGGGAGGGGGAGACGGGGCGGCGAGGGAGGGAGGGGGAGACGGGGCGGCGAGGGAGGGAGGGGAGGGGGAGACGGGGCAGCGAGGGAGGGAGGGGGAGAGGGGCGGTGAGGGAGGGAGGGAGGGGAGGGGGAGATGGGGAGGAGACGAAAAGATGCCTCAATGGACCGAGCCACACACCAGCAAACAGTAAGTATGGGATGTGGCCAGGTGGAGTGTTGTACCTCCCACTGACTCACCTTGCTGCTCCAGAAGAGCATTCTGTCTCTTCAGGTCGTCAATGTCTTGCTGGTGTGTGTGATTTTTCCGCCTCATGTATTGGATATATTCTGTGGCTTTGTCTAGGATCTGAGCTCTGGACGCCTGTTTGATAGATTGCTGTCAGCAACAAAGAAAAAACTCAAATAAGACACAAAAGGTGCAGGGTCCTTAACACATTAACAACACAGCCTGTCATCAAGCTAGCCCTCAGGTCACTAGGATGCAGTCTAGAAAACAATCACAGATAAGTCTGTAAATAATAAACGTACTGCAAATCAAATCTAAAACTCAATTTAACAATTATAAACATACCTTACACTATGCACCTAAAACATTCACTGATTCCATACCAACTTCAGCATCATCTATACCTTCTTAATACGATGCAAATGTTGTCAGCCAGAGGCTGCACAACAATACACATGATCTGTATGAAGACCAGCCCTCTCCCTCTCCTTAACAAGCTGTCCATCTGGAGGTCTGCATCCCCCCCGTTCCTCTACGCCGACAGTAACCCCTCCCCTTAAGCCTGCGCTGACCTAGTCATACGATGAGGGAGTCGAACAACACACTCTAACCCTACATCTGTGAACAGAGGTCACCAGCACACACCTGCACACACCCCCCCAGCCCTCCTCCTCAGTCAGGGAGACTCAGGGAAGGGAGGCAGACTGGACAGTTTAAAAGACAACTATTTGACTCTGCAATGCCCTACATGGTAAAGACGTCAAAACAGGAAATATAAACACATTTTCTTATAATCATTTCCTGACCGGCAGCATCTAGGCCTTATCACTTGAATTCCTCCACTCATCCCATAGTCTCTCCTTGTGTGTTACTCTCTGACTACAACACATTCAAGGTTTAATACATTGTTCGTCTAAAGTAAAACAATACACCCATACAGCTGATCATATAAACACACACAATTATTTGGTGCAATAGCATATTATGGGGGAAGATTATCACCTTGGCAAAAGAATAACACCCACTAAACATTTGGGGCTAAGTCTATGTCCAGCTGACATTAAGAGGAAGCTCCCCTCCCTCCTTCCATCCCTCCCACACATCCCTCCCTCCCTCCCACACATCCCTCCCTCCCTCCCACACCTCCATCCCTCCCTCCCACACCTCCATCCCACACATCCATCCCTCCCTCCCACACATCCCTCCCACCCACACATCCCTCCCTCCCACCCACACATCCCTCCCACACATCCCTCCCACCCACACATCCATCCCTCCCACACATCCATCCCTCCCTCCCTCCCTCCCACACATCCCTCCCACACATCCCTCCCACCCACACATCCCTCCCTCCCACACATCCATCCCTCCCTCCCACACATCCATCCCTCCCTCCCACATCCCTCCCACATCCCTCCCACATCCCTCCCACATCCCTCCCACACATCCCTCCCTCCCACACATCCCCATCAGCGATGCAGCGCCCCTGGTGTTGCTGCCTGGCAGGTGGTACAGGCCAAGCCAGACTCTACCAACCTTTTCCCCCTGCAAGGCGGGCACGGAGTCCCGGAGGCTGTGGAAGCTGTCTTTGATGTGGTCTCTACGTTTGCGCTCCAACGCATTGTGGTGTGCCCGTTTGTCTGCCTGCAATGAAAGAGTCACAAGGGGGCTTCAGCCAGGCAGCAGACCATCGACAGGAGACGAGGGAGATACAGTCACACACAGCCTGGTTCTCCAGCTGTCGTCCCTCCCAGCCCCCACCAGCACCAGCCCCCCTCCCAGAGCCAACTAGCTAGGACACTGTTGCTGTGTAGCATAGTCCTGGCCGTAGCTGAAGTGTCACTGGTCAGCATTCCTCATAAGGTAGCACATCAGACAGACATCTTTCCTACAGATCTGAGGGTTCGGCATTTAAAAGGCTCCTGGCCTCTGTTGTCCTATGTGGCTACATTATCCTATGACGGTGGAGCTCATCAGTTGCAGTCTCGATGTGCGTCTGTTTTTGCCCTGCAGTCCCTCTCCTGGTGCAGTCCTATGCCCCCAGCACCACTCTGTCTGGGTGGTCCTGCAGGCTTGGCCTGGTGGCCTAGTTCATGACCACACCAGGATGAATATACTAAACCCATTCAGCCATGGTGAGATGTACAAGAGGATACCGTTTGTGGCTCGTTTGATTATAGCCCAAATGACTTAACTCAATTGACCTAAAGAGCTGATCTTGATATAAAATGGTATCAGGGAATCTTTTTGGGATTGAAAATGTTAATGAAATTATTCTTCCTGTTGGCCAACTGTTTGGTTGGGCCGCTTAGCAACAACATAATACCTCTCTGTCTTCTTTCCTACAGTGTGTGTATGAAACAACTTGTTTCCAGATACTTTGACCCTGAGGGCAAAAGAGACCTCAGCTACAACACTGCTGTTTTGTCTAGGACTCAACAGACACCGCCTACATTTGCATTCAGGTTGGACCATATTAAGATGGCCGCCAAGTTGACATAACTGAAACTAGGCAGAGAGCACAACTATACCAGCCCATCTGTGACACTGCAACCTGTTCCTGGCGTGAACGACACCGTCATCAGACAGGTTCTGGACATACTGAACCTGAAGTTAAACTTGACTCGCAGCATAACGAAACTAAACCAAACGTCAGATATTCCAATGACAGATGAGGCTTTGTAGAGAGTTAACTGAGCCTGGACTCCAGGGTGTTGGTCTGGTCTCATGAGAAGTCGTGACTAGGCACCTGACTCAAAACGCACAGGAGACAGCTGCTCCCTGTTGCACAATCGCCGCCTGAACCATTCAGGAAGACCGTGTTACCGTTCAGAGGGACAACGCTCCCACAAGCACGGGACCAGCCCACACCCTCGATCTGGCCCAGTGTAAACACGCACACGTGACCAAGCATTAACGGCACATGCAATAAGGACTCAAACTGACATTTTCAAGCATTCCTGGTGAGGGAATGCGCGTTGGAAAGATCAGCGTGTTAGATGACAGCTCCAGGGTAAACGAGGATGAGGAGGTGGGGGGAAACTTCCAACGGCCTACATAGGCTTGTCTGGTTGTCCTTCATGTGCAGAAAGGAGGCTGCGCGTTTGCATGCCAGACACTAAAAATATGGGTAGGGAGGGCATGGCGTGTGGTCATCAGCCATTAGATTCACCTGGCGCACAAACACGCAGTGACCATCTGCTGCGATATTCACACTTTTTGGACTCCATCTCCTAAGTTGAATACGTTCTTTCTAGGACCAAAATATTAGCAATCAGTCCATCCAAATGAGTCATGAGAAACTGATCATTTCCTAAGTGTGCAACATCACATGTTAAAACTGATATCTTTACACTGATATCATCATTATTTAGAGGCAGTCCAGTTACACACTCTCAAAAACAGCCAAACATTGACTTCAATCCAAGTTTAAAAGAACAAAACACAGACGGCTGCTGTGGGCGAGAGATGTCCGTTATGAGTGGGTGTTATAGCCCAGCAAGCCTAGTTCAGAATAGCCAAGCTAAATCAATGGTTTCTAACCTGTAGGAGTCTCCGCTAATGGGCTCGCCTAACATATAAATGTGTGGCTGGGAAACTACCAATGGAAAAAATAAAACCTGTCACATCGCTAAAGTCTATGCAAGGCATAATGTATCTTAAAATCTCTAAGGAAACATGATAAACAATACAGCCAAAATCGTCTGACCTCTCTAGTTTCTATCCCTATCAAATAAGACCAATGCATAGAAGTGATGTATGATTGTATGATGTAACTAATTAACGGATGTCATTTTGTTAAACCAATATTTTACAAATTGGTTATGTGCAAGGCCATGTTCATTTGTTTTTACTGTCAAGAAAATATCATCTTATTTTTTTCCGGTAAAAAATCCGTTAAAAATCCGTCGTGCATAGTTTTTTTCTCGCCGGTATGCGACGTGGCTACGTCATTCATTTAGCTTGCCAGAGCTCACTGGCCTGTCGAGAAAAGATGGCTCTCAAATCACTAGTGTTGGCTGCAAAACACAAGAAAAGGTCCAACGACTCCCTTCCTGATAGCTGGTTCAATAAATATACATTTGGAGAAAAAAATGTGTGACTTTCTTACTACAAATGGCCATAAACATAAAAAGATGACCAATTGGTACGTTAATAAAAAGACCGCAAAATGTGGGAAGCAGAAGCTTTATTCATGACATTTAAGATGGTATTCTATAAATAGCTTGCCAACTATGCCGTGTTTTCAACTCTAGATACAGCAGAATATACTTCATTATATATTGCATGGGGATGATCAGATGGTCGGTCAACCGAGTGAAGCTCTAATGCAAAAATGAGCACTAAAGCTGGATATCTGGGCTAGTTACACCACAGCTCCAATCCCACCCCCGCTCTGCAGAACGTGCTGCTGTAACGTTAGTTACTGTATGTACGATACCATATAAGCTACTGCGACCTTAAAAACAAGGTTGAGTTCTTTATAACAGAGGCTGCAATCAAATATTCCGACATCTAATGTGCCAACAAAACAACGGAAATGTAACAGCTTGCTAAGGTTGACAAATGCCTCTCTATTGCCAAAGGACAGTCTAGCTAATAGAATGCATACATTCCATTATTTCAAAAAAGTCGCTTTGGAACATTTCTCCCTTCATTACGCACCACAGAGTGATATATCGGTGATTCTTCCTGTAAGAGAACAAAACTGAAAGTACAATTGTAGCCACAATTGTTCCCCAAACGTGACCAACTAGCTACCTACCTACCTATGTAGTTTTAATGCTTTGGTCCACCGACTGGAAACCATGACTAATTTACCTTGTTAGTAACCTTTATACGCCCAACAATGTGGATACTGCTGTCAGACTTCAACAGTAACTAGACTTCTTGTGCAGTAGACAACAGCTGTAGCTAGCCAACAAACTGGTAGCAAGTCTGATAATATTACCAACTTGGGTATGAGATAGGTAGCCTAGCTAGCCAGCTAAGCTAATTAGTCTCGAAAACATAGCTAATGTGCGGTAGCAGCTAGCTAGAACTATCATTAAGGACCAGGGTGGGACGCTTTCTAGATACACATGGAAAATAATATACTCACGTCACTATCGACTTCGATATCATCGTTATCACTCATTCTTTGATGAAGTGGTGGGGTTTAAAGGAACGGGCAGCTCAAAAACAACATCAAGCAAACAACCTAGATCACGATAAAGCGTATGCCCAGACCGACTGGTATCCTACACAGAAAGGAACGAATCGAGATTCAACGAACTCCAGCTATCTACACGTGACTTTCTTCCACACGGACATCCACCGTTCCGTGACACGCCTGTGCGATTTTCCGTGGGTTTCTGGAACTTGTAGTTTTGACAACGTAATTTCAGTTCATTTTGAACACATATCAACTTCATTTCCTATGAATCATGGGGACAGTGTGACATACATTTATATATTTATTTCCTGATGCACGTTGGCACTTGTAGTTTTGTTGTTAGTTGCTAAAATGGGTCCTGTCATTCTTTCTTTTCATTTTTCATCCCTTCTTTATTTATTTATTTATTGCTTCATTTCTTTCTTTCATAATGTGGTTGATTGCTCTCAGTATAAGTTGTATATGACACATCTCTTTGCTCCCCGTCTAATTTCTCCTATTTTCTAATACCCATACTTGGTCAGTATTGAGTGGTTTTAAAACTGTACTCCACAAGATGTGTGGGGGGTGGTCGCTAACCGAAATGGGAATAATCTAAGCTTTTTTTTCCACAAAATTGTGCTCTAGATAAGGAGCTTACACAGTGGATTATTTGAGCTGGTTGCTGCAACAGTGGATCAGCAAGTGTGTAAAAACAAGCAGAGAGAAGCATCCATTCCCTTACCGGGTCAGGAGGCCACCAGCATCTGCCAGTGACCCCCTCCCCTCCCTGCTGACACAGACCCACAGAGATCCCCCTTTCCCTTCCTCCACCACCCCTCTCTTTTTTATCCCTGTGTATCCCTCCTTTTCTGAGTCCCCCCCTTTCTGCCACACACACACACACCCACACACACACACACACACACACACACACATACACACACACACACACACACACACACACACACACATACACACACACACAGAGAGCCTGATGTCCTGATGTCCTGCAGCACACATAAGACTGGAGGCTAACAGGGTCACCCAGAAATGAAGGCCGTAACAGTATAGCCTATTTAAGGGATGACAACACAATAAGGCCAGGCTTTAATAATGCATCCAGTGCAGCAGAAACACTGTCTTCGTTCGTGTTCAAACAACCGGCCAGCGTAAAGGCCTACATGAAAATATGTCATATTAAGCTATGGACACAAATCTAGTACCTAGTCTGATTCAAAATAAATGCATGATCATTAGTACCCTTAAGTCATAGCCCCTTGTTCAATTCATGGCTTTACAGAACGCTTTTAAAATGCTTTAACTGTGTCTTTATCCCTGTTGGAGCATCTGTACTCTACATCTGACAGATAATTCATTTTATCACTCCAGCAGGTCTATGACTGTCAGGCTACAGTCCAAAGCAGCAGCTAGTAGCAGTTAGGCCTTGACTGAGCTGGACTTCTGTTACATCCTATTTAGCAGGCTCATGCAGGGAGGCTGAAGCGAAGTAAGAGCTATAACCCAGGCATGTCTACCAGCGGCCTGTAATTACAGAGACTGATCAGTCCAGCTATAGGGCTCCCCTCCCCCTGAAAAGGTTGGTCTGGTTTTGGAAAACCTTTCAAAGGACCTTCTTTTGTCTCTCATTGCGTCCACACAGCCATGCCACATAGGGGAAGGCCCCTGGTTTTAAGACAATTGTTAGGCTTGTTTTTGTTATGTCTATTGTTGTCTGGTATGATTTATCAAAGGAGTTAGGGGTATTGTCGTTAAAAGTATTGGATTGTGGATAAAATAGTTTTGCTGAACCTATATCCTTGTAATAATTACAGCTGCTGGACAACTTAAAGAGATCTTTACAGTTCTTTCTTTTTCAACATAAAAGAAAGATCAAGATTTTGTTTTAATTATTGATAGTGATCTCCTATCTCCTTTTGCAACGAACATACATTTTAATTATTGCCTCCTCTTTCTCTGCGACCTGGAAAAACCAAGTAAACACTAGGTGGCATAACAGGGCTCCATGATGGTTTGATGGAACACGACGCAAAAGAGGGAAAATACATGTACTTGTTTTGGCTTCTCATAACGTGATGTTCACCAAATATGAGTGTGATTATGAAAAATAATTTTCCTTTGTGCTAGTGGGCTTCGACACTGTTCAAAATGTACACTTAAAATACACGTTCAGATTCATTTCAGTTTAATTTCACAACTCCCCATAGGCTACACGCTTGTGTCACATTACATTTAAGGTCTTATTAATTTAACAGCTTTATCCCAAGCGAAAATTATACATATAGTACAGAGGATAAACAAGAATCAGGAATGCAAAATTCTAACAGTATTTAGGCGGTTAGAGGCAAGGGTCTGTATTTTTATAGAGAAACAATAACATCATTACCTCAATTACAATATTACATTTACATTTAGTCATTTAGCAGACGCTCTTATCCAGAGCGACTTACAGTAAGTACAGGGACATTCCCCACCGAGGCAAGTAGGGTGAAGTGCCTTGCCCAAGGACACAACGTCATTTTTGCCACAGCTGGGAATCGAACTAGGCAACCTTCAGATTACTAGCCCGACTCCCACACCGCTCAGCCATCTGACCCCCATATATTACATATATGATGACGGGGCAGCGCCACAGAAGAATAACACATAATCAGTGCAATATCATAAATAATTTGATAGTTGCAGAGAGGCTACATCTGCTACAACAGAATCTCAAATCCAACACGCAGAAAAAACATGCTGTCTAAATGTTCGGATATCTGTGTAGGAAACATAAGAGATAAGCCGAACAGGTAGGGAGGCCATAGTACTACCTGTCCAAGAATTGCGTAGACACTTGCTCTCTACACAGATATTTATTCTCATAATAATTAGCCAGATGTTGACAGGGAGCAGCTTAAAGGTGGTGCCCTTTTCACAAAGAGTTCACACTTTAACTAGAAGAGACGAAGGTAGGTGACATTTAACTGATGTGAGAAATAATCATGAGAAACATATTTAATGGCAAGTAGTGTTGATTGTGTTTTTAGGGGAAACTATTCCGTGTAATCTGTGTATAAACAGGAAGTAGCTACAGCTCATTATGAACAGAGGTGGATTGTCCATCTGGGAAATCATAAACAAATGTGTTCATTGAAATTACAACTTCAAAAATCAATTGCCCCTCAACCGTAGCAAGTATAAACAGTATATTGTTTAATTTCCTTAGTGTTAAAATTGTTTTATGCCTTTTGGAAGATTTTTAAAAGCCAAGCTCCTTACCTACTTGACCAGGATAACAAACCATCCTGAGGAGACAATTATTAATTTGACTATGAAAATGAATTGATTCCCATGGTCACATGATCTAGACACCTTTAACCGTATATCACAGGTAAGGATTCTTGCACACTGTCAAAAAGTGTGCAAGAACTGTGATGAACAACATTACATTTTAAAGAAACATTTGAGCAATGGAGTGTTTTCTCATGATACATTTCATAAATTGGATTGATATAAACACAATATGTTCTGTCAACTTCATCAGCTTCCTAGTCAACTCACAATGCACATCAAATCACATTTGACTGAAATGAAACCAGTTTTTATAGTGTACATCAGCTCACTGGATTCTGTACATTTGCATGATGGAATATAAATGAATAATACAAATGGATAAGTAAATATAAAGGGATGAATATGCAAACTGATGAAGGGAATTGAAGTGTGTGTCAGCTAGTGGAGGCACAGGGAAGATAACGTCTGTACAGGGTACGGAGGATGTGGTTGGAGGAAGGTGGAATAGCTTGCGTCACAGACAAACCAGGGTGAAACTGCACAGATTAGTTCAAAACTGTACATACCTGACGACAACACTAAATGTGACTTGCAAAGAAAAGACAAAATATGAAAGAAAAAAAGCAGAGGAAGAAACATGTAAGCTGTGCTGCAACACAAAGGTGCAGCATTTCTAATTAACATAACATGTAGCTATATGATTTGACAGTGGTTTGACAGCTTGTTTTGTTATTCTCATTGACTGGCTATGAGAAATGAGCTACATTGCGTTCTGATAACCAGAAGTTGACTTGAAGGCCTTTGGAGTGCAAGATTTTTGCAGGTGTTCTGCTTCTAATCTGCTTTTGTTGCATTTGTACCTTTGTTCTCCTGCTAACACGTCTCTATACAGTATTCAGGTTTCTGTCTTACTTTCATTATTCAGACTGCTTTAACTCATTAGTTTGTTCTGTGTTTGAGTGACAACCCCTGAGGTACTGAAATCTATTTATTTTGTCCTCTAACTTCATAGTGGGAGCTTCTCCTCGTACTCTGTGCAAATCCCAGAGAGAGATTGCAAATGACAAGCACATTACAAGTCAGTATTGTGTTAAAACAACAAATGTAAGGACAGATTTTGACAGTTTATAGTTTTGTGCATTTACAACTTTATAGAGCATAGTCAAAACCATCTTCCAAATCCTTCTGTGTAGCACTGTGTATGAAAGCAGAAGCACAAACAGAAGGATGACAGGGAAATGGAAACCCACACCTGTAATTACCGTATACAATGAAATAAGCCAAAGTCCAAAATCTGAATTTCTCTCTCTCTCACTCAAATATATTTTGTAATGGTCCAGATACTGACAATTTTCCACGAAATGGGAGAAACCAACGTAATGGAGTTGTCCTTTCATGAAGAACTGTGGCTCAATGACAGTGCACAACACAACACCACAGTCTTGGAAACCAGTGCAATCCTGGATGGAGCCATAAGTATAGGAACTGTGATCGTCCTCTTCATCACCATGATATCATTGGGCTGTACCATGGAGGTGTCCAAGATCAAGGTGAGTTCACAATACATTTTCCTCAGATAGTGCTCGCAAAATCTTTTGGACAAAATCAACACAATCCAATTATGTTTCTACCCAGGATCACATAATGAAGCCAAAAGGAGTTGCCATAGCAATTGTGGCCCAGTATGGTGTCATGCCCCTCACAGCCTTCGCCCTGGGCAAGGTCAGTGCTTCCTCACCATCTTTCTAATGGTAATCCAATATTCCCATGCATACTGACCATGCATCTCAGCTCTGTTTTCAAGATGTAGCTTTGTTCAATGAAAACACAAGCTGGGCGTGGCTAATTGTAATCAATGCACATGTGAATGTGTATGTGTTTCATATGTGTTTGTGTAAGGACAATTTGAATTGTTTCCTAAATGGCCCCTAATGGATTTGTCGTGAACGCAGACAGAATTTAGTCTTGTCCTTTTTATTTGATATTAGATAACTGGAGTAGGAGTCTTTGTTTTATTGTTTTCTTTCTCCTCTTTTCTTTTTACAGTCTTACTTTCTCAGACATTTTCTGCACTGTTGGAGAAGCCTGAAAATCAAGCATTTCATTGAACTGTTTATGTGACACAAACTTGAAACTTTTAAAAAGCAGTCATGATGAGGAGGAGCCTGGCTGTCTGGCCGGCTGGCAGTCTCACCGTACCTCTCTGCTCCAGGTGTTCCAGCTGAGGCCTCTGGAAGCCGTGGTGGTGCTGGTCTGTGGCTGCTGTCCGGGGGGTAACCTGTCCAACATTCTGGCCCTGGCTCTTCAGGGAGACATGAACCTCAGGTAGACAAACATTTATCCGGCCCCTGCTATTCTTACCAGGTGCACACCCAGCAAGACATAAAATGTCATATGTGTATTTAGGAAGAAGCCTTTGCCATGTTGAATGAACGAATGAATCGGTCACCTTCCAGAATGTGTTTCTGTTGAGGGTTGGATTTGGAGTGAAGGTTGTTGTGAAGAACAAGAAAATCAGTTACCTTACAGATTGAGTCAATGGTGAAGTTTGGATTTGTAGTGAAGGTTAACAATAAAAAACAATAAAACTGCTCAAGAAAATATACAGGTGAATCATGTAGTCTGAAAAACAACAACCCCAAATACACGAACCAACAGATCCATTAACCCCTTTTCCTCAGAAGAATGTCCCGATGCAGAGGTGAATATAATGGGGAGAGACTGGGTTAATGACCGGGAGGTTAGTAAGCAAGTCATTATGGGACAGTGTCTGATTGCATAGATCAATATAATAATATGATAATACATTTATGATCTCTTTGTGAACCATGGCAGTAATCTATTATTGCCTTATTGGTTTTTAAGGTAAGGCAGAGTTATACGAATGGAATGTTCTAGCTCTCCTCCCTATTAGTACAGGGTTGAATGACCTTTACTGAAGGTGTTGTTAGATATTTCCCGATAATGCACACTTTCTCGTGTTTTTGAGTGAAACAGATCTCTGCACACTTCTATATGTGGACCTAATCTTTTACATCTGATATTGGGACAATACTCCTTATGCAAGACATACCTTAAACCCACAAACAGTCTGTAATGACCTTGAATGTTTGTCCAAGACAAAACCATAATTACTGTTTGGCTTTGAACCCAATATCAGGGTCATGGTCATTACAACACTTGCTACCTGTTGCTTCATTCTGTACTCTTTTGGAATGGTTCTAGACGTTCTAAAGTCTAGACAGGGTTAGGAGACCTTGCACTACAAACGGACATGGATTTAGGCCCAGCTCCACGGGGGAGGGGCCTGGCCCACCCAATCAGGAGCTTGTCCCATCCAGGCTGGCCTCGTATCTGATAGAAACCAAAAATTGATGAATGAAACTTTCAGTGTGAAAGTTCTATGTGAATTGACGTTTCTCCCTTTCCGTCTCGGTCCATCCTTCTGTCTGTATATGAATCTGTCCGTCTGTCCGTCTATTCATCCATCTGTCCGTGCTTCCCCCCCAGTATTGTGATGACCACCTGCTCCACCGTGCTGGCGCTGGGATTGATGCCTCTGCTCCTGTACCTGTACTGCCACGGCATCGCTGACGTGGGCAGCGCTGTCCCCTACACTGGCATCACCCTGGCTCTGATCATGACCCTGGTGCCCTGCGGCATCGGCATCCTCATCAACCACTTCCGGCCGCAATACTCCAAGACCATCACCAAGGTGAGCCAAGCTGACTAGTACGGGGATTCTGTCTAATCAGGACTGATAAGGACAGCGAGCCAGGCTGGTTAGTTTGTGGGGTATGTCTCAGGAAAACATGTCAACTCCAAACAGAAAGGCTGAGAAGATAAATAACCCACCTGAGCAAAGAACAATGCCCCGGGCCACGGGGGGAATCGAGCCCAGGACCTTCTTGCTGAGAGGCAAACTTGCACCGTGCTACCTTACCCCCAAGCAGTTAGCTCGCTACTCCTCTTATACCCCCTACCCCCGCCCCCTCCACAGGTGGGTATTTCCATCATGCTGGTGTCCATGGTGATGATAGGCATCTTGGCCGGCCTGACCATGGCTAACAGCATCCTCCAGGTTCTGTCCCCGACCCTCACAGCCACGGCTGCCCTCATGCCCCTCATCGGCTACACCTTTGGATACGCCCTCTCCTATCTCTTCAGACTCGACGGATCGTAAGTGACGACAGCGATGCAACAGCAGATTGAGTTGACCCGCTGAGCGTCAGTTATTTGTCCGTTTTAAAACTCAGCCTCGACCACTCTCGCCGTCAGGGGCCGGAGGACGATCGCCATGGAGACGGGCTGTCAGAACATCCAGCTGTGCTCCACCGTTCTGAAGGTGGCCTTTGACCCGGAGGTCATCGGCCCTTACTTCCTGTTTCCTCTGATATACATCTTGTTCCAGATAGTCGAAGCTGGTCTGCTCATCCTAGTGTTCAGGTGCCACCAGCACTTCAGCAAGCCAAACAAAGGTATGCGTCTGTAATCCATCTGTACTGTGATTAGTCACAAGCAGGAATTAGTTCAGTGTCTAACCACCTTCATCCTATGTAACCGCACTGAACATTGTAATGTACAACTTCACCATTTTGTGGTATCGCATGATCTTGACTCTCCCTCCCGCCTATAGAGTCAGAGGTGTACCAGGCAGTGACCAGCCATCTGGAGGAGGTGAAGGAGCCAGCTGATGTGAACGTTTGATTAAAAGGCCTCAGAAAAAGCTTGGGACTTTTTCCAGTGTTGGTACGAGCCCCCTCCAAGGTTTCTGAGGAACTTGGACCATCCTATAGTCTACATGGAGTCGAAATTGTTTTGTCTCACTCAGGGAAAGATCAAGCAGACTGAGAATTGTCACATTGGTGACCACATTAAGCTGTGGAGCAAGATAAGTGTGAGTCCATCAGCCTTGACGTGTGTTTGGACTTCTGTACTGTGTTCCAGTTTTTGTGGCAGGCAGTCAAATATAAAATGACAGTTGAAGATGTTCACAGGTATGTACAGCAAGAACTACCAGAGAAACCTTTTCCAAGTTTATTCTTTATTAAGCTCCGACATACACAAATAAGTTACTATGTCTTGTTTGAAAGAGTTTGGTCCTAATGTTGTCATTTTTGATCACATACAAATGTTGCCTTTCTATAAGATTAACAATAAAAACCGTACATGTATTATGAATACAAAATATTTTTATTTTTTCCAACTGTCAAGAGGATCGTGTTCCAACCTTTTTGTACTAACAGTACGTTGTTGCACAATCCTCCAGACACCACCATACATTGTAAAAAGAAAACATATACATTGCTTTACAGAAACAATATTTCATACAACCACTCTGAACATTCAATACAATGCATAAAAAAGAACAGCATGAACAACATTTAAAAAAATGTATTCAAACGGGAGCATAAAAAAAAAAAAAAAAAAAAGTTTTAATAAATCACAGCATAAAACAACCCCAAACTGTTAAACCTTTAAGCTTAGATAAGTTCTATTCAAAGCATTTCCAAAACTCAATAATCACCGTGCATTATCTTTCATCGACAGTTCTTGATAAGAGCTGCCAGCCTGGGGAGGGGAGGGGTCATTCGCACAGGCGCTTTAATAATAAAATAAAAAAATATTCCAACCATTATTCAAAGCACAGATACTGACCACAAAGTAAATAAAGCCCATCTCTGTCAAAACAGAAGACATTCTTATCTCAGGACTTCTTCTGTGATCAGCGAGGACCATGCTTGCACCTGACAGTGAAAGTCAGCCTTATCAAAAGAGGGGAGAGGTGAAAATGGGATTACCAGGACTATTGGGTGAAATAGTACCTGGCTTTGTTGTGGTGGTTAGTGGGAACGTTTGTGTATGGGATGGTGGTGAGGTTGTATGTTTGCGTGTGTGTGTGTTGTAAATGTGTGTTCACATTTTTTGAGAAAGTGTGTCTGTGTGTGTCGTCTAATGGCGGCTGTCCGTGGACAGGGAACGGGAGCGAGAGCGGGACCTGGAGGAGGCCGCTCTCTGGACGGGGGGCGGGGAGGCAGACTTGCTGGCCTTGGAGGAGTGCTTGGCAGGCTCCTTGGTCCTCTGGACCGGGGGGGAGCCACGGGGCGGGGGGGAGGCGCTGCGGGAGTGGGAGCGAGACCGGGAGCGGTTGTAGGTCTTGGGGCTGCGTGAGCGGGACCTCCTGGGGGTGCGAGAGCGGGAAGGGGAGCGGCCGCGAGAACGGGAGCGCGAGCGGGAGGAGCTCTCGGAACGGGAACGGCTCCTGGACCTGAGGGCCAGACGGAAACAACGTGAGGAAGGAAACTTCATTCATGGACATTTACAACGAATAACAATAATGATCATCGCTGTATTCAATTAGGCCATTTACAGATTCTTAATTGGATAACTATTTCAAACCACGTCATGCGGAACCCTTCTCTACCCGTGTGGTGGTCAGGAATATGGTTGCTACTCACCTCTTCTTAGCAGCCTCAATAAGCTTGATTTTCCTGCCATTGATTTCCTTCCCAGACAGTTTCTCAAGGGCGTTTTTCAGATCGCTGTAGGAAGCAAACTCAACCACCCTTTAGAGATGCGATCGAGATATGTAGACAAATTAGGTTATAGACAATCAACAACGTCACAGACGGGCTGTGTTTGCAATTACTGAATAGGGTGAACCACCACAGAAGGAGGGGCCAGAGACCAGGTGAGGGGGTGCGAGTCGTTCCTACCCTTCGTTGAGCTTGGGTCGGTGGGCGTCAGCGAACGTAACCTCTCCTGCCTGTCTCATGAAATCTTTCAGATCCTACACATAAGACAGCCCAAGTTAGCACGTCACCCCTGCACATGCAAACAGGCTCATAAAGCATGATTTACACAGAGAGGAAAGGTTAGGAGGGCCTATACAGTCGAGCACTACAGAGACTACTGCAGAGAGAGAGAAGAGTCCAGGCACGTCTAGAGTTGAGAACCCCCACCCCCACCCCACCCAATTGCCCGGCAAAATGCACTTGTTCAAAATCGATAAGTAGCACTGCCAGTTTGCAAGTCTTCCTCAGCATACATGTACACACATGCATAAACTCAGAAGACTTTTTGTATTTTATTTTTTTTTAACACACCAAAACGGCATTCCGTCAACTCTGAATCTGCTTGGACCACTCTCTCTTCCTGACTAATCACAGATAATGGGATATACCATCTGCAGGCCCTGCAGAGGAGCAGTGTGAGCAGTATAAGACAGCCAGAGCCCTGATGTCTTTAGGAGGGCACAGGGCTCCTCGCCTCCCCCTCTGCCCAGTCCTGGCAGCCCCCTCGGTAAAGAGAGTGAACAGGGTGGAAGAGAGGAAACTAATACCTGAGAGCGAACCCATTGGAGCGGGCCGCAGGGCTCGCCTGGCCCACACCATTACACCTCGGGATAACAGCAGATTATATCCTTGGGCACCTGGGAGGAACTCTCACTCTCTCGCGATGTGCGGAACACCAGGGGGAGGGGGGGAAGATATCGATCGATCGAAGCCTCTCAAATTAACGAACCATCGATCAATCGCGCCACCACCACGACTCTCTCTTTCCTCTCCTCTCTCTCTGCCACTCTGTTTGTTCTCCCTCTCTCTCGCTCTCAGCACGGCGCGCCCGCCCCCCCTGCCACCACTGAGGGGCGGCGTGTGGCAGCGAGCGAAGGGGCCCAGCGCCTCTAGAGCGAGCGCTCATACGACCAGCAGGCGCCAAATAGGAGTGGACACACACTGTCTGGCACCACAGGCTCAACCCAGAGAGAAGGACCCTGAAGGGGTTAACTCCACCATAAGCGAGCTCTTCCATACGAGACAACAGTCAGGCTGGCAAATAAAGGGGTGAAGAATTGGTTAAAATTAAAAACAACAATTTTTTTCTCTTTTTTAAATAAACTACTAACTGCATTTGTTTGTTTGCAGAACCATATGTTAGCCTATTTCATTAATAAACCTTGAAAGTAATCATTGAATTTCAAGAACAATTTTTGAGCCTATCAGAACACAGTGCAGATTCTTAAATTGGCTTTGCTCCAGGCTCATCATTAATTATCACATCCAATAAGATCAATCAGCTTTTTTTTTCTTTTTTTTTTCACTGTACGGAATTGCTGAACTCACATTAGGGTTTCATGAGATGCAGCTCTGAGCCAGGCCTGTTGAGATCATTACTTCAGGTGGCTGAGCAGAGCTGGTCTCTGGATTCAGAGCCTGGTTGTGAGCTACTTGCTAGAGAGACCTCAAAGGACTCACCTGCCAGCTGACGCGAGATGACAAATTCTCCACAATCAGTCGATTCTCGGTGCGCATCGGAGGAGGGTTTCTACTAAAAAACAAAAATATGGAAAATTAGACCAGAGAATCCCTAAAAGAACAATCCCCTGCAAGGGATACTTTATGTGCAAACCTATAACAGAGATAAAAGGTTATTTGTTTTATTAATGTTAGTCTAATTTGACTAATTGTGACTGCAACGCCACAATTTCACCAAAGTGCCAGATGAAGAATCCATCTTTCTATCCGTTTGTGCCCGCATCCCCCCCTGCAGACTAGCATTTTAAAACTTCTGTGTACCTCCTACTCTCCTGAGAGCCTCTGCCATAGCGGTCGGGGAAACGACCTCCACCACCAGCCCCACGGCCTCTGCCCCCTCGCAGTCGCACGCGGGCATGCTCAATGGTCACCCTGTTTGACGAAAACAACCAACATTGAGTAATTTGAGACAATGACTGATAAATATGTGTGCTATGCCATTAAGCATGAATTACCTCTCGTTGCATAGCTCTTTGCCGTCCAACTCATAAACCGCATCTTCGGCATCTCTGGGATCGTCGAACTCCTGAAAAGAAAAGAGAAAATCATTCGGCATTGCATTTTCACAAAAAAATTAAACTGCCATTTCGCATGCACTGGGCCTTCATGCATATAACACTACGCCAGGTGACTCACCACAAATCCAAAGCCTCTTTTCAGGTCTATGTCTCTGATGCGACCGAAACCTTTAAAGAATCTCTCCACATCTTTTTCCCTTGCCGACGGGTTCAGTCGGCCAATGAATATGCGACAGCCACTCATGCTTGTGAAATCTGAAAACAAATAGTTGGTTACGGATTTAGAAAATATTATTTATATGCAATTATCTGGAACGCTGGAAATAGGGCCAGTTTCACAGCCATCTAATCAACGCCGCCCATTAGTTACCATTCGTCGGTAGCCATTGCGCATTAACAAAACACTGCTACATAGCCTCTTTAGCTTGCAATCTAGCGTGACCTGTGCTATAAATCTACAATAATTCTACACATTTGCAAACATGTGCGTGCCAAAGGATAATCCACAATGAATTCACCGGTGAAGGTTGCGGCCATTCGGCGTGACCTTCTCTTAAATTCCCATGGCCTTGTGCAAGGCCCTCAAATATCCCAGTAGTAGTACTATTAGCTAATACATAAAAAGCTAGTTAGCTAGCTTGCGAATACCTAGCTGAACAATTAAAACGTGAAATGCATTATTTGCAAGTGTATAAATTCGGTACGACCGTGCATTTATATTTTTAAATTATACTTTGGAAATAATCCGTTTTTGCTAGAATGCATACCTTTCTCTTGTTTTCTCCGGAGAAATTGCGTTTCTTACTGTCGCTTGCACAGATGAAAAGAGAGTGGCGTTTATCCACACAAAATGGAGCCTGTTTTACGCTACAGCTCGCCAACCACGTCAGGACTTTATCTGACCACAAGGTGTCGGTCAGACACAAGACTCTCGCGACAAGGACGGGGAAGGGCAGGGGCGTCTTTTTATGGGCTTCGTTCCATTTCGAAATGTTGGTCCCTTGTCAGTCACGTGACGCCCTTGTTCACTAGCTACAATCTACCTAGTATAGGATTGCGCATATTTACAGCAACAGCGACCAATATAATATTTACAAGCATAGGAAGCTATAGATACAACTATATTCGATATTTACGATTATTAAAAAAACTCCTCTTCTAGTGAAGATTTAAAGCACAGTAGATTGTTCAGTTAAATTAGTATCCTAGTGCATTGGGTATTTCGAGGATACTGCTTCCGGTATTCAGCAAAGACACCTCACAAATTATTCAGTAAAAGGACAAAGAATAGTGTTGTTCACACTTCAAAAGAAAGCTTTAATTAGAAATAGTTATATACACACTGTAGAATTAAATTAAACTTTATACAAATATTAAAATACTATCTTCACACCCATTGCAATGTACAGAGAAAACCATAAACTGAAAGCATTGAAATGCAGAATCGAGACATGGACTTTTTTTCTTTTTTTGTTATTTTCAGGGAAGCAGCACCGTACAACGGTGCTTAGGACGCAAAATTAGTTCAAAAGCTTTTTTCCCCACACTGCATCCCTCAAATGCAACACTGCAGCAAAACAAGGTAAGAAAATGTGAAATTGGTGGTGCTTTTAGGCGTTGCCATATCACAGTCGCAAGAGAAACCTCTGGGGGAGGGAAAAAAAGAGATGGACAATCTTCGTGTCCAAAAAGAAAAAAGAAATAAAACATACAAGACAGTTTATGCATAGAAAAAAAATATAAAGTAAGGCCATTGGGAACAGAGTAAAACGCGAGTCAATATCGTAAAGCAATACAGACAGAGGGATTTATGATTACAAACGAAATAAAAATATTTAGACGAACAGGTCTAAGGCAACATTCTCCGTTTGCGTTCATGTAGCCGTTGACGATGCACAAATAATTAACAGTCAAACGAAATGGGGAAACAGCCAGAGAAACGTTGCCTACTCAAAAGTTATGACGAACGCACCCTCAACGTCATTTGTTTGCCACAGTGACAAGCGCCAAACTAATATAAACAAGCACAGGGTTTGCTACATCCATAACGCCATCCTCATCTTCTGATGCATGAAGAGAGCTTCCGTAAGCAGATGTGACATCAAATAAAACTGTCCTTGTTCAACGTTATAATAAAAGGGAGAGGAGGGAGGGAGGGGGGGGGGTTAACAATATTCGCATACTACAACCAGTTGCAGTAGTGTCAATGATGATGATGGTACAGATTTGTAGCTGAAACTCTTTTTTCAGCTTTGTGTGTGTGTGAGAGGGGGGGGGGGGGGGTTAGCGGCATTGAAGTTGGTGACCGTGCCAAACAACATGTTGCCGTGTGTGGAAAAAAAAGAAGACCCTTCCCTGATACGGAAACACCTGAAGGCAACGCAGCCCTCTTCGGTCGAAAACAGTCGAGTTGTGTTCCTGCTGCCAGACAGCATGTCCAGGGAGAAGGCCAGATATACAACACAGTCCAGCAGTCCAGCCACACCCCCCAGCGAGCACGGCATCCTCTCACAATGAGTATGTCTTTGTGACAGAAATACAAGCGCTTCTTGTATCCCCGCGGTGATACGGGGGGCGTGTGCTGGGCTGGCGCAGCCGCGGGGGGGCTGCAGGCGTGCCCGCTCCACCCTGGTCTGCCCACATGCAGCAGGGAGAGGGGATCATGCTGGGTTAGGAGAGGCCTGTATGAGCCAGTGCTTAGTGAACATGCAGTATACAGGACTAGCACACAGACCCTGGGGAACACTCACACCCTCAACACTCCCTTCTGCTCTACCTCAACACTTGAGGAGCAAGATTCACCATCGGTATCATCACCATCATTAATCATCATCATTAATCATCAATCATCATCAATGGGATAAATGCATCGTCATTCTTGTCTTGCTAGTTGTGATTTGGAGATAAGCCTTAGTGAGTGCCTTTGTTCAGAGATGCACGACGTACAGTGATACATAGCCTACAGTACAAAAAACCCCAAACAAACTTGACTCGAGTTATGTATGCTCATATACATATAGACTTTGATGCTCATATACATAACCACTTTAATGGCAGTCTGTCAAGAGGCCAGTCCTGTAGCTGTTGTCTAGCGGGCAGCAGCCCTGCTGACCTGTGGGAGGACGAGCCAGCATCACAGGCTACAGGGGGACAGAGAGAGAGGCCGGTGGGGAGGAGGGGGGCCTGGACGTGGGCAGTAGACGTGGAGGACTCGGGCGAGGGGGGGATGGGGGGGGTGACATAGTTGCTTTGCTGCGTTCAGAGGTCCCAGCTGAGGGGGCTGGAGGCCGGGGACAGCCGGCTTCCTTGTTGATACTGAGTGTGGCTGCTGGGGGTCGTAGTTCACAGGGGAGAGGAGGGGGGAGGAGCCACAGTCACACTGTATCAGCAGAGAGGAGGGGGAGGAGCCACAGTCACTGTATCAGCAGAGAGGAGGGGGAGGAGCCACAGTCACTGTATCAGCAGAGAGGAGGGAGACGCTGGAAGGGGCTTCAGGCTTCTTTCAACAGGGGAATATCTGCCGAGGAACAGAGGAGAGCACGTTATTGAAGGGTCGAGGTCTTGGCAGCTCTCAGCTACAGCACACCCATGTTTGTTCTCAAGCACACAGATACACACACCACAGACACACCCACAGATACACACACTGCACCTACCGTCAGAAAAGTCGTCCACAGAGGTGACGGAGAGCAGGCTGTGCTGGTCGCTGCTCTCCGAGTCCCTGCGGAGGGGCAGGGGTGCGGCACACGCCCCCCCAGGGTGGTCTGCCAGCCAGGAGGAGCAGGAGGAGGAGGGGGGGGGCCTGGTGGACCAGAACCGTCTCTGCGTGACAGGAGGAGGTGGAGGGAAGGCAGATTTCCGTGTCTTTGAGGGGAGCTCTGCTGGGGCCCTCCCCACCCTCGGCCCCCTGGGGCCCCTCGGAGAGGACGATCTGGACCCGGGACTCCTGGGGAGGGGGCAGGGACGCCCCCCCGCCACTGCCGTACACTGCCTCCTCGTAGGAGGGGAGAGCCACCTGGACCCCCTCCACCACCATGGAGGCTGGCTGGCCCGACACACCTTGCTCCCTCCTGGACACAGCAGGACAACGGAGAGAGGAACAAGGGAGCGGGGGAGAGAAAAGGGAGATTAATTTTTTAATTGCATGCCACACATTATTAGCGGTGTTGTGATGGGAGCTGGCCCTCCCAGCAGAGGGGTGTCAGGGTGATTCCAGTTCAACGTCAAGCCCTGGATCACAGGCCACCAAGCCTTCAGGCACACAACCTAATCAGCCCTGCTGCCAATCACCATTACATCTCTCTACTGACTGCTATTCACATGACGTGGCAGGGAAACACACAGGAGTGGCTCTCAGCTGCCGAATCATTGTCCCAAGTTAGGAGCAGCACTTGTAAAACCTGTTGGCAAACCACTTCAAATATGTATTCTATACTAATAGAAGGAAGTTTTGAAGGCTCAGATTAGAATGCTGTTTAGTCGGCAGTGGATGTTGGTTTTGTGTGTGTGTGTGTCTGAGTGAGTGAGTGTGTGAGTGAGTGTGTGAGTGTGTGTATGTGTGTGAGAGTGTGTCTCACCTGCTGTGGTGGAAGGACTTGAGTTTGGGCTGCAGCAGAACAAACAGGACCACCAGCAGCAGGATGAGGGCTACGGAGCTGGCGGTGGACGCCACGATGGAGAGAGCAGGCATGGCCAGCGGAGACCGAGGCTCCTTATCTGCAGACACACGGAGGGTCAGAGGAGAACCTCGGAGCGACACACATACACACTGTCACTCTCTCTCGGTCTCTCTCCTGTCCATCTCCGTCCCTCTCTCTCTCAGCCCCCCTCTTAACCTCATTCTCTCTCTCCCTCCCTCTCTCCTCCTCTCTCCCCCCTCTCCCTCACCTTGGCTGAGGCGACAGCTGATCTGCATGGGGGCGTCCCAGTCCCCGTTCTGGCAGGTGAGGAACTTGTAGTCTCCCTTCAGGGCGTAGCCCTCATCGCAGAAGTACTCGATGACCGTCTTCTGGGAGAGCTGGTGGCATGGCGACGGGTGGCAGCGGTAGCCTCCGTTCTCCGGCTCGGTGGGGGGCATGCACACTGCGGAGAGGAAGACCCCTTCAGCTCAACCCAGCACCGGGGAGGGGGGGGAGGAGGTGGAGCGGGGGGGGGGCGTGGGGATCTTACCGTTGGTGCGGATGCAGCGGGGCGGCAGGTGGGACCAGGCCCCGGAGCTGGTGCAGGTGATGGAGGTGGAGCCGTCGGGGGCGTAGCCCGGCTCACAGCCGTACGTCAGCAGCGTGCCCGCGGGGAAGGAGCCCCGGTTAGCCTCCGTCAGGTTCATCAGGTCCCCATGCTGCACCCCGGCCGGCCGAGAACAGCCTGGACACACACAGAGAGAGAGGAGGGTTAGGACTGGGAGAGAGAGAGGAGGGGCTAGGACTGGGAGAGAGAGAGAGAGAGAGAGAGGAGGGTTAGGACTGGGAGAGAGCGAGAGGAGGGTTAGGACTGGGAGAGAGAGAGGAGGGCTAGGACTGGGAGAGAGAGAGAGAGAGAGAGAGAGAGAGAGGAGGGTTAGGACTGGGAGAGAGAGAGGAGGGCTAGGACTGGGAGAGAGAGAGAGAGAGAGAGGAGGGTTAGGACTGGGAGAGAGAGAGGAGGGCTAGGACTGGGAGAGAGAGAGAGAGAGAGAGAGAGAGAGAGGAGGGTTAGGACTGGGAGAGAGAGAGGAGGGCTAGGACTGGGAGAGAGAGAGAGAGAGAGAGGAGGGTTAGGACTGGGAGAGAGAGAGGAGGGCTAGGACTGGGAGAGAGAGAGAGAGAGAGAGAGAGGAGGGTTAGGACTGGGAGAGAGCGAGAGGAGGGTTAGGACTGGGAGAGAGAGAGGAGGGCTAGGACTGGGAGAGAGAGAGAGAGAGAGAGAGAGAGAGGAGGGTTAGGACTGGGAGGAGGCAGCAGACAAGTAATAAGGTAGGGGGAGGAGAGGGTGAATGAGAGAGCTAGATCTCGTGAAGAGTAGGACAGGAAATGTTCCTGGAACACTGTGTGTGTGTGTGATCAAGTGAGCTAGAGTCATCTCCCATGTTCTCCATTAGCTCACCTCTGGTCTCCAATAACAAAGTGAGAGTGCTTCTGACAAAGAGCCTTGACTCGACTGGTTCAGCCCGAGCTGAATCCCAGAAGGTAAACACTTAACCCCTCCACAGGGTGAAGCGGAAAGCCCTCAGTCACCTGCAGCAGGATCCACTTCCCAATACTCCGTCTGCGACGTCACGCGTTTGTGTGCGTGTGCAACTCACACTATGAGGAAGTGCTGGTGCGTGCCAGAACACTCCCAGAGTCCACACACCCTTCTGCTGACGGCTACCATCAGGTGAGGAGAGAACCACCTCTGAAGGCTGCAGGTCTGAACTCCTCCAGTACAGCCAGGCCAGGAGAAGCAGGCATGCCTACTGCCTGTCAGAACCCCAGATTCATGACTCACTGGTGAGCCGGCACTCAGGGAAGGCAGACAGAGCCTGTGATGGGGTCCAGATCCCCTGCTCTGACCCCAGCCTTTCCCATGTTCCAGCCCAGTCCGGCCTGCTTGAGCGGTCTACAACCACCAACACACACACTGTGCGTGAGTCTGTGTGTCTGTGTGCATGCTTACGAGTGCCACTCCGTGTGTAGCTCAAATCTTTCAACTCTAATCACCAGGGGCAAGTGTGCCCCTAAGCTGTAATCAGGAGATTAACTGCAAACATGCTTATAGACCACACAGTCTTCGCCCTGTGGTGCTGTGAGGATTCAGGCCCCGAGAGCCTCAGTCTGCCAGAGGATGTAGAACAGTGTTCGTAGACGGTACAATATCCTGCTGTGAGCGTCCACACTCCAATAACCTGCATTAATCCCTTCCTCCTCCTCCGACAACTGACACCTTGACCCAAGCCTGTTCCTCCATGATGCTGAAGTAGGGATGAGGTCTGGAGAGGTACGGGGAGGTAAGGATAGGCCTGCGGGGGTCTGGAGAGGTACGGAGAGGTAAGGATAGGCCTGCGGGGGTCTGGAGAGGTAAGGATAGGCCTGCGGGGGTCTGGAGGCTGATAATTGATGAGGGTGTGCTGGGACTACGGCAGGAGACAAACCGCCTGGGGTGCAGAGGACTGAGTAAAGCTGGAGGATAGGAACCTTTAACAGACTGATAAACGATGTGCAAGTCAGAGGAGGCCTCATAGCCTCTAATGGCTGGCAGCTCAGTGTTAATATAATTCATAACCTCGCAGAGTGCCAGGCACTCTCTCTCCCCCTCTCTCACTTCACTGCTGCATGGCCCGGAGCTGGTAAACAAAGACAAGTCTGCTCAGAACAAGACCAACGAGTGCCGAGAAGGCAAATCAAATCGACCGCTGACGGTTAGATCAGAGTGGAATCTTAAACCCTTGAACGAGGGCGGAGCTCCGGACAGAGGGAGAACGCAGGAGCACTGAAGCACGCGAGCCGCTCAGCACCCTCTATACTGAGAGCAGAGCTGCTCAGCACCCTCCATACTGAGAGGAGAGCCGCTCAGCACCCTCCAATCTGAGAGAAGAGCCACTCAGCACCCTCCAATCTGAGAGAAGAGCCACTCAGCACCCTCCATACTGAGAGCAGAGCTGCTCAGCACCCTCTATACTGAGAGCAGAGCTGCTCAGCACCCTCTATACTGAGAGCAGAGCTGCTCAGCACCCTCCATACTGAGAGGAGAGCCGCTCAGCACCCTCCATACTGAGAGCAGAGCCGCTCAGCACCCTCCAATCTGAGAGAAGAGCCACTCAGCACCCTCCAATCTGAGAGAAGAGCCGCTCAGCACCCTCCATACTGAGAGAAGAGCCGCTCAGCACCCTCCATACTGAGAGCAGAGCCGCTCAGCACCCTCTATACTGAGAGCAGAGCCGCTCAGCACCCTCCATACTGAGAGAAGAGCCGCTCAGCACCCTCCATACTGAGAGAAGAGCCACTCAGCACCCTCCATACTGAGAGCAGAGCCGCTCAGCACCCTCCATACTGAGAGAAGAGCCGCTCAGCACCCTCCATACTGAGAGAAGAGCCGCTCAGCACCCTCCATACTGAGAGCAGAGCCGCTCAGCACCCTCCATACTGAGAGAAGAGCCGCTCAGCATCCTCCATACTGAGAGCAGAGCCGCTCAGCACCCTCCATACTGAGAGAAGAGCCGCTCAGCATCCTCCATACTGAGAGCAGAGCCGCTCAGCACCCTCCATACTGAGAGCAGAGCCGCTCAGCACCCTCCATACTGAGAGAAGAGCCGCTCAGCACCCTCCATACTGAGAGCGGACAGCCATGTCTGGCAGAGAACAACATGCCAGGAGGCAGGGAGGAGCAGAGGGGGAGGCGGGGAGAGGAGGAGAGCTGAGGCAGGGAGGGGGAGAGGAGGAGAGCTGAGGCAGGGAGGGGGAGGCGGGGAGAGGGAGAGGAGGAGAGAGGGGGAGGCGGGCAGCAGGTTCTCAGAGCAGAGGCATGGACAGGTTGCGGCAGGTAGTCGAATGTTTCCAGGAGAGGTTCTGTACAACAACAACAATGGGTAGAACACACACATACCATGGCAGAGGAGGGGCTGATGATTACAGCCAGAGTCAACAACAGTTTATTGTGTTAATGTGTGTTAAGGTAACTGTGTGTGTGTGTGTGTGTGTGAGACCAGTACCGAAAGTACAAAGTCACTCTTCACTGATTAACTCGTCCCCTTGCTGTCGGAAGGCGTTTCCAGGAGCTGCAGGTAAGGATCTGTCTGACACAAAATGGCCACCGCATACAGCCGCATACTTCTACCAATGAAAACACAGCAGTGTTGCCTCTCTGAGTGCAGTTCCTGTCCCATGCCTGCAGACAGTAATGGATGACATTTCCAATGCAGCCACCATCATTGGGCTCTAGTCATGCGGTTCCTCTGGCCCCTGTGGAGAGAGGCCTGGGCAGGGGGGCGTTCAAATCCCCTCAACTCTAAACTGTGCTCTCCAAATCTCCCGCCCCATCTGTCGCCAATGACAACGGCCTAAGAAAGGGATCAGGAGGGTGTGTGTGTGTGTGTTGGGGGGGGGGGGGGGGGGGGGGTCTCAGGCTGAGGCAAATTGAAATTGTAATTATTCTTCATTACAAGCAGGGAGAGATCCAAAGCAGATCAGATTATTCTACTGATGCCTTAAATGTGCAGCTGGTTAGAGGAGCTGTGGGACAAGGGAGCCGGCCGAGGAGGGGATGGAGTGGAGATTAGACCAGCCAGGATAAAGCCCTCTCTGCCTCTATCTGCTGGTAAATATGTTTTGGTTTCTTTGTTTGTCACCCTCTTAAGTCCATTGTTGTTGTTGTTGTTGTGTTGGTACAGAGGGTGTGTTTTGCTGTTCCGTCCCTCTCTGGAGAGCTAATCCCCAGGATGTGATCCTGCGGCTCATGGCAGGACACCAGGGGAGAGGCTGAGAGCTGGCCCTCCTCCAGAGACTGGGGTGTGTGTGCGTGTGGTGTGTGCGTGTGGTGTGTGCATGTGTGTGTGTGCGTGTGGTGTGTGTGTGTGGTGTGTGCGTGTCACTGCATTTCCCTAGATCTCTCGTCCATGTCTTGCTGTAGCAACATAAAACGTAGCTAATCTGTTCTGTCCCCGATAGCCACGCTACGCGCTAGCTCTCGTTAAAACTATACGATGGAACCTGATCTACTTCGTATGTCGGGCTGGGTGGCTTCCTCGTTCACAAACTGGGGGACTGCATCACACGCCGGGTCTGATATGAGAGAAACTTCATACAGTAGGAAGTACTAACACCAGGCCTGATGATGATGAGGCCTGACACACACACACACACGTTCTGTAGAGAGCGTGTAAGACGGGCCTGATATCTGCATGTGTGATACTAGCCATCTCTGTTTCCTCTGTGTACCGCGTCGCCATGCTGAGACACACACACACACACACACGGTGACACACACACACACACACGGTGACACACACACACACACGGTGACACACACACACGGCTCATGTTTCTGTCCACTCAGAAGACAGCTGGGGTCTGCCTGAGTCATGAGAAGAAAATATATAGCTGCCTGTCTCCTGGAGAGGGTGAGGGAGAGAGAGAGAGAGAGAGAGAGAGAGAGAGAGAGAGAGAACAAGCTGTACAGGTTCTTCATGACACTGCTTCATCGACACGACCGCAGGGAGAGGGCAGAGTGCTGTTGAGAGGAGAGAGTGGAAGTGAAGGAGAGGGGGAGAAGGAGAGAGGGGGAAGAAGAGAGGGAGAGGGGGAGTGAAGGAGAGAGGGGGAAGGAGAGAGGGGGAAGGAGTGAAGGAGAGGGGTGAAGGAGAGAGGGAATGAAGGAGAGAGGGAGAGGGGTGAAGGAGAGGGAATGAAGGAGAGAGGGAGAGGGGGTGAAGGAGAGGGAATGAAGGAGAGAGGGAGAGGGGGTGAAGGAGAGGGGGAGAAGGAGAGAGGGAGAGGGGGTGAAGGAGAGGGGGAGAAGGAGAGAGGGGGTGAAGGAGAGGGGGAGTGTTTGAGGGGGAGAGGCAGCAGGATTGTAAGCACATGCCTGAGCACACAGATAAAGACTGCCATGATGCGTGTTACAGAATGGCTAAATGGTGTCACACACGCACGCGCTGTGTAATACACTGCAGTTTGAAACCGACAGGTTGGAAAAATAGTTGTTTAACCTAAAACCTGATGGTTTACACGCACACATGTCTAAACACTTGAAGACGGTGCTCAACCGGAGCAAAAGGCTACACAAGGAACAACCCACGCATGCATTCCACAAGACTCAGGCTTCCTGTAGGCTTGCTCACTGTAACAACAGGCATCACACATCCCCACTCTGATCCTGACGCTGACCATAACTATATAAAGTCCGAGAACTGTGGGATATTCCTGACACACAGACTTCCTGAAACTCAGCCAACGCAAACCACTTCCCCAAACACTCCAGCCCCACCTCTACCCCTCTCTCTTTCCCTTCTATTCCTCTACCCCTCTCCTACCCCTCCTTCTCTCCCTCTACCCCCCCCCCCCCACCTCTACCCCTCTCTCTTTCCCTTCTATTCCTCTACCCCTCTCCTACCCCTCCTTCTCTCCCTCTACCCCCCCCCCCCCCCATCTCCACCCCTCTCCTTTGCACGGCCAGGAATCGAACCAACAACCTTCTGATTAATAGCCTGACTCGCTAACCGCTCAGCCATCTGACTCACTCCTCACACACAGTTTCCAAACAGACACTAACACTAGCCCCCCCCCCCCCCCCACTCCAACGCCCTTCCTGAAACGCCTGAATGCTTGAAACGAGAGGCCACGTGTACTGGTGTTGGAGCTGTTTTGCTGTGTAGCCAAGGGCACACAGTCACAGATGTCAGAAGCCCGCCCCTGAATAGGACATACACATCCACACATCTATGGGGGTGAATATGCATGAGAGGCCAAATGGGGCCTCTATTGTCTGACCCGTGGCCCTGACACACACACACACACACACACACAGCCCCAGTAGTAGCAGATGGATGGACGTTGGACGAGGGGGGCAGGGGAACCCCCTTCTGTCTCCCTCTCTCTTTCTCCCTCTCTCCCCTTCTCCCTCTCTTTCCTGTGGACAGCTGGGAGGCAGACATTCCTTCCTCTCAGCTTTCAGAGCAAAACAAAGAGATCAGTCGGTTAGACCCCCCTTCCACCCACACACACACACACGCGCGCGCACGCACACATACACAATTTACATTACACACCATCAGCAAACTGCTAATCCCATTATTTTCTAAGCATAGTGTTTCCTAGAAGAACAGCAACAGTGAACATTGATGATTGAAGATGATTCTAGACAGGGGTCTTCCCATGACATTTGGTGTACGTGTCTTAGATCCATCGTTGTGTGTGTGTGTATATGTGTTGACATTAGAGGGGTGTCCTGTAGGCTCTCCAGGTGGTCCACACAAGGTTTTTTTTTTTTATGGTGCAGGCCCATGGGGAGGGGGGAGGGAGTTGACAAACGTCACCACCCAGCATTGGAGCAGCCGCCCTGTGAACTTGTCCACCCTGCTCTGGTGCCCAGTACGGCTAACCCTGATGTCACGGCCAGAGATAGAGCCTGAAACTTAAGGAGGAAGTCTGCCTGTGTGTGTTAAACACTGTTGTGCAAGATGGGGAGGATATGACACGCACACACACGCACACATTACACCTCCATCCCTCTACTCGATTTGAATACAACCAGGAAAGAGGACAACGACACAGACGGTGGATACACGAGTCCCAAACCCCCATGCCTGTCCCTGTGCAGCTTGCCCTGCTGGATTCTCAACCAGGTCAGGTATTGGTGAGAACACAGAGCTACTGTCCCGGGTACAGATGGCCTGTGGATGACGGGGGTTCGTGTGGAGCCATGCCAGCTACTCTGTCAGCATGGGAACGACACGAGGCAGGCTTCTGAAGGCCTGTCAGGCAGGAGGAGGCCCGGGTTGTTGCTGTGCTGCTGACTGGAGGACTGGCCTGTACTGGACTGAAGGGCCCAGATTGTTGCTGTGCTGCCGGCTGTGAGCCAGTCTCTGGGGAAGACAGGCTGCAATTCCTTTCCCAAGAACATGAACACCACATGGACAAGACTGCACATGCCCAGCCCAACCCTCACCGCCAGTCTGGTTAGGGGAGTGCGTCTTTACCCTCCTGCTCTGTGTGTGTGTGTGTGTGTGTGTGTACATACGATAACTTTGTCTTCATTTGATTGACTCAGATCGCCTGACAGACCTACAGAATTCTGTCCACACGATGCTTTCATGACAGGTCATGTCGAGGCTGCGTGTGTGTGTGATGTGTGATTGAGGGAGTGTCTGTTTGATCACTGCAATCGAAGCATCTGCAGAAAAATGCTAGTTACTCATTGATAAGGACTTGAGTGTCTGTGAAAGAGTGTGTGGGTGACTGACGGGAAAAGAGGCTTTGCTTCAAGGGGAGAGAAAGGGGAAAAAAGATTGTTCTAGGAGAAAGAAGAGCGACAGAAGACAGGGGAGTCTAGAGGTTATATTTAGCAGCTAATTAGCCAGAGTGATTCTGTCCTCTCCTCATTCTGCTGGTCTCAACATGAGGCTCTTAGGGAATCATTACGCTTCAGAAATCCACACAGACTGTTCAGTCCTGAACCCTGGTCTGGGCTCGCGTTCATAAACAAGCTAGGATGTGTCTCACGAAGTCCAGCTTTCCGATATGTCCCCTCCAGAACGAATGAGGTACCTGCGCACGTACCTGATGTGTAGTTCTGATCGCAGCAGTTCCTCCTGACCCCTCACTCTCCCTGCTCTGCTCGCACTTTGACTAACCTTCCACCACACAGTGCCTGTCAACCCTGAACCCACCACACAGTGCCTGTCAACCCCGAACCCACCACACAGTGCCTGTCAACCCCGAACCCACCACACAGTGCCTGTCAACCCCGAACCCACCACACAGTGCCTGTCAACCCCGAACCCACCACACAGTGCCTGTCAACCCCGAACCCACCACACAGTGCCTGTCAACCCTGAACCCACCACACGTGTCTGATCAGAGAAGTAAAACAAGATGGCGCGTTCTTCATCATCTCAGTGAGAGAGCTCAAGTTCTCTCTCTTTCTCCTGCAGTGTCTGCCTGCATTGCAGTGCCCTTTTTCTGCACCAGGTCATTTGTAGGCCCTTTGTAGCCTTGATTGGCTGTAAGACAAAGACATTCCCAGGAAGCAGAGTGGCTGCGTAGCTCCCTGAGGTGATAAACACACACCAGGTAATGGCAGCACAAGACAGATCTATTTAGCTCCAGACTGATTCTAATGGCTGTGGTTTCACCTGCCCTCCTGTCCGAGAGCAGAAAGAAAAGAGAGAGAGAGAGAGAGAGAGAGAGAGAGAGAAAGGGAGATCACAGACATCACGCTGGGTTCAAGACCCTACACACACACACACACATACACACACATAGCTGCTTTAATGATGTAGCTAGAGCAGAGTGGAGCTGCAGCTTTGTGTGGTTTCGGGCCGAGGCATCCAACACTCTTCTAAAAGCCCTCTTTGTTCTCACGTTTCAGAAGGAGCCAGCAGCCAGCAGCCTGGTCCACATCTTCTCCCTGTCCGCAGGACGCCGGCTTTCTAGGGGGCTGCTCAGAACAGGCAAAATACATAAATAAATACGCCCTCTGCTCTACAGAACCTATCGAGCAAACTTCCTGTGAGAGAACAAGCTTCACCACAGTGTGTGGGTTTCCTCTGAGCTTAGATAAGTGTGTGAATGTGTGAGTGAGTGTGTGAGAGCGAGAGAGAACACAACAGCAGCCACCACTTTCACAGCCTTTGCTCCAGTAAACGATCCCAGAAGTAGGGCAAGGCTCGTCCTGACATTTTCCTTTGTGGTCATAGCCCTGACGTAAGACGAGCAGCCCAGTCTTTCATTACTGACAAGGGACTTCTATTTTGCGACCAGACTGTCAAGGAAATATGCCCTCACACCCTCTGGTTAGTCAAACAAAGGTGAAGAACAAACGTCACCACAACAAACGACTCGGCCTGCGTGATAGTCGTCAGGGACGAGTGAGTGCTCGTTGTTGGTTTGACAAAGAACTGAAGGAAAGAAGCAAGGGAAGCCAAGTCTCATCAGAACAAAACCGTCTTTGATACATGGGAAACATCTCCTGCAGCTCCCTCTGCCCTCTTCTCCTCTCCTGATAGTCCTCCGGCTCCCCTTTACTTTGTTTAGTACACAGCAGTTTCCTGTTCTCACAGTGACACGCACACATCACGTTGCAGACAGACACACACACACTCACAGTGACACGCACACATCGCGTTGCAGACAGACACACACACAGACACACACACACACACACACTCACAGTGAGTGGGTCTGTTTGAGATCACTGACAAACACGGTTCCCTCCAGCAGCATTTCCTGTGCCAGTCGGTGTGAGCTGTATCAGGGACAGGACGTTTAGGTTTTGTTTGTGCGCGTACACACACACACGCGATGATTTTCAACCCCAGGTTCCTAGTGACGTCAGGCTGTTATCAGTAGTTAAGTGTTACTAATACCTTGAGGAAGTGAAATCCCTCTCCTTCACTTCTCCCATCTCCCTGTCTGGATGTCTGGGCACACTGCCTCTTCATGAGACACTCAGAGCTAATGCTCTGCTAATACTAATACTGTGTCTTCAGTGGTTATTTAGTTCTAGTTTTTCACCCCTCTCAAGAGGTTTTGGGAAATGTCCCCTTGTCTTCTGAGGGTTCAGGTGCTGATCTGTTTGAGAACACACACACACACACACACGATCATTTGAACCAGAAGAACACAGTGTAACTGGTTGTGTGTTTTTCAAAAAGGGAAGTCCCGGTTGACTTCTCAGATGTACATTTGTAGTACAGAGGCTAGACCTTTTAGCAGCGTCTAGTTACAGAACGGTTCCTGTTTCACAACGCCCTCTGCTAGCTGCTGGAGCCCAGTTTTGCGCTGCATTACCGCACAAGTGTTCCTTCTGGTGTTCATGACCTGTCTGAGCCTCTGTCAGGAATGATGGAATTGGACCATTTCATATTCATAGAAATTTCCAGAACAATCTCCACCCCCTTTATGACCTGGGATTATCCGTTTGAATTATGCATGGGCAGAAGAACGGGAGGAAGCAATCCTCCTCAAGATCACCGGGAACAGAGTCTCCATACAGACGATGATGTGCTCCTCATCAGGGATGACAGGGGTGTTGCCATACTTATCCTCCCTGCTCGGGCCGCTGTCAGGGGGGTGGGAGGGAGCACACACACACACACACAAATACGATAACACACACACACACACGGCTAGCATCTTGATGGAGAAAATGAGGAATGCGGACACCACATACAGAGACTGTACAGGCTGCACGTGACCAGGCAACCCAGGACACGGTCCTCACGCAACCTAGCACCAGCGCTGCCTGTGGACGGAGGGGGAGCGTGTGTGTGTGTGTGTGTGTGTGTAAGAGAGAGGGAGAGATGGAACGTGAGCGTGAAGCGAGTCCTGCTAAGCTGTGTGACTCAAGCGTTACGTAAGGACCATACGGGAGAAGACTCGGTACAGTCAGGACCCACTGTAGCCACGCACACACACACACGCAGAGGACAGAGAGGGTTGTGAAAGCGCTTGAGGTGTGTTATTTTCAGGGGTTCACATTAAAAAGGAAAATCAATTAAAGCTTTGAAAAACACCCTAGGCCGCTATCGCACGACACACCCTTCTGAACACCCCCCCCCCCCCCCACACACACACACACACACACACACACACACACACACCTCGTGTCCGTCTGCTTGCCTCGGCAAGGACATCTGGCAGCATTCACAAGCTGGCTGTGTGGAGTGTGTGTGTGTGTGCGCGTGCACACGTGTGTGTGTGTGGGGGAGGGGTCTGAAACAGCAGAGGAGAGACTGAAGGAGAGAAAGGAAAACTGGCACCAATGACGGAGTTCAAACAGTAGGTCTACACATCACCAGTCCTGTACTCTTCTATGGAAACAAGACGCATTTTTCTTTAGACTTAATTATCCTTAATCTTTAAAAAAAAAAAAGACACAGATTAACAGGTTCGGTTTCTAGGATCTAGCAGAGACGAGAGCTGGGCGTTATGGAAGCCTTGTGACATGACCGTGACTGAGGAGCAACCGTCTCAAGTCAATAACTCACCACGTACCAAGTTTTGTGGTTCGTTATTGGTGTGAATGGACTCCAAGGACTGATTGCTTATTGGGCAGGCTGTGAAAGCAGAAACCTGACCACCGTCCCAGGAGGAAATCCAATCTAATCCAACTAACTGACCACACCGATTCCAAACACAACCTCAATCAATTTTGAGAGGGGGAGACAGGTACGTTAGGTACAGTATGTTGTGTGTGTGTTTGGGTCTGTTCTTACCTGACGCGTGGACATGTGGCACCAGGGTGATGACGAGGAGGAGGAGGAGGGTGGAGGCAGCCAGTCTGAGGGCTGACGAAGAGGAGGATGCTAAAGAGAGGGCTCTCGTCTCGCAAGCTACCATTCCATCGCTCATCTTTTCCTCCCGCGACCAGCTCGAGTCCTCTACAGATTAACCTGCGGAGGGCGGGAGAGGGAGATTACTATCAACACTCAACAAGGATAACATAACTCACATAGACACTGCGAACGAAAGAGGAGAGAGAAAGAAGGGAGGGAGACAGAGTGAATGTGTGTGTCAGTTACACACAGTGTCACTGTGAGCATCCTGATCCAGTTGGACGGGCGGCTGCTCTAGTCTAGTGGATGACAGTGTAGCGATCTCCTTGCCTGTGATGAGAAGCTTACTAGGGTTCAGACAGAGGTCCACCACGACCCCCAGGCCAGACATCCGAACAGGGACCATCACACTGAGACCCATCAAGTCCAGCACCATCGGCATGCTACTTCCTCTGATCCCATCCTCTGTGGATCTGTCATAACATCCATATCACTGACCAAACAAAGCAGATATTACACACCATGGATGCCGCCGCGGGGAGATCAGCTCACGCTGAGATGCCGAGGAAAAGTGGCCGTGAGAACCGGAGAACGGGGGGACGGGGGGGGATAGAAACTAGTAGAAAAACAGTGCGGGGAGCAGAGAGGACCCACGGAGAGAGAGGAGGAGGAGGAAGAATCCCGTATCCCAGGCTAGTACTCATAGGGGAAATGAACAATTGGCTTTTCCAGAAACATCTGGGAGGACAGAGAGGGTGGGAGAGGGAGGGAGAGAGAAAGAATGATCAGAAGACTTACAGTCAAGCCCCCCCCCTCCACACACACACACACACCACCTCCACTTCCCCACACACCACCATCTCTCTGATAGCAACAGAGCATGAAAAGCACAGTGCTAAGCAAACTGCCTTTAGCCCCGACAAAACTCTGCTCACTTCCCAAAACTGACAAGGAGCTGGGGGGGGGGGGGGGGGGGGGGGGGTGTTTGTGGTGATAAGAAACACAGGATCATTAGACAAATGAGATCCAGGTGCAAAGGCTTGATTGCTTAGCGAGAGCTGGTGATGAATTAGTCAGCAGTAGCAGGCTGGATCATCTGTAGGCGTGCCCCAGGAGGTAGCCTGGGTCCAGCCCGGCTAGGCAGAGGAGGCAGGAGCCTGACTGAGGCCTTTCTGCAGTATAGCAGCTGAATCGTTATTTCATTTTTCTAATTCTGAATCAAGCGATTTTCTTCAGCCCTGCCACACACTTGCGTAGGCCCTTACCTCACACACACACACACACACATAGTATATTGCAGACCCACTTAATGATCACCTAGCAGAGGTTTTTCTTTACGGGAGCTGCAATCACTTGGCAGCAGGATACATGGAACGCAGTACACGGTCACCTCTCCGCTCCCCGGCGTGAGGAGGGACGAGCGCCTGCAGCCAGCCGGCAGGCAGGCCGCTGGGAGAGTGACGCAGGGCGAGGCGTTTGGCAGGACAGCCAGGGTGGCGCCGCGTGCCAACGGGTGGAGCGTCACAGAGGGCACCAGACGCTTGCCACCAACAGTTACACAATTACAAGCCCCCCCCCACCCCCCTGTCGTCATGACAACGCGGCGTATGACGGCAGGCGCCGCAGGCCCTCCGATAACGCAGATGGTTCTAGTGTTGACATCCTCCGATTCGATGGTTAACATCCCTCCAACAAACAAAGTACAAAGCAACAACAAGAAAAGCTAAAATGCTCTAAAAACACCTCAGGGATTTGAAACGGTGTTTGGAGCAGTGGGCCCCGCCAGGGCTGAAAGAACACTTTCTAAATGTGAGCTGTTGTGAAGTGTAAACTTCAGCAGAATTATATTAATTGCCTTCTCGGGAGAGTGTTTGAGAAGGAGAACCACGTAAATCCAAGGTTGAAAAAATTGTGCACAATAAAGCAGTGTTGAGCAATCTAAAATGGACGGCCGAGGCAGGGCTATATCTTTTATTAGTGCACAAAGTCTTTTGACCTTAGTTCTGACTAGATTACTGCCAATTATTCAGCTTCTGCATTAGTGACGGTTAAGACAGACAGAATTGAATAAACTAATGGCAGGCTGGTAACATATCAACAACAGCACAGTTCTTAATCTGTGTCCCACTGGGACACTTACAACAGCCTAGCATTCAAACAACCTAGGCTGTAATCAAATCATGGGAAGTACCTCCTAGCTGGAAAACGTTCCTACTCAAGAGCTCAAACAAACTGTAAAAAAAAGTCTAAAGGTCCTTTGACCGGGAAGTTACATGGAGGATTGTTTGGAAATGAAATAGATCAACGGATCTAGGGGTGATTTCTTATTCAGAACCAGAAGGAATCCTGGCAATGGGGACGCTCTGGCATGTCGTTTTGGTGTCTTGTGGTTGAAGAGAACAACAAGTGCCAAAAACGACCCTTCCCACATTTAATTGCAGATTTCAAAATAATCTCCATCTGGACCAAGTTCAGAATGTGTTTGAAGTAAAGACATCTCTAGTGCCCTATCATATCTAGCCTATCTGAGATCAGCCAACATCTTATATTGGTATAACATGAGCCAAAACAACAAAAACAACTTAAGAGTCAAAATAATCTTGTTTACCATGGACGATACACTTTGTAATACAGCCAGTAGATTTGACAACATCTCTCTTAAGACAATGCTCTCAGCTTCTTAAAGGGAAGTGGAGGAGAGGAGGGGCAAGGACTTGGGTCAGCTAGGGAAAGAAATATGCAACTCCCACTAGATCCATCAGCCATCAAGCCAGCTAGACATCCAGCCAGCCATGCAGCCAGCCAGCCACTGCAGTTTGTCAGCTGCTCAGGGCTGCTGGAGCTCAAAGGGAGTTGGGGAGAGCAGGCGTACATGTGCATGGGAACAGAGGGGTCTCAGTGTGCCAGGGAACCGCCGTGAAGAGATTGCCATCTGATAGGCCTGTGCTGCTAATGCCTTCAGCTTCTGGTGGGGGAGCCGGCCTGGGGTGGAGTGGGGCTGGAGCTGAAGGGAGGCTGGGGCTGAAGGGAGGCTGGGGCTGAAGGGAGGCTGGGGCTGGGATAGAGTGTTGTAGAGGGAGCGATGTTGGGAAAGAGCCTAGAGGGGTAACGCATAGTAGCACAAAAAGTCCCTTTGTTACGAAGCATTATAGTGTTAAACCCTACAGGGGCATCCCTCTGAGCTGCTACTGAGGGAGAGATTGCAAAACAGAAAAGAGTGAGAGACACAGATCCCCAGTGCTGAGAGTTCAGCTATGCTATAAAGTCAAGTCCTGCAAGGATAACTCTCACATGGCCATGAAGCTACCCTTATTCACTAAGATATATCACTGAATTCCGTCAGTGGTACAGTGTTAACGGAATCGTTTTGAAAGTAGGATACGGAAAATAAGGGTAGCCTATTTCCCTAATTTAATTATTGTCAATGTCGTCTTTATCGACAATGCAAAGTAAAATCATTATTTTAATTTACGGAACTTCAACCCAGCCTAGAGACTAGTTCAGTTCTGGGGAATTTAGGTACTGTAGCCTGCATGTTAAGTCATGTTCCAGCCCACCTTAGTAAGCTATAGGAAAACTACCATAACTACTGACAAAAAAGGACTAAATGTGTACTAACATTGTCTATCACACGATATTAGAGAATACCTATATAAACTATACGTTGTCTAGACTGGTACAAATGTAAATAGCAAATGCCATCACAGCACCAAATGCTGACCGTCACACGCGCCGACACGTGCAACTGTTCAGCGAGCTATTTAAACAAAGAGTGCAAGACTGTCTGACTGTACATACACACAGCCTTAACGCCACTGGATGACAAAAAGGAAACGGTCAAATAGCAGCCATATCTGTAGTAATATGGCTGAGGGAATTACTTTCTCATTACACACGGGGTAAAAGTGGATATAATATTTACTAATAGGTGACACTACTATTTATCGGTAAACATTCCAATATCGCGAAAATGTCAGTTGCGTGGAATACGTAGTGGGCCTGTTGCAACACAGTTCATACGATGCGACGACTCACATGAAAATATACAACTATCTACTGTGTAATGTTGATAGTTGTACAGCAAATATGCCTACAGTATGCTACTGTTTTACGTTTATTGTTACATTAACGACCTTGTAAAATCCAGGACAGAAAGACTGAAGGCTACATTGTACTAGTCACGGACGGAGACGATAAGCTACTACAGTAGACAGTCGGTTTCAGAAAAGTATTGCTAGTCTAAGCTACAAGCTAGATCCTGACAAATCCTCCTCAGAGTCAGCATTACAATTTGAACCTGTTTCATAATGATAAAAAGGGGCCCAAGGACACAGAGGCAGGATACTTCACTCACTGACAAGCCTACCCTTCCCTGCCAAAGCTACTGAGCTAGTGTCGGTGTAGTTCTGCTTGGCTTGCAAAAATATAGACTTACCAATGTAAAGGCAGCCAGCAAGCCCTCCCCTTGTTGCTCACTTTCGGAACATTAACGCGAATGTTTAGAAATTCAGACGATATACAGTTTGTTATAATTTTGTAGCGGTTCGACGTCTGTCAGCGCTGTTGTTCTCTTCCCCAGCTTGCCAGTTCTTTATTTGAGGTAAGCGGAAACACTGAGTGAATTCTACCAGCTGCCTCGCTTTCGGACGGTCTCCATGGAAACTATGGATCAGTCTCGATTGTTGTAAGTCCGACCTTGACTTGTCTCCTTCACGTTATGTCTGTACGGCCTCCTTCATTGGACGAAATTTGTCACAGGTTCCGCCCTCTGCCGTTTCCTCGAATAAAACGAAGTTGTTTTTTAATGTCAACGGGACTGCACATACGAATAGACACCGAGGACAATAAAACCTGAAGGTGGCAGTAATGCAACTACGTGATTAACACAAGAAGAAGACGACGTGAAGCAAACTAACGTAACAACTTCACAAATGCAATTTCAGAGCGCTTTACGTTTACTTAAAGTGACATCTAGAGCGTTTTCACTAATAGCAATGCGTTCGACATCACATCAAGTATGCATGCAACTTCTTCCAGGCCCTCGCTCTTTCTTTGACGAGGCTGTGCAGGTGAAAGTGGAGGGACTTGCACCACAACAGCAAGTGGAGTTGAGATCAAGGTTGACTGACCACAAAGGGGTCGTCTTCAAAGCGTCTTCAGTGTACATTGCAGATGAAACCGGGCAGGTGGATGTATGTACCTCCCCCTCCTTGAGCGGGACCTACACCGGTGTCGAGCCTATGGGTTTGTTTTGGTCCATGGCGCCCGAGACCCCGCACAAAAAAATGTTTATTAAGACTGCGTCGAGTCCGATACTTGTCAACATAGACGCCCTCAGCAATACTGGTGAAGTCTTGGCTTCAGAGACTAGCGAAAGGCAGTTCATGATAGAGGGCATGCGTAGGATACCACTGAAGGAGGACAAAGTTCGAGGAGTCCTGTTTCTGCCACCGGGTAAGGCTGTGTACAAGTAGCCCCCTAACCCACATAAAACATTTAGTATGCATAGTATAACAGTTTCTTCAACAACTATTCTCTTCTTTCCCCTTTCCTTCTTTCCAATCTCTCTCTCTCTCTCTCACACACTCTCACACTCTCTCTCTTTCTTTTTTCTTCCTTCCTTTCTTCCTTCCTTCCTTCCTTTCAGGCGAGGGTCCCTTCCCAGGAGTTGTGGATATATACACACTGGGTGGTGGTCTGTGTGAAGCACGAGCCAGTCTGCTGGCAAACAAAGGCTTTGCGGTTCTGGCCCTGGCATATTATGGATATGAAGACCTGCCCAAAATTATACCCAAGAAATATGACCTGGAATACTTTGAAGCAGCAGTAGCTTTCCTTGAAGGACATCCACTGGTTAGTGCAGTACATAGGCTACCATGACTAGTTTCCCTATAGAAAGACATTTTTCAAAGCTGTGCTTTTTGATTCCTACTTCTATTTTGTCTAAACAATGCTGCTCTCTAGTGGTGGGTTTGTTTTTCACAAAATCAACTTTCTGTTTGTTTAGGTCCAAGGTCCTGGAATAGGTGTCATTTCAATCTCCAAAAGTGGAGATTTGGCACTGTCAATGGCATCTTTTCTGTCTAGGATCTCAGCAACAGTATCAATCAATGGCTGCAATTCACCTGTCTTGTCCTCATTGCATTACAAAGACATCATCATCCCTTCCTTGGCACCCTGTGTTTGAGAACATCACCGTCACACCATCTGGTATTATTGACATCCGCGATGCCCTTCCAGACCCCATGGAGACAGAGAAGACCCAGAAGTCTGTGATCCCTGTAGAACGTGCCAGTTGCCAGTTCCTCATTGTTGCCTCAGAAGATGACAGGAACTGGAACAGCTGTCTCTTCGCAGAGCAGTCTGCAGCGAGACTGAGAGACTGCGAAAAAGATAACTTTGAGTTGGTGAGGTATCCCAATGCAGGGCATTTCCTGGAGGTTCCCTTCATGCCCCATTGCCCATCTGCCTTCCATGCTGCAGTGGGTAAAGATGTGATGTTTGGGGGGCAAACAAAAGCTCATTCAGAGGCACAGTTGGACCTGTGGAGCAGAGTCCAGAAGTTCTTCAGGAAGCATCTAGAAAACCAGACACACAGCCAGAAAGCTATGCTATAACACATAAGTGCTATAATACATAATGTGCCTTTGCCTCAATCAAATTCTAACATCAAACATGAACATAAACAACATAACTAGTCACAGCACTGTCCGTAACATCATTTAAAATGCTTGGCACAATATCTAGCAAGCGAATGAGGATGTTTTAGGCAGATGATGTAGGGGGAAAATCAATTATGGAAACACCATTTAAATGAAGCTTCATGAATTCACAAGGCGAGGTGAGTGTCTATTAACCTGAACGAACACCTCCATGGATAAGAGGCATTGGGAGTCTACGTGAAGCCTCTTTTATCATACAAGTGGACAGCCTTTGGAGAGTATGCAATGGTTCTCAAACCATTCTGTGGTAGCTGTAGATCTAAGAACTTCAGTCTGACAATTTAATGAGCCATTGGTTTATTTCCAACTGACTCACCACTACTAAAATATCAGAGAACATTCATGGTTTTTTTGTAACAAAAAGGTATTATCGTTGTGTTGTATTACTTTTCCTCAGTTATTGTGTGTCAAACCTGGAATTGACTAACTTGTCAAAACAAATAAACAGTAAAAGTATAACAATTCAAATAAAAGTATGCACTTACCCCCAAAACATATAGGAGAGACATTGAAATGGTTTTAAATAAATATTGTTTGTAATCTAAAAGTAAAGTTGAATCACAAGTCTCAGAGAATTGTTTTGAATTAAGGGGTATTGGACCAGGATTGTAACCTGACCTATCATAGGGAGAAAATTCATCTTACCCAAGAGGAATGTCTCATCTACCTGTTAGAGCACAAGCTCTTTAACCAGTAGCAATATAGTTGCAACATTTGGCTCCTAGAATTCATTTGATAGGCTACCAAAACAATTGTAGTATGTAGATTATATGAGAATAGATATACAAACTATGATGGAATAGCTTTTTCAACTTAATTTTTCCTTCATTCATTGCAGTATTTTTACACCGCTAACTCGGAACTCGGGTCAACTCTAACCCTAGACATTTGACTGCAGTGTTTTCCTAAAATACTGTACAAAATCATATTTCTATAATAATTTCTAATAAGTAATCAAACCATTTAAAACAGACAGCGTTCTATAGGCCTATGTATATTTCAGAGGTTGGATTTTCCCCTCACTTCCAGACACCGACCCAACACCATGCAATACAGTAGCACTCCAGCCGTAGGCTATAACCTTTTTCCTGGGAATAACATTTGGGTAACTGCTATACAGTCACTGAACAAGACCTGTGCAACTCAGTGCGAAGGTCCAAGGATTCCATAGACTGAAGAGAGGAGTGGCTCAAAAATCGTCTTGCTAAAGCCCTTGAGGAATATTCGGCGTCTCGCACCATCGCCGAGAGGGGACAGCCCAACCAACTGACAGACAAACGCGCGGCACCAATATTTTCATGCATGGTGAGAATATTCAGGCACGAACGGTTTTTAATAACACAAACTGAAATCTATCACGAAATGGGCATCCTCACAACCCGCTGACTCCAGGTGCAGACTGTAATACCTTATCGGAGCTAAACGTGAGCTCTATTTTTCAGATAAAGGCGAGACTATAACCGTATTGGGTCGACAAAATAACTCACGGAGGTAGGCTTCATTTATGGGCATAGACAAGAAGAAAGAAATCTTATTCTATTTTTCCTTTTGGATGAATCAGATCAGTGTGATGTGGGAATGTGCGGTTTAAGAGGGCGAAACATGCAGGTTATTTCTCCATGTAACTGTGAAGAAAGAATAACCCATTGTGTCTCTGTTTAGATTATTGGTATCCGAATATGAGATGTTTCGTGGCAGTGTTCTTCCTTTGACATCACCATTTAAAGCGTGCTTTTTGTAAGTGCGCGGAATTGATTAGAGATGTCATTTTATTTCATGACAGAAGGCTACGGGTGTAGACGAAAGAAATGTAACCTAGGTATATGCAACTGGTTTAAATGAGGTAGGCTAAACTCAAACGGGTTGAATTGTCAGTATTTTATTATGTGGGGTTAAATAGAGAAATTAATTAACACATTGAATTATGTCTTGAAACACCACCAGGCAGGGCAGATTGCCATTTCGAAGCCAAATCCATTGGGTTACACATGCGGCAGTCTTGGAGATAATCCACGCCACTATCAAGCACTTGTTAGGTTTCCTATTCATAAATATGCAATTATTAGTTTAATTACCCCCGTGCGGTGATTTGAAATGGATGTTGGCAGCTGGGTACCGGCCGCAGGGGACGGGTCTGCAAATTTGACTGCGGCCAACCTTTTGCTGGACTTTCAAAACGCTTCGGGTCCAAGTACACCATGGGATAACGAGGTGACACGTTTGAAGAATCAGCAGCGCCTCACCCAAGAACAAGTCTACCGGGACTTTACCACCACCATACAAGTTCTTGTCCTGATTGGGTGTCTGTTTGGTAAGTGTTGTCTCTGAATGACTGAATCCTAGCCGCACACACGTGCTTTGACAAGAACATCTGAATAAAGACGTCTTATCATGAACAGGAACGTGACAGACAGTTGTCTAAATGTAAACAGGTAATTCAGTTGAATTGTTAGTCGATGTGACAAATGGGCTAGCAGATCATCAGACAAACGGAAACTTTAGTTATATTCATCTCGATTTTTTAGGAGGAAATCTTGTTCAGAAGTTGCACGTGAAATGCTATTTAAATTAGCATTGGGTTCAAACATTTGAGTTAGGTGTGACCACTTGATAGGCCTACTAGATCAACAATAAGATACTGTCACAATTGATTAAATATTGCCTCTACATTTAATTTGCCTGTATTTACAGTCAGCCTAATTAATAATTTAACTTGGCCGATTATATTGTCTCCTTTTTAGCATCATACTTGCAGATCACACCATGTTACCATGGTGTCCTTGATGGAAAGAATGTCTATGGGATGTAATTTTACAAACAATACAGAGACAGTGTCAGAGGCCTGCCACTTGTTTATGAAAATAACACAGCAGCTCAGGAGATCTGAGAGTTAATGGATTTACCAGAAGCATACAAGAGCCAATGTGTTTGTGTGTGTGTTTGTGAGTGTGTGTGTTTTACATTGCTGCCTCTTGAGGATTACAGAAACAGCAATCAGAGGTGTATGCTTAAATCATGGCATGCATTGTTGCTATATTTGTTGCCTATGTAGCAGTCAAGACCCGTTATCAGAACCTACCAAAACATTCTCAAAATGTAGGGACTTATCTTTTACTTTCACCAGCACTTCTTAATTCAGGATTCATAAAAGAAATGCAGATATGGGTATTACGTCTCAACTGCCCATCCGCTTTTGTTCTTTAAAAAAAAAACTTTATCCTTAACAGCAATCCGAAACGAGTCTTGACACCAGTCTACTTTCATGACGAGTCACATTGACGATAAGAAAGTCTACACCCACTTTTGTGCATGCATGATTTATTCTTTTTCATTAGGAGTGGGAGCGTAAGAGGCAGGTTCAAATGGTGTTGAAGGGTGGTGCGAACTGCTAAATTAATTTCTCAGACAAATGATGAGGTGACAGCTGCTGTGCGCACGCGTACACTGACAGAAAGGGAATTGGCGGTCTGTTCAAACTATACATATTAATTTAATATATACTAAATGATTTGTTAAAGTTTCTCCTCCAAACATGTTTAAATCTAGTAGTATTACTATAATCTCGGGATTTGTGTAATCTGCATATCTATATCATGTTGAGAGAAATTAATCTAGTTAGGTTTGGGTAGTGTCTGTCCCTCCCCCACTCACGTCAGGTACGTGCATGCGCATGCGCTTATACTGTGCCATGTGGTTTGGGGTCAATATCATGCCATAAGCTTAGAGGTGAAATCCCACCAGCATGTTGCAGGTTTCACTTCTTTCTTAACCACATTGAACTGTGTTGAACATGGTACAGTTATACAATTGTTTCTTACCTTATTCTGTGAGTGTTTTTTGTCTGTTTATCTGGATCCTGTCTTCAATGAAGTTTGAATATAATTGAACACACCCTCACTATTCACGCTGTCATACTATCTTCTAACCATAAAACTCTCCTCTCTCCCCATCCCCCCTCAACTCTCTCTCTCCCTTTTCTCCTTTCTTTTCCTTCTCTCTTCCTCCTCAGGCAATGCCATGGTGCTGTGGTGCACCTGCTGCACCAACGTCTTCAAGTCTGTGACCAGGTGCTTCATCAAGAACCTGGCGTGTTCTGGCATCTGTGCCGGCCTGGTGTGTGTGCCGTTCGACGTGGCCTTGGGCGCTAGCCCTCCTTGTTGCTGGTGGCTCCACACACTGCTGGTGTGCAAGACAATCAAGTTTCTGCACAAGCTCTTCTGCTCTGTCACCGTGTTAAGCTTTGCTGTCATCGCCCTCGACAGGTACAAATCCGCATAGGCATTTGAGGCTATTAGGCGTACGCTATTAAGCTGTTTGGCTCTATCATGTTTTTGTTTTCACAAATTAAGAAATGGTATGTAGCCTAGTTTGTCTGACTGCCCACCCAGCCTTGGCAGTTTGAAACCAGCCCTGTTGTCATAACATGACCATAGACACTCACAAATCCATTCCACACAATAGGAGATGCATCACACACAGGCGTCCGGAAGGGAAACTGTGTTTTTTATATCCAGAGAATTAAAAAAAACTATTTTCTATCTCCATCTACCCCCTGTGGAGTGGAGTTTGGGTGGAAATCAATGGTGCATGTGTACTGCACGCTGAGTGGATGTCTCTAGCTTCTTCTGCCGTGCTCAGAACCGCTGCCAAAACCAGGGAGTCCACAGGGAGCAATGACACATCCACTACTACACACTCACACACCTTCCATTGAAGGCAACACGCATGCTCGCTCTCTCTCTCTCTCTCTCTCTCTCTCTCTCTGTCTCTCTCTCTGTCTCTGTCTCTCTCTCTCTCTCTCTCTCTCTCTCATATCAGCTTTGTGCTACACAGGGATGATTTAAGGTTTAATCTTAGGACTGGAGATTCTCATTTTCAGTCCCAACCATAGCCCCTCAAGGGCCTGTGCTTCCATAGCAACATAGCAAGAGTCAGAACCATCTATCCACTGAATAATGTATTTTCTGTTGAGGGCTGTTAAGAGAGGGAAATACAGTGGGCAAGTTGAGAAGGGAACATGCAAAACACATAACTGTGTGTACACAGACAAACATATCTAACGTTCGTAAATGCTTGCTGAAGACTATGAAGTGTATCTTAAGACACAAGCACCTTCACTCAGTCTGTCTTCTGATCCCTCTCTCCTCCTATACACAAGCACCACACAGAGACGAGACTTGGACACCATTGTACAGCTCTCCTACATTTGAATTACAAGTGGAAGACAGACACCTAATATCTCTCTGTGGACCACTGCATTATACTGTAGAGTTATCCCGCACTTCAAAACACTAATGAGATGATTGTCTTGAGAGAAAGAAAAAAAAAACTCCACAAGAAACTGGCATGTAGTGCATGCTTTAGCCTAAGTACCCTTGAAACCCTTGAGTCTCAACAGAAGAGTCCTTGAAAAGCTGCCCTGTTTGTGATGCTAGTTGTAGAGAACAAGATGTTAGTTTCTCAAAAAAGCTTTTTTGTTACACTGGTGACTACGTATAAGGCACCTTGTGTGTTCTCTATGAAAACAGATGGAAATATAGTTTACCACTGGTCACAAACACAACACATTGCAACAGAATGATGCAGTATACACACTGTCTGATACGTTATCCTTGCATTCTCTTGTCCCTAGATACTACTCTGTCCTGTACCCTCTAGAAAGGAAGATCTCGGATACCAAATCTCGAGAACTGGTCATCTACGTGTGGATCCACGCTGCCGTGGTGAGCGTGCCCGTGTTCGCCGTCACCAACGTAACGGACATTTACGCCACGTCCTCCTGCTCGGACAGCCGCCCCCGCTCCATGGGCCACCTGGTCTATGTGGTGGTGTACAACGTCACCACGGTGATCCTTCCTCTGGCCGTGGTCTTCCTGTTTATGGTCCTGATCCGTCGAGCCCTCAGCACCAGCCAGAAGAAGAAAGTCATCATTGCTGCTTTGAGGACACCTCAGAACAGCATCTCCATCCCGTACGTGTCCCAGCGCGAGGCTGAGCTCCACGCCACCCTCCTGGCTGTGGTGCTGGCCTTCTCGGCCTGCAGCGCCCCCTACGGAGTCCTGGTGGTCTACCGCAGCATCCTGGGGGAGAGCGAGGAGCTGTCTCCCTGCCTGTACCTCACGGCCATCTGGCTGCCCAAGCTGTCCCTGCTCACCAACCCTCTGCTGTTCTTGACGGTGAACCGTTCCGCCCGGCGGTGCCTGCTGGACCTGGTGGCCCGGCTGCACAGACGCTACAGCCGCCGCAACGTGGTCAGCACCGCGGGGCTGGGTGGCGAGGGCGGAGCCGGGGGGCCCGTGGGGCTGGAGGCCTCGGCCCGCTCAGGTAGCCAGCTTCTGGAGATGTTCAACATTGGGCAGCAGCAGATCTTCCGACCCACCGACGAAGAAGAGGAGGAGGTGGAGAATGAGATCCCCACAACAGGGCAGGGGACTCAGTCGAATGAGGACCTCCAGGAAAGGCCAAGACTTGTAGGGCAGGGAGAGGCCACTGCCCCCCACTTGGATACTCTGCCACAGGCTGGAGTTGGGGAGGGAACAGCCGTGGCCAAGGAGTTCCCTCCCCCTGCCGTAGCTCTGCGGGGGTCCCCGATCCACACCTGTGCTTATACCTCCTCGGCACAGGTGGCACCGGCCACGCCCACCGAGCCTGAGGACGCCACTCAGTTTGGGTTTGGGCCCTTTGAGCTGCCGCCCCAGTGGCTGCCTGAGACCAGGAACAGTAAGAAGAGACTGCTGCCCCCCTTGGGGAACACTCCGGAAGAGCTGATCCAGACCAAGCAGCCTCGCCCACGACCCGAGCGCCGCATCAGCAGAAACAACAAGGTCAGCACGTTCCCCAGTGTTGACCCCTGAACCCTCACCTATGACTAGACTTCCGACCTAGGACCCGGGCAGTGCTGGCTGAAAGTCAGATTTGACAGTGATGGACGTACCTGGTTGGCCTTCACACAGTTTTTTCTTTCTTTATATCTTTCTCTGAAACAATTGACTTGTACTGTCTCCAAAATACCAGAAGGGATGCCTATTGTGCTTTCCAGTTATTGACAAAAAAATCTTGACTAGTCATTCTATGTGACTATGTCACCTACAGTATACCATTCTAGTCACTTATAGTATACTATATTCTGTGAGCATTCCAGCTTGTGATCGGGTTGAGGTCTGTGTTAGGATTTCATCACAGGAGCTGGAATCCATCTTTATCACATGGATAACATTTCTTGCGATTTAAAATCCAATAATCTCGTTGCAAGGAAGCAGACACTTAAAGTTATAATTTATTTTCTAAAACAACTGATAACATTTTTCTTCAGTCACTATTATCATACTGTATACTGTGCATTATTATGTTGCTAGGCAGGTTAGTTCAATAATTAATTTCTGTATTAATTCTTTCACTTCTACTGTTTGTGGAAACATTGTGCTTTCACACACTGTATAGTCTGTTAACTGGGACTAACGTCAACAAAGTGAGTCAGCCATACTTTGTTCAGAAATATCTGTAATGCCTGTGCCAACCTTATATTTATGTTGTTTTTTATGTAGATTTTCCTTCTCGAGGTGCAGTAGCATAGCCTTTCTGCTCTACTGCCTTTGATTTGGAACCCCCCCTCTCCGATTTGCACTCAAAGGTGAATTGAATCTAATGAATAATTACATGACAATGCAATTGTACAGTAAATATGTCGTATAAAAAAGACTTGTGGAGTTAATTATTGTGCTGTATTCAATTTCTGACTTAAAGGATATCTCATAGGTGGGAGCTGTACATGGAAGGATTGAGAACGGTTTGGTTTGATCCTATGCCAAGATCGACCCCATTGATTTAACCTTCGGGGACCGTCAAATCAATGCCCTGCTTCATTTCACATGTGTGCTATAAAAGAAGTATCACATCCTGAAAAAGCATTTAGGAGCCAAATTTTGATATCTCTTGATATCTCAGAATGTTATTTAACATGTATCTTGCTGTAGGTAAGAAATTGGTCCAATCCGTTATCTGAATACTAGCATGGAATATCTGTATTGTGGTAATTTCGCAAGATAAATCATTGTCTTTTTCAGAAGCATCAACCAACATAATGTACTGTATCATCTCCTGAGATTGAGGTAAACATAACCAGGCACCGTTTAAATATTTGTCAAACATCTTTCCCTGGTGCACAATCCAGACATCCTATCCATAGTGATCTCAATCTATATTGGGCACTCAACCATGGACAAGACAACATGGCTATCACAACCATGGAATAGGAAGATTGCTCTTAGAAGGTTGCTCTTAGAAGGTTAATAAATACTGAAACCTAAAAAACCTAAGATTTAAGTGAGAGTTTCTGGAATCAACAAATACCACAAATATCGAATCATTACAAATCCAAACAAAAGCAACAGTCAGTCTGTCACACCACATTTAGTATACAAGCACTTCCTTCAGTTCAGGCACTCAGCTAAATCCTTCTTCCTTACTAGGCAGTGGAGCAAATCAATAAAACCTTTAAGAAATCAGTTTTTATTTGCTCTAACTTGCTCTCTCTCTCTCGGGTTACGGTTTCCGAGCAACATGATTCATTAAATCATCCAACTGCCTCACTTTTTCCAAGGATAAATCTGCTCTAAGAGTAGATAATGTTCTCCAAGGGTGGAGGAAGAATGTAATTTCTGTTTTACCACAATGGGATTATGATTTTAAATGTTTTTGTGGTGCAGAGTTGCTCTAAATAACCCCTGTATTATTATGCATGTGGTGGCATAATAGTCTAGACAATAACCGATCGGCTTAAAACCCACGCGAAAGCTTCTAAATGCATTTTCCCGGTAACGCCTAATATGAAACTACAAAGGTGTTTTATTCCTCTTATAACATGTCTTGGGAGAAGTATTTCACCTTCTCAATCTGATGTGTGTACGTGTGTGTTTAAGTAAAATACTTCAGATTAGGACTGTAACTCTTATGACCTGAATTTAGACAACCCATAGCTGATTGGAAAAAGGTCTAATCTTCTTTGGAGTCACAGACCAGTGCAGACTGGGTTTAGGCTGGAGCACATGACATTCTCAAAGTACAGAAAAGAGAACAGAGTCTGATTGTTAACAGCTTTGGATTGTTAGATTTCTTATGCAGCCATTGTCGTCAGTCCTTACTCTTGCCGTCATCATCGGTATCCTCAGCTGTAATACGTCCCAATACAACCAAATCATCATTATCTTTACTACCATTACAATGTTTACAAACAGGCTTTGAACTGCACTTCCGGGGCGGGTTTATTAAATAGCTCGGAAAGGTATTGGTTTTTCTGGGTGCTGCATTTGAAGTGGTCGACTAGCTTACCTTTTTAGGGTTAGAAGAATAGGAAAAGCGTGTTTTGATTTGAGAATTTAGTTGAATGGAAAGTAATGTAGCCCAGTTGCCATTCATTTAAACCAGTCACGAATGCCAGGCAGTGTCATACTGGTTCCTGATTCACACACACACAAAAACTCTTGCTGTACTCTTGCACTCTTGCTTATTTTATTGTGCCATAGTGTACCATAGCTACCATATTCCTGACAACTGGAAGCAACAGATTATTTAATTAGCGAGGTTGCTTGGCAACAGGTATCCTAGCTGCTTCAAAGCCTGTGCTATGCATAATAGTTGACTTAATTGGATGTAGTAGTCACTGACCGCACCCCCATTGTTGGCATGGAAAATGGTACTATTGACAAAGTGAATCGAGTGTTATAATGGTGGCCAGATATACGGGTCACAACACACAGCATTGGCTGACACTCTCTTTGTATCTCCTTCAGGAATATTCCGCACCTTACTCTCACACACCACTTTAGTAAACAACAGAACATCATTTAAACGAATACTACTCTATACAGCCTTTCTTGATTGTATATTTAGTGCACAGTTTGTTGTTGTTAATCAGAAATATTGTTTGTGTGTGAGTTACAGGTCATTGTGCCCCAGTAATGATGAGCAGAATCTCTACCACACATGAGCTCTTTTGGGATGAATGTACACTTATCTGCATTTCTTAATCCCCCCATCTCTAATCCAGTCATGAACATCTCACTGACGGATGAGTACATTGGCCATGTATAACTCTCTTCTATTTTCCCCTTTGACCCCTCTCTCTCCACATACATAATTACAGTAAAACGTGTCAAATAAAAACTTTTCAAAGTGTATATTTTGTCCTAAGCGAGGGGTTTTGTGCTTGGAGTGAAAGCCTCTCACCCCGCCTCAGATGTTCCAACCCCGACGTGCTTGTTCCATCACTGTCCACATTTGTCTCACGCATTCTGCTTCCTCTGAACGTCTTCATTTTGATCACCCCAGAAGGACGGGTCTCTTCTCCGTGCCCCCTACAGAGGCCACGGCCTGAGGTCCTCCCCTCCACAGTGCCCCCCCTGCAGAGTCTGCTGCAGTATCAATCTGTCCTCTCCCTCTCTCTCCCCGGAGAGCGGAGGAGAGCCTCGTCAGGCCCCGGGGAGCCTAAGCGATTGGTGAAGATAATGACAGTTGTCATGGATTCAAGGAAAAAGGGTTGTTCTCTAAATGGCATTTTATGACAGCCATTAAAGGGGTGTCATAGAGAAAATACAATTTCCTCTTTCTGTGAATTCATTCCTTCCGTGCGATGGTTGGATTTAAAGCATTGTATCTTTTGAAAATGAAAACATTCTAGATTTAGCAGGTTTGGATAATACACTGTTATGATTTACATTTTTCACATATTGTCAAATGATCTTCTTATCAAACTGGCAAGACGGTTTCATGAGCTTAACATTATGCTCACTGGTAACAAGGAAAAAACGATGGTATTTCTTTTACTAAGCTCAAATCAATGGTTATTCTAGTTTGGCTCAGTCACACACTAGCT